>JANAVB010039017.1:9554678-10061329 GCA_029216955.1 Iris pallida
CTTAAAATTCAGAGTCTAGCATTACCTTAATCTTCTCAATTTTAATTCCTCAAAAATAGTTTATATCCTCCTCCTAATCATTTTGTAACTACGAAGCCTCGAGGACTTCTACCCACCTTTTGTCACACTACTCCTCAAAACACAGGTCACTAAACTTTATAACCTTCCAACTAGTTGTTAACATACTACCAACAGCTATCTAGGACATATGGCTCTATAATCCTCATTAGCTACCCAGCAACTAAAAATTAAATAATCAAGCAATATTATACTATAACTTAAGAATTTCGGGTAAATCCTAGACAGCACGATCATTCGTCACCCCAAAATAAAATGGACGATAATCAATGGCACAGGAAGCAAGGAAGTATAATCGAGAGCAAATATCGAGTTTTCAAAGACGTAGAGAATTTCTAAAAGAATTTTCAAAGTAGAGTGGATTGAGATTTCTAAGGGTTTAGTCATAGTCGCAGGCTCGTACCAGTACAGTTATGTAACCGGTACGATATGCTCTGACCTGCATGGGCCACCAAAAAAACTTCTCACAACCCGTACCCGATTTTCGGACGTGAGCTCGTGAGCAAGCCAGCTACATATCGAGCGGACTCCAGCCCGACTCGAGTACGTATAAGCTGTCCAGAGTAGGGTATCATGTCTAATCTAAACTATATCTCAATCCACAGGAATCATATAAACAAGAATGAACAAGTATGGGTCATGGTCTGCAGGCCATTATCATATTGTCCGATTAGACTCCAAAAATGATATGAGTCTATAAAGTAAGCAGAATATATCATAGTATGGAATATAAAGCACGAGAGGATAATAAAGAAATATCAAAAGCAAATACATGTATCATACATCGCAATCCTCTACCATCTCCCTCTGCTAACTAACTCCATGCAGTCGCTAAACCTGAAGAGATCATCAGGTCCTCAGAGGATTAGCAAGATACATAAAACATGCCTATCTAACAGTTTAATCATGTAATAATATAACCAGGGTATAAACAGGAACTAGACATGAGACTGACATGTGGCTACTGACAGGTAACTATGAACACGGATACAGGATCAAGTATGCATAAATGAACTGCTGGAAGATCAATGGAATACCAACCCTCGCCCCGAATGTGGACTCGCAGGTCAGTTTTAAGACAAATCACCCTCGCCCCGTGTGTGGACTCGCAGGTGAAAACGGACAACCCTCGCCCCGTGTGTGGACTCGCAGGTTGTGGGAAAGACAAAGGAATATCAGTTCACTCACACATACTTGCAGACACGACTCAGTCAAGATACAGGTAAAGACATGGTACAACTCAGTCATGACACAGGTAAGGACAACTCTAGCATGATCCATGATGTAAACAAGCCTGGTATAACTACACTATCAAGTCATGAAATACTGATATACAAGCAAGACAATAAACTGGTAAACGCGGTATCATATAAATCTATAACAACTAAGGTAACTAAAGATAACATACTACAACAGGTTTACTATAAGCATAAAAATAAACTGTAGAGGGAGGCAAGATATACTTGCCAGGTGGTTGCACGCAGATCCAACAAATATATAGTCGACTGGTAAGCCATACAGTCCAAGTCATCACAAGTGTCTTCGAAAGCTGAAAAAAATATTACCAACATTCTCAGAATAGTTAAATTAGCTTGGATTGCCTGTCCTTAAGTCCAATTCTGGACACAGGGGCAAAACGATAATTTTGGGCCAAAACGGTGTCCGCCGTTGGACCCGCTTTGTACCGAAAATCGTGCTAGAGTCAATGGTCTTTAAATTCATCAAACTATAAGTCAGCAAGTCCGGTTTGATGATATGAACCCAATGGTATGTCCAATTTTGGACTCCGAGGGGTCGTGCACAAAATCATCCGTTGAGTCGGACCGTGGGGCCCGTAAAACGGCGGTCCGATTCAACTGTCTCAGAATTGGACCGAACTTGGCATACAGGACTAAAAAAATGATACGGTCTATTTGGCGCAAGTTTTTTCTCGATGTGACGAGCGTACAGAAAGTAATTGGGGAATTTGTACAGAGGTCGATACGGTAAATTTCGACGAATATGTATCAAATTCGTCGCGCACACGCGTCCAATTTGAATTCCGTCAAAACTCACACGACCACGAAGCCGTTACGTACCTTTCGATGCTTTCGGTTCACGACCAAGTTGCCTGGTTTGGCAAAACACACGTGGTATCGGAGTGATTTTTAATATTTCTACTGTTTTAAAAATAGGTTTTTGTCGAAGTTTGGAATCTGATTTCTCGATGCTTAGTCAATAAAATCGAGTTCTGTAAATTAGGTTACAGAGCCCTATAGGTTGGCTAGGACTGTCTTTGTTTTTTTTTTTGAAAATGCCTACTGGTTGGTTCAACAACGGCCTTCCAAGTTGGATTCCAAAATCAGTTCTAATACTTTATTTTCGGTGGTTTTTCCTGAAGTTTCAGGAATTCCTATAATTCATTTAAGGCAAACTAAACAAATCTAATTGAAGGCGTTGATAGAGGGTTAACCCAGCTATTCATAGAAATTTACGGGTCAATATTTGGTTAATTATTCAGGAAGAAAGTTAACCTGGAAGTTGGCGCACTAGTGTGTGGCTACTGCCACTTCTGAATCCGCGTACGCGCTGCCTTTCCGGCCGGCGGCGGCGACGGTCGTCCGCCGACGGAGGGTAGCTGTGCAGGTGGTGGACGTGCGTGAGGGAAGGGGTTGGCGAGTTGGCTAGGGTTTATTCTTTTAGGTTTTCGATTGCACTCTTCCCTCTCTGTTCGCTTGGGATACATATATACTATATATGTAAAATTGGTTATACTGTGGGGGCTCGGGCTGGATGGGCCTGCAGGTTGAGGGGGTTTCGGGTCAGTTTGAGATGCTTGCTGCTGGGCTTGGTGGGCTTGGGGCTTTGGTTGCTCGGGCTGGGGGTAGTTTATTAGGGTTTTTCTTTTTATTAATTAACATGTATATATATATATATATATATATATATATATATATATATATATATATATATATATATATATATTTTAAAGAAGAAGCAATTTATTGAAATTGAAGAGGTAGCTCGAAAAGGGCATTACAGCAGGTACTATAGGCAAAAAACACAAAATGGCCTTGGTTAACAAAGTAGGAAACGGTAAACTAGGTAGGAAACACAAAATATAAAAAGTAGAAATTCAAAATTCAAAAATACGAGATTTTCAATTTTGAAAATCGGGAAGGTTGTGGTTGCGCTGCCCGGGGGGCACACAGCCCCGTGTCGGGTGTGGGCACTCAGTCCTGATTTTTTCTTTTTTGGGAAAAGAAACGAAAAATCGAATTTTGAAAAGAATTTCAAAATTCAAAACGGGTGGGCCCAGCGCGTGAGTCCGGAGGGCGGAAAACCCAGTGCGAGACCCGACAGCGGGTCAGTCCCACTGCCCGAGCGCGTGACTCCCGAGGGGGATGGGGGGCCCGAGGCTACCGGCACGTAACCCGGAGCGGAGGCTCTGCCGACGGTGGGCACGGAGGAGGGGAGGGGGAGACCGGGGTCTGCGCGGCTCCCATAGGCGGTAGCGGCGGCGGGAAAGCCGAAAGAGGGCCCTGCGCCGGAGAAGGGCACCGGGTCAACCACCAAGCCGGCGGGGCGACCCGAAGAGGGGGAGGACCGGAAGGGAGTGGAGAACCGCCGTCGAGTGGGGGTGGGGGAGGTTGGGGGAGAACGGGGGAGGAGGAGGAGACCCGGGGGGGTAGCTGCCGGCGAGATGAGGCCGGCTACCCCGGAATAGGTCAACGTCGAGAGGGGTCCTCCGCCATGATCCAGAGGGAGCACCGAAGGCCGTAGGCCGACGGAGGAGTGGCGAGGGCCGGGGACGGCGCCAAAGTGGGCGCGGGGGCCGAGCACGGTGGTGGACGCGGAACCACCAGGGCCCTCAAGGGAGCGGAGGGTGGAGGAGCTCCGAGAGGGGCGGGGGAGGAGGGCGCCGAAGGCCACCGCGCGAGGGCGGCGGAGAAGAGCATCGCGGGACCTTCGATCGACGCAGAGGAGGACGTCTGGACGGAGGAGAAGCTGGCCAATAGCCACAGCGTGGAGGGTTGCGACGCGGCCACCGCCACCCACGATGGGACCTCGAATCCCTGAGGAGCCGGCGGGGCAGGGCGGGCGGAGGCGGGAGACGCCTTAGAGCCGTCGGGAGCCGCCTGGAGAGACGGCTTCGGCCACGGGAGGGAGGGAAACGCGGGGGGGAGGGGGAACGCCACCGCGGGAGGAGGCGCAGCTAGGGGAGCTGCGAGGGCAGTAGACGACAACCACGAAAGTAGGGCCGCAATAGGAGGGGATGCCGGGCAGAGGGGGTCCGACGAGGCGCGTCCCCGACCTGGCGGTGGTCCAAGGGGAGGAGGAGGAGCGACTTGGGGGACCACCGGCGGCGGCTGAGGCCCAGTCGCACGGCGTCGCGCCCGGCGGGGACGACTGCGACGGGGAGGGTGGTGGGATGGGTGGAAGGTAGGTGATAGGCCGCGCGGCGGGGTTCCGTCCAGCCATGGGAGCCCCGGCCAGCCAGGGTGGCGAGAGAATGGAAAAAAGGAGGGAGGGAGATCGCCAAGGGGGAAGAAGAGCCCCGGCATTGCTGCCAGGCCAAGGGGGCCGCTCGACCACCAGAGCCACCCGGCCACAAGGGGGCTGGCGGAGGCGGCGGCTAGCAGCAGGGGAAGATCCGACGGGCGGAGCCCCTTCTCCTTCCCCTTTCTCATCCTTTTTTGAGTTTATATATATATATATATATATATATATATATATATATATATATATATATATATATATATATATATATATATATACACATACTCACGTATATATAATATATTATATATACATATTAATACACACACACACACACACACACATATATATATATATATATATATTTATTTATTTACTTATATCTATATATCTAAAACTATATATATATATATATATATATATATATATATATATATATATATATATATATATATATATATATATATATATATGTATATATACGAGTATTTATATATATACACATACATGTATACTTTCAAATATGGGGAATAAAATATTCTAAATACAGTTTATAATAGAAATACAATATACTTAAATCTATATACTAAAAATTTACATAAATTAAATACAATGATATTTTGTATATATAAAAGCCTAATTTGCCATATACCATAAATACGCTTCTATATATATATACAAGTATATATATAACCTAGATAATTCCTCTAAAGTCCAACACATGTGTTACGGACAATTATTTACTATATTATCATATAAAATATCATTTCTAATAGCAAAAACATATAATGCGTATATATATACATATATATATAATAATCGTTTCCAAATTGCCGTCTAAATCACTAGAGTAAACTGCCAATACAACATACATCTATATGGTCGTCTCTGAATATACTACCCGACTACGTAGGCTTGGACTCGGTTTGGGTGCAGTCCGAACTAAGTTGGTACAACCGGGTCACCTAAAAGTCAAATAATATTAATAATAAATAATTAAATTATTTATAGTGGTCATGTCGCAACTTGGCCTGGTTTTTCTAGTAGGACATCACTATGGTTCGGCCTTCCCCTACTATGGCTAAACACTAGTCAAGGCACACTATCCGTGCCATGATTCTTGGCCATCTTGTACTCCAAATCTCAACCATGGCTAAAGTCGCCTACCGTAATAGTTAACTAAATAATTATTTATAAAAATCTAAAAATTACCATTTAAATCCAATAACTAATAATAAAAAATACTTCAAAAATTTTCGGGAAGGGGAGATACAAAAACTAACCTTGATACCTTTCTTACAAAAAATTGGAGGTACAACGTAGTCCGAAGTTGGGAGTTATGTCCCTTAGAAGTTGATACAGTCTTTGAAAAAGGAGGCTTAATTTATAACAAATTTTGGGCTATTTTGACAAAAAAAAATTGGGAAAGAAAATATTGTTTGCCATAAAAAATCAAAGACATGTATTACAGAACACTGAAATTGATTGCAAACTTGCTTGTACAAAGAAAAGCATAGAAAAAAAAAATCCTAGGAAACAATCTAAGTACAATTGTTTAGTTTTGATTCTGGGGGGTGACGGTAGAGGCTCGGGAAAGTGCTATCAACTCTGCCTTACTCCGTGGACTATCTGACGTAGCCTTTAGATCTTAAAGAAATTGCCTTCTTGAAGGTTGCCAACCCTGGATTGCCAACCATCTTGTAGGGGTGTAGCACCGTGCTATTTATAGTGATTTTGGGATGAAGGATATTTTGAGCCGCATAGATGACTACGTGGCAAATCCTCGGGCCATATGGCCATAATCATGCCTCGAGACTCGGTCTGTGACTGATAGCTGGGGATTTGTTAGGATTTGTTGTGATTTGTCGTTGAACAGTTGAGACATGGTCAACTTGTCACGTGCATCAACTAATCTTTTGTGGCAAGCCGCATGAAGAAGGTCTCCTGGCCGAGCCGCATGAGAAATGTCTCATGGCTAAGCCACATGAAAGAATGTCTCATGATCGAGCCGCATGAGGGAATGTCTCATGACCGAGTCGTATGAAGGATGTCCCATGACCGAGCTGTGAGCCCCAATATATATTTTTATTATTTTTTTATATCTAATAATTAATATTTGATTTTAACCCCATTTTAAATTAGCCACTTGGTTAATTTATTTAAAGCATAAGTATATATACGCACATATGTGGTGATATATATATATATATATATATATACGCACATATGTGCGTATATATATATATATATATATATATATATATATATATATATATATATATATATATATATATATATATATATATAAGAGTAGTGGTTGTTTGCAAATCCTCTATTTTTTAGGGACCTTGTTTTAAGATTTCAAAATTTAAATCGTACCATACTCGAAACTTGAAGGGCTGCAGTTCAAATCATAAACAGATTCGAACCCTCCCAAAGGCAATAGATAGGACCTAATCTAAATTCAAACTATTTGAATCCCTCTTTAATTATTCCAATCTCGTCCAACCCTTCATATATAAATACATATGATGGGTTCTTCTGCGTCTTCCCTTGCAACCCTAACAAAATCCACCATTGCCTGTTACAAGTTCGAGCAAGGTAGCAGGAATTGGAGTTGGAATGAATAACTGGTAAGTCTTCCACCTCCTTCGTTATAATGTCCTGATTTTGTAAATTTTCCTTAGATGATGGGTAAGTGTTAGGTGAATTTCCTCAATGGGTAATGATACATTAATACCCTGCCCCTCTGTTTGTACCATATATACCACATCATGTCAGGACTCTGACAATCAGGTTAGATGTAAGGTTAACCCTACTCATAGACGTTTAATACTATCTATTCATACAGGCAATACCCTAGGCGAATAACTTGTGAACCTGCATTAAACCAAGTCTATGACACATCATTGACAACCTAGGATGTAACAGTTGTACTTCCAGGAATAGACAGGGGATCTGGGCATCAAGAAGGTACCAGAGGGGGGTGATCCTAATACCTGGTAGGCTTAGACATGGTAGCACATACCCATGTTCATCTGACCTTAGACCCAGGACCATCAACTAAGATCTTTTGTGCAGGAAGCAATACCTACACCAGGTGTATACTGTTCCATGAAAAACTCGGATGCCAATGTTAGGAGTTTGCCTGTAGAGTGATGAATTGGTACAGGATACAATATGTTGGTGGTCAGGATTAGGGGAGGCTAAGTGAACCAGAGCCTTGAGTAATCATGTGTTGAACTGGTGCGTCGATCACCCTATCACCAACTGATAACCTGAGAAATACATGGATACCCATAGGATTTAACACTGAAATCCTTGTACCAGAGGGATACAAGTAGGGGAGTATCTCAATAACTGGTGGGCAAAGGTTAGTTGTCCAGTAGAATTGTAAACTCAAGTATACCCAGGATTGGGATGACAGCCTAGTGAACGTCTAGGATACCAAGGGGGAGAGTACCAGGAATAGGTATCTATGAGATCCTGTACCTGGGAGCTTCTAGTGTAGACAAGGGATGCAAGTGTGTGCAATACATTGAAACCCTGTGATTGAGTACTACAGAGGACCTAGTGAGAGCATTGCAAAAATATAATTATTTCAATACTCAATATCAAGTCAACTGGGAGCAGCATGGAGTCAGGAATTCAATTCCTAGATGTACCATGGAAGACTAGTGAAGCAGCTAGGGGCCATCCAGTGTGGTCACCACAGAACTGAACCCATAATAACAGAGGCATATCCTGTTATAGAGTAACCATGACCAGTAGTAGGGATTTGTAGGTGAATTGAGAAATTTCATGCCATATATATAGCAACTGTACTAAGGTTTTAGTATGAGCATGTCATTATAGCCTTGTCCAACTTGTCCTGAGCTATACCACCTCCTGGAGCCTGGGTACCAACCTGGGTATCTAAGTGGTTACATTACTTGGTAGCTCCTACAGATTAACCTATATCCAAGTCTTGAGTCTAAAACTTCTGTCACAGGACTAAACCTATATAGTACTCAAGTCTTACCTATAAGGCATCCCAAATCATATGCTTGTATCAGGTACATGTCTGATATGGACTGGGAGGGTGCTGAACCTGACTCAGGCTCTTGGGAACTCCTGTACAGGTGATTGCCTACTGTCCAACACAAGGTGCCAAATAGTCCTGAGGGTAGTTGGTTAAGTAAATATGTAGAGACCTGAATTTTGGTGAAAATGGACTGACTGTTGGGCAAACCCAGGTTTTGTGGAAATCCAGTATGTGTAACCAGTTAGTAAGATTGATAGACATACATGTTTCATGAGATGAAAGCCCATGCTAAATAACTCACATAGATTCCATACCTAGTAGGTGAGCCTATATGCAAGTAAGTTCACACAAGGGGTTTATACCATCAACAGGTAGGCTATTAGGATAAGGATTAAGGACACTAGAAACCAATAAGGTGATTTTGTAGACTAAAACACAGGTCTTTATATATCAAATTGTGTCTTGACTCGGTGATTCATTAAATAGGTTCCTTGGATCTCGATTTGGACACGGATCAGTGCCAGCAGCCCGGGACGCCAGGCGAGTACAGTTTGTTGTCTGTTTTCAATATTGAATTTCACTATATCTCATTGATTAGTCATCAATTTTGTGGATTTTATTTTATTATAAAACATTGAGTCGGGAATATGGAATACTAAAGATATGTGATCCGACCGTAGACCTCGTTTACTTTCATGCAGTAGACCTCGTAGACATTATTTATTTTTCATACAGTAGACCTCGTAGACATTGTTTATTTTTCATGCAGTAGACCTCGTAGACATTGTTTACTTTCTGCAAGTAGACCTCGTAGATATTGTTTAATTTCTGCAAGTAGACCTCGTAGACATTGTTTATTTTTCATGCAAGTAGACCTCGTAGACCTCGCGGTGTAGTGGCCCAGACTGATCACATATCAAAGGTATTTCTAACAGTCGGGAAGGTATTGTTTACTTTATTTACTGTCGATTTACTGCCTTTACTTTCGTCTTTACTATTATTTTTAAAACTCATGATTGGTGTCTAACCTTTGTTTATAGTCATTTTCATATATTTGGAATTGCATTCGATGAATTGTACTCGTTCCATCCTGACTGGGTAACCAAACAAATTTTAGGTGATTGCGAGGAGGTCGAGTGCCCTGACCAGTATGGCCCTTACATGGGGGATTTAGTCGAGACAAATTTTGCTTACCAGGAGGAGTACGCAGCGTCTGATCCTGCTGCGTTTGCTTAATTCCTTTTAGTTAGAGCTGAGACTTGTTTGGATTTGAGTAGATATTGAGACTTGTAGTAGTGATATCATTTCATTTTATTATTATTCCTTTGAGATGGATATTTATTTCACTTTCTAGTTATTGAAGATGTGATCTTGAGTTGTGGTTGCTCTATGTGAGAATTATATTATCTGCGTGGTTGTTCATCATATTGTTACAGCGTTCTACCGTCGACTCTGCGGCGTAGGCTGGGCGTATACACGGTTCATGCCCAAATATTGGGTGCGGGTCGTGACACGTTTTTATGGTGGCCCATACAGGTCGACGTCGCAAGACTAACGAAATCGTAGTAGTACTTAAGTTAGTCGTATTACTGCGGGCCTGTGTTTAGGACTAGAAATAAGGACCTAAGGACTAACTCCGTAGAGTGAAATTGCGTCATTGACTTCTATACTCGCCTTCAATTACTCTTATGCATCCTGTTTGAATCATTCCATTCGTCTAATAATTTCTTTTGTTTTCAGCTAATGGATTCACAGGACAGGAACAACGCTACATAGAACACTCCACCAGCTGTTGGCGGATTTTCTACTTACGAGACTCCTCCGACACAGGGAGGCCAGCTTACTCACCAGGGTAGACCGGCTCAGCCACAGTACTCGAGGTTCCACAGGGGTGACATTCCGTCTCCACCACAGTTCCCTCCGCAGATGCCAGCACCAGCACCCATTCCTCCACCGGCACTAGCAGCTTATCCACCACCTGTGATGCACCCAGCACCAGCCGTGTATTCCACACCTATGATGCAGCAGGTTCCCTATATGTACACAGCACCAGCCATGCATCCCGTACCAGTGATGTACCCAGCACCTACTGTACATCTTGCGCCAGCGATGTACCCGGCACCTGCACTGCCTCCACCACCAGTATTGGACAATGTCATACTTCTTGGGATCATCCAGCAGCAGGCCAACATGTTTTGCGACACCCTGAGAGAGGCACTTCAGATTCGGGATGCTCCTCGACAGCAACCGGGGAATCCCAAGCACTTCATGGACTTTAGGCCCATGCCATTCTATGGGACAGAGGAGATCGTCTACGCTGACGAATGGCTGGAGAACGTGGAGAGATATCTGAAGATGGCCCGAATCCCGAAAGATCTGAAGATAGAATCAGTCAGCGGACAGCTTTTCGATATCGTACGGACTTGGTACCAAGGCGAGCCCCGCTTTTCTGCTCCAGACGTCACTTGGGAGGAGTTCAAGCGCCTGTTCAAGAAGAAGTTCCACCCATATGTAGCACGAGAGGCACTAGTGAGCCAGTTTGAGCATCTAGAACAAGGCAACCACACCGTTGATGAGTATACAGCTGAGTTTTCTCGCCTCAGTCGCTTCGCGGAGAACTTGGTCAGCACCCCGGAAGACAAGGCATGACGGTTCAGGAAGGGACTGTCACACGAGATTCGCTTAGCCATCGCCACCAGCCGAGCTACTACCTATGAGGAGATTCTGGAGGTCGCACAAGCGGTGGAGGAAGAACTGAATTACAGACCGAAGAGGAGTCGAGAGTCTTTCGGAGGGAACAACAACCAATCAGCCCCAGCGAAGCGTCTCCAGTTCCAGCCGAAGGCCTTTCAGCACCATCAGCAGCAACAGTTCCAGCCTGCTGGTAAAACCCCAGCATATCAGCAGAATCGGGCTCCAGCCCGAGTCCAGACTCAGCAGCCACAGAGACAGCAGCAGCAGGTTCCACACTGCACTCACTACGGGAAGAACGGGCATGTTTGGGACGATTGCAGAGCAAGACTTGGATCATGTTTATATTGTGGATCTCTATCGCATCAGCTAAAAGACTGCTTACTAGTCTCTAATCGGACAGGACGCGAGAGAACACCGGCACAGAGAGGATCAGCAGCGCCTCAGCCACGAGGCCCCCCACTACCCACTCAGCAGTAGCGTTTCGCTCAGCATCAGTAGCGAGGCGCACCCCAGCAGGGCCGAGCTTTTGCCCTGGCCGTTGAGGAGCCAGAGCCTACCCCAGACGTGATAGCAGGTTCCATACTTCTTGATTCTATTTCCGCTGTAGC
Source organism: Iris pallida (assembly GCA_029216955.1). NCBI lineage: Eukaryota > Viridiplantae > Streptophyta > Magnoliopsida > Asparagales > Iridaceae > Iris > Iris pallida. Next base: position 9,566,562 of record JANAVB010039017.1, read on the forward strand.
TTTGTTTGATTCCGGCGCATCCTATAGTTTTATCTCTGTAGCTTTTGTATTCAAGCATAGTATAGCGTCTGTATCCTTGGGTGGTAGTTGCAAAATTATGACAGGCGGAGGCATTATCCTAGTCAAGAATATATGCATGAGGCGACGCATCACTTTGGAAGGAAGAGAGTTGCGTGCCAACTTACTCGTAATGCCACTAACGAGCTTCGATATCGTCCTCGGTATGGATTGGTTGAGTAAGGATTTTGCCAGTATAGACTGCCACCGAGGATGTGTTGTATTCAGTCCTCCGGGGGTACCGATATTCGAGTTTGCGAGAGGAGCAGTCGAGCAGCAGCACGGAGCTATTTGCAGAGCTATGATCGAGGGAGAGGAGATCCCACATCCCATCATCACGGAGTTCATGGACGTGTTTCCCGAAGACTTGCCAGGATTGCCGCCAGACAGGGACATCGAGTTTGCTATTGATCTAGTGCCAGGCGCAGTGCCAACAGCACAACCGGTATACAGGATCAACAACAAGGAAGCAGAAGAATTGAAGAAACAGATAGACGAATTGCTGGAAAAAGGGTTCATCAGAGAGAGTTCGTCGCCATGGGGCTCTCCTATCCTTTTTGTGCCGAAGAAGGATGGCACGGTGTGAATGTGCATCGACTATCGCACTTTGAACAATCTTACTATCAAGAACAAGTACCCGCTGCCGAGGATAGATGATCTTTTCGATCAGTTGAGCGGCGCACGAGTATTCTCTAAGATAGATTTGAGGTCAGGCTACCATCAGTTGAAAGTGAAGAAGGAAGACATACCGAAGACTGCTTTCCGGACCAAGTACGGACAATACGAGTTCATGGTGATGCCATTCAGGTTGACTAATGCCCCGACAGTCTTCATGAACTTGATGAACAAGGTATTCCATCCGTACCTTGACAAGTTCGTGGTGGTGTTTATCGATGACATACTCATCTATTCGAAAACATCGGAGGAGCACGAGGAACATCTGAGGATCGTGCTAGAGACCCTCAGGAAGGAGAAGCTCTATGGGAAGCTCTCGAAATATGAGTTCTTTTTGGACAAGGTAGAGTTTCTTGGTCATGTGGTGACAGGCGACGGTATATCCGTCGATCCGAAGAAGGTGACATCAGTGGAAGCATGGTCAACTCCAACTACAGTGGCAGAAATACGGAGCTTCTTGGGGTTAGCAGGACTTCGCTCGGAGCCTCTTACTAGGCTCACAAGGAAAGATGTGGAGTTCGTGTGGACGGAGGATTGCCAGGCTGCGTTCGATAAGTTGAAGAAGAGATTGACGACGGCCCCTATCTTGGCCTTGCCTTCAGGATCGGGAGGTTTCACCATTTATAGTGATGCCTCGGGCAAAGGACTGGGCTGTGTCCTAGAGCAGAATAAGAGAGTGATAGCCTATGCGTCTCGACAGTTGAGACCACATGAGAAGAACTATCCCACTCACGATCTTGAGTTGGCAGCCGTGATCTTCGCCTTGAAGCTGTGGAGACATTATTTGTACGGAGAGCGAGTAGAAATCTTCACTGACCACAAAATCTTGAAGTACGTCTTCACGCAAAAGGAGTTGAACATGCGGCAACGCAGATGGCTTGAGCTGATGAGCGACTATGATATCTCTCTACAGTATCATTCGGGAAAAGCCACCGTTGTTGCGGATGCTTTGAGCAGGTATCCCGTAGCAATGTGCTTGACTCGAGACCGTCACTTGTTAGCAGATTTAGAGAGTTTGGGCATCGAGATCATCATTCCAGGAGCCGAGATGCAGATTATGGGCATGCAGATTCAGTCAGGATTGATGGACAAGATTCGTGAGGTACAACCTCAGGATGAACAACTGAAGGAAATCATAGCACAAGCACGAGCTGGATCGCGGGATGATTTCACTATTGCAGAGGATGGTTCGTTGAGGCACGGGACGAGACTTTGTGTACCGAGTGGAGAGCTTAGAGAAGAAGTTATGCAAGAGGCACATCACTCCTAGTATTCCTTACACCCGGGAGCTAATAAAATGTACAGGGATCTGCGCAACCACGTATGGTGGTATGGCATGAAACGAAAAGTAGCTCGTTTCGTTTCTAGGTACCTCGTATGTCAGCAGGTCAAAGTCGAGAGGCAGAGACCAGGAGGATTGTTGCAGCCGCTACCGATACCCGAGTGGAAGTGGGAACACATCACTATGGATTTCGTTTCCGGTCTTCCACGATCATCGGGCGGAAAGGATGCGATTTGGGTCATCGTTGACCGGTTGACCAAATCGGCCTACTTTATTCCATTTAAAGTGGGGCTATCTACGGAGAAGCTGGCAGAGCTCTATGTGAAGCAGATAGTCCGATTGCACGGGGTTCTGGTGAGTATCATGTCGGACCGTGACAGCAGGTTCACATCTCACTTTTGGAGGAGCCTACAGGCCAGTTTGGGCACAGCGCTCAAGTTCAGCACTGCTTATCACCCACAGACGGATGGACAGTCGGAGTGGACCATTCAGACGCTCGAGGATATGCTACGGACATGCATGCTAGATTTTGGCGGCTCATGGGAGGACTACCTTCATCTCGTGGAGTTTTCCTATAACAACAGCTACCAAGCTAGTATCGAAATGTCCCCTTTTGAAGCGTTGAATGGTCGGAGATGTCGTACCCCGCTGTCTTGGGACGATGTAGGAGTGCGTGCACTGCTGGGACCAGAGATGGTAGTAGATGCTGCAGAGAAAGTCAAGTTGATTAGAGAGCGGCTTCGCGTGGCACAGGACGGGCAGAAGCACTGGGCCGACAGTCACCGTAGGCCATTAGAGTTTGAGGTAAAACTCTTAAGATTATTTGTGTGATTAGTCATGAGTTTCGTATTAACATCTTGTGCAACTAGGTCGGTGACTTGGTGTTTTTAAAGATTTCTCCGACACGTGGCACTATCCGTTTCGGTAGAGGCGGCAAACTCAGCCCACGTTTCATTGGGCCGTTTGAGATTCTCGAGAAAATCGGTGCAGTAGCATACCGATTAGCCTTGCCACCCGCATTGGAAGGAGTGCACAACGTGTTCCACGTATCCCAGCTGCGACGATACGTGGCGGACCCCAGTCATGTCTTGGACCATTCAGAGATCGAAGTGGGACCGAGTCTCAGTTACCAGGAGCAGCCTGTGGAGATCTTGGACCGCAGAGAGAAGGTACTAAGGAATCAAGTGATCCCTTTGGTTCGCATCACGTGGAGACATCACTCCCCAGGCGAGTCCACATGGGAGAGGGAAGACGAGATGCGCGAGCGCTACCCGTACCTCTTTGAGGACTGAGGTACAGTTCTACATAACTTTTCAGTTGAATTTCGAGGACGAAATTAATTTAAGGGGGATAGACTTGTGAGCCCCAATATATATTTTTATTATTGTTTTATATCTAATAATTAATATTTGATTTTAACCCCATTTTAAATTAGCCACTTGGTTAATTTATTTAAAGCATAAGTATATATACGCACATATGTGCTGATATATATATATATATATATATATATATATATATATATATATATATATATATATATATATATATATATATATATATATATATATAAGAGTAGTGGTTGTTTGCAAATCCTCTATTTTTCAGGGACCTTGTTGTAAGATTTTAAAATTTAAATCGTACCACACTCGAAACTTGAAGGGCTGCAGTTCAAATCATAAACAGATTCGAACCCTCCCAAAGGCAATAGATAGGACCTAATCTGAATTCAAACTATTTGAATCCCTCTTAAATTATTCCAATCTCATCCAACCCTTCATATATAAATACATATGATGGGTTCTTCTGCGTCTTCCCTTGCAACCCTAACAAAATCTACCATTGCCTGTTACAAGTTCGAGCAAGGTAGCAGGAATTGGAGTTGGACTGAATAACTGGTAAGTCTTCCACCTCTTTCATTATAATGTCCTGATTTTGTAAATTTTCCTTAGATGATGGGTAAGTGTTAGGTGAATTTCCTCAATGGGTAATGATACATTAATACCCTGCCCCTCTGTTTGTACAATATATACCACATCATGTCAGGACTCTGACAATCAGGTTAGATGTAAGGTTAACCCTACTCATAGACGTTTAACACCATCTATTCTTACAGGCAATACCCTAGGCGAACAACTTGTGAACCTACATTAAACCAAGTCTATGACACATCATTGACAACCTAGGATGTAACAGTTGTACTCCCAGGAATAGACAGGGGATCTGGGCATCAATGAGGTACCAGAGGGGGGTGATCCTAATACCTGGTAGGCTTAGACATGGTAGCACATACCCATGTTCATCTGACCTTAGACCCAGGACCATCAACTAAGAACTTTTGTGCAGGAAGCAATACCTACACCAGGTGTATACTGTTCCATGAAAAACTCGGATGCCAATGTTAGGAGTTTGCCTGTAGAGTGATGAATTGGTATAGGATACAATATATTGGTGGTCAGGATTAGGGGAGGCTAAGTGAACCAGAGCCTTGAGTAATCCTGTGTTGAACTGGTGCGTCGATCACCCTATCACCAACTGATAACCTGAGAAGTACATGGATACCCACAGGATTTAACACTGAAATCCTTGTACCAGAGGGATACAAGTAGGGGAGTATCTCAATAACTGGTGGGCAAAGGTTAGTTGTCCAGTAGAATTGTAAACTCAAGTATACCCAGGATTGGGATGACAGCCTAGTGAACGTACAGGATACCAAGGGAGGGAGTACCAGGAATAGGTATCTCTGAGATCCTGTACCTGGGAGCTTCTAGTGTAGACAAGGGATGCAAGTGTGTGCAACACATTGAAACCCTGTGATTGAGTACTACAAAGGACCTAGTGAGAGCATTGCAAAAATATAATTATTTCAATACTCAATATCAAGTCAACTGGGAGCAGCATGGAGTCAGGAACTCAATTCCTAGATGTACCATGGAAGACTAGTGAAGCAGCTAGGGGCCATCCAGTGTGGTCACCACAGAACTGAACCCATAATAATAGAGGCATATCCTGTTATAGAGTAACCATGACCAGTGGTAGGGATTTGTAGGTGAATTGAGAAATTTCATGCCATATATATAGCAACTGTACTAAGGTTTTAGTATGAGCATGTCATTATAGCCTTGTCCAACTTGTCCTGAGCTATACCACCTCCTGGAGCCTGGGTACCAACCTGGGTATCTAAGTGGTTACATTACTTGGTAGCTCCTACAGATTAACCTATATCCAAGTCTTGAGTCTAAAACTCCTGTTACGGGACTGAACCTATATTGTACTCAAGTCTTACCTATAAGGCATCCCAAATCATATGCTTGTATCAGGTACGTGTCTGATATGGACTGGGAGGGTGCTGAACCTGACTCAGGCTCTTGGGTACTCCTGTACAGGTGATTGCCTACTGTCCAACACAGGGTGCCAAATAGTCCTGAGGGTAGTTGGTTAAGTAAATATGTAGAGACCTGAATTTTGGTGAAAATGGACTCACTGTTGGGCAAACCCAGGTTTTGTGGAAATCCAGTATGTGTAACCAGTTAGTAAGATTGATAGACATTCATGTTTCATGAGATGAAAGCCCATGCTAAATAACTCACATAGATTCCATACCTAGTAGGTGAGCCTATATGCAAGTAAGTTCACACAAGGGGTTTATACCATCAAAAGGTAGGCTATTAGGATAAGGATTAAGGACACTAGAAACCAATAAGGTGATTTTGTAGACTAAAACACAGGTCTTTATATATCAAATTGTGTCTTGACTCGATGATTCATTAAATAGGTTCCTTGGATCTCGATTTGGACACGGATCAGTGCCAACCGCCCGGGACGCCAGGCGAGTACAGTTTGTTGTCTGTTTTCAATATTGAATTTTACTATATCTCATTGATTAGTCATCAATTTTGTGGATTTTATTTTATTATAAAACATTGAGTCGGGAATATGGAATACCAAAGATATGTGATCCGACCGTAGACCTCGTTTACTTTCATGCAGTAGACCTCGTAGACCTCGTTTACTTTCATGCAGTAGACCTCGTAGACATTGTTTATTTTTCATGCAGTAGACCTCGTAGACATTGTTTATTTTTTATGCAGTAGACCTCGTAGACATTGTTTACTTTCTGCAAGTAGACCTCGTAGATATTGTTTAATTTCTGCAAGTAGACCTCGTAGACATTGTTTATTTTTTATGCAAGTAGACCTCATAGACCTCGCGGTGTAGTGGCCCAGACTGATCACATATCAAAGGTATTTCTAACAGTCGGGAAGGTATTGTTTACTTTATTTACTGTCGATTTACTGCCTTTACTTTCGTCTTTACTATTATTTTTAAAACTCATGATTGGTGTCTAACCTTTGTTTATAGTCATTTTCATATATTTGGAACTGCATTCGATGAATTGTACTCGTTCCCTCCAGACTGGGTAACCAAATAAATTTTAGGTGATTGCGAGGAGGTCGAGTGCCCTGACCAGTATGGCCCTTACATGGGGGATTTAGTCGAGACAGATTTTGCTTACCAGGAGGAGTACACAGCGTCTGATCCTGCTGCGTTTGCTTAGTTCCTTTTAGTTAGAGCTGAGACTTGTTTGGATTTGAGTAGATATTGAGACTTGTAGTAGTGATATCATTTCATTTTATTATTATTCCTTTGAGATGGATATTTATTTCACTTTCTAGTTATTGAAGCTGTGATCTTGAGTTGTGGTTGCTCTATATGAGAATTATATTATCTGCGTGGTTGTTCATCATATTGTTACAGCGTTCTACCGCCGACTCTGCGACGTAGGCTGGGCGTGTACACGGTTCATGCCCAAATATTGGGTGCGGGTCGTGACAGAGCTGTATGACCGACCCACATGAAGGACGTCTCATGATCGAGCTGCATGAGGAATGTCTCATGATCGAGCTGTATAAGGAATGTCCTATGACCGAGCCGCATGAGGAATGCCTTCTGACCGAGCCGCATGAAGAACGTCTCATGACCGAGCCGCATGAGGAATGTCTCATGACCGAGCCGCATGAGGAATGCCTTCTGACCGAGTCGTATGAGGACATCTCATGACTGAGCCGCATGAGGAATATTTCATGACTAAGCTGCATGAAGGATATCTTCTGGCTGGATGGGTACGGGGGCCCTAGGAGAAGGTGTTGTGTCGAATGTCACGATTTGAGAGAGTTTCATTTGTCTACGTCTTGACTGATCTCCTTGTTCGAAGATGATTTGATGGTGGACTCCTTCAGAAGATTGTGATGCGCTTGACTGAGAGGATGCGCATGACTGAGACATCTGAGTAATGCATCTAGTTGATAGCATGCCGTTACAACGTCTTCAATTGGCATCATGTTTCCGAGATGATGTTGGAAAGGCGTAGTAGGTCGCAGTCGCTAGAACACAGACTGCCTTGATAGTGGAGCCACTGTCTTGTGACAGCGACAGTTAATGATGGCTTGGGTGCAGTGATAACCACCTCTCGTAAGTCGAGAGCATATTGTCACGACCCGCACCCTAGAGTAAGGGCACGAGAACGTAACAACGCCCAGCCTACACCACAGTGTCGGCGGTAGAATGCTGTCCTAGGTCTCATGCATCTAACAGTATAAGGATAAACAGTTTATACTCCCCGAATGGTGGTGACATAACAGATACAGTCTCAATCACATCTAAGGTAGAGCATGATAAGCATAGATTAAACATGAAATCCCAAAGAGATACAGCAGAGAGAAATCTAAGTGTCTAAAATACACAAACCCAGAAATACATCTCAAATCTCAAAATACAGTAATCCATAAAATAATACAACTCCAGACAATGGAAAAACTATCTAAACAACCTCTACTGTGTCTCCTCTAGGCTAGCAGGTAATCCCAGGCTATCTGTAAAATTTATCAACAGGTCCAGTCAGGACAGGAGCGAGCACAATACATCTCAACAAATCATAGCAGGTTAGAAAATATAATCATGCAGTAAAGTAAGATACATGATCTGAAGAAATACAGTATGTAAACAGAGAGAGAACTGTAATAGAAATATCTACTATAAATAGAGAACTAACAGTGGCTAGTGATGTAGAGTACAGGATAGCACATGTGAACAGGACAGATTTGTACATGATCTACACTAAAGAGTTTCACATGATCTACACTACTATGGAATTGTTCACATGACTACTCGCACTCCCCCATTTTCCCCAATCAATACACAAAGATCTAAGCAGGTTATGTTATTGTACATGATATCACATGGGGGCCCATGAAAGGGTGCACATGATAGTATACATGAGGGCTCTGTGAACATGAGAGTACATGATTCACAAGAGTGTACATGTATGGTAAAAGCACAGGAGTACATGATGAAAGTGAAACGCACATGACACAATGTACCCGATGCTCCCGAGGGGGATAACATCGCATGAAGATATCCATATAGTACTAATCCGTGATAATGTCGTGACAGCATCAAGTAAAGTAATCTAAAGCAGGAATATAATTCTAAGCAGGATATGAAATGATCAGAGAATGTACTCGCCTGATAACCTGAACAGCTGATAAGTATAGGGGGTCCAACTGAAGCCACAGAGTCCTATTTAAAGCAACACAGGTTACAAGGTGTTCAAGTTGTAATAAATGAATCTCTATAATCAATCTACATTATCCTAGGTTCTTCTAAGTCAAAACAACTCTAGGTCAACTCCGGTCGATAATTTAGTCAAACTAGGTCAAGTGTTGACTTTGGGTCAACTGGTCAACTCTGGTCAAACAGGGTCAATTCTAGTCTAATTATTGAAGATATAAGGTGTACTTCGTTATTCGTACGTCGAAACTTACGACACGCAAATTGAGATAAGAATATCAATGGTAAGGTTGATAATCTTATTATAATGATCCACGTGTTCATCTTGTCAATTTTAGCGATGTGAGATCACTGGAATTGACTGATCTCAGTTTCTTTGTACTAATCCCGAAATACGAACATTATAAGAATTAATTATTAAAAGATTATAAAATAAGTTAAACTCAGAGAACTATCAACAAACATTGTCGGACGATGAAATAAACATCGCCAACGTGTCCAAAATGGTCAAATAGCTAGGATAGCCTACTCATCGGTCCAATTTGGACACAAGGGCAAAAAGGTAATTTTGGGTCAAAACGGTGTCCGTGTCGGAGCCGTTTTGTACCGAAAAATGTACAAGAAAATAAGTCTATAAAATATAACAAATTATATGTCCACAAAACCAGAATGACGATACGAACCCAACGGTATCTCCAAAATTGGATTCCGTTGACCCGATCTCAATTTGGTATGTTGACCAGAACTTGGAATTCCGGTTTGCACGAAAATGTGTGCCGGAGCCAATGTTCTCAACTCAGCAAACTACATGTCAACGAGTCCAGAATGACGATACGAACTCAACGGTATATCCGGAATTGGATTCCGATGAGCCGGCGTCAAAAAGTCCCGTTGACCCAGAATGTGGGACCCACTTTGCACCGAAAAATGTGCCAGGGTCCACGTTCTCCAAATCTAACAAATTTTATATAAAAATATGCCAGAACGACGCCACGAATCTAATGGTGGTGTCAGAAATGAAATTCGGAGTCCCGTGTTCAAAAATAGAATTTTACAAGTTGGAAATTACGAATTCGGACGGCCAACTTTGGCGTCGAATTCAACCAATCAAACAAGCTCACAATGAAACGAAACTGGAAGGGTAGTAAGAGGGTTATACCTACTTCGCACAGGAACTAGTAGCACGCCAAACAGAGCTGCAGTGGAGAAGGTACAAGCTGACGAAGTTGACCCCGCGAAACTGTCCAAAATTAATACAATTTAAACGGTCAACTTGGTGGCCGGTTTTGATGTATCAAACGACAAAATCAACGGATGAAAATTGACAGAAGTGAAAGTGGATATACCGAGATTGTGACAGAGTGAAGAAATCACCGATCCAACGGTCGAATTCCCGGGAAAATGTGTACAAAATCGCTGCGACGGAGTGCCAAAATGGACTTGGTTCCGCGCGCGTCACGACGGAACTTCGTGCGAAACGCACGAATCACCTCGACGGCGCATCCCGGAGGATGGTAGCCACCATGGGGCCTACCCCAGGGGTGCGCCCGGCCATGTGGGGGTCGGCCACGCCGACCACGGTGGCGGTGGCGCCGGCGGTGGCCGCCTGCACGCGCCCATAGGGCCGAACCTGGCGTTGCTGCCACTTGCGGCTGTTTGCAGCAGCTGCTGGGCGGCGCCGGCCCAGCCTGGCCCGGCGGAGGCGGGCGGCACACGTCCCAGTGCGACGGGCGCGGTGGCTCGCAGAGTTGGTCGGGGTGTGGTGGCGGTTTGGTGTTGATGGTAGTGGTGGAAAGAAGTGGTGATGGTGATTTCGAAGTGGGAGGAGGAGATGGAGTAGGCTGGTGGTGGTGGTGGTGGCCGACGGCCTGGGGGTGGCCGGAGGAGTTGGTCAGGTGATGGTGTTGGTGCTGTGCAATGGTGGTGGTGTTAGCTTTGTTGTAGGTTGCTGTAGGTGTGAAAATTTTAAGAAGGGAGAGAGAGAGAGAGATGAGTTGAATAATTGAATAGTTAATGAGAGAGAGAGAAAAAAAACTTGGGAGTTAGGGCCGGCCACTTGTGGCTGGTGGGGGTTTGTGGGAAATTGTTGAGAGTTGGAGGAAAATTGATGGTGAGGATTAAATGAGGGAAATTAATGGCTAGGAATTAATGTAGGAAAATATCATTCCGAGGGATTAAAATCAATATTGGAATTTCCATTAAATATTAGAAATAGGTAAAATAGGGTACTTGAAATTTTTCAAGGATAATGAAGCTGAGGGTGATGGTGATGGAGAGTAACACGAAGCTGGCTGGACATGGTAGAGCCGGATTGGGTCAAAACCAGATACTACGAAATAATCGAATTAAAAATAGGTGTTGATGATCATGAATAAATAAGTAGCACATGGGGATTCCAATAAATGGGACACAAGTGTCATGCGGATAGTAGGCTCAATGTAGGCCATGTCCATAGTTGGGGCTGACAGGTTTTGGTCGACAGGGTACCCACAAATCAAGTTGGAAAATGAATGTGACACCGTGGGGTGAAATAAAATCGGGTCACGTGTCAGGAAAGTTGTGCGAAGCAATTGGAGCACAAAATGGCGTGTCTGAGTGGGACACGAAGGTCAAGGGTGAAGAGTGTCTCGAGTAGATCATGCATGATGAGTTGGTTTCAAGAAACTGACTGGTCTTGTGCTCCCAAATGAAAAGTCACGATAACGTGCTAAAAATGATCAAGGAAAAGAGTGGGAAAATTAATTAATAATCAAATGGTCTAAATCGACCCGAAGTTGTGCGAAGCAAAAAGAGTACAAAGGAACAAGTTTGGATGGGACACTATATACCGTCATGAAGGCAATCATGTCCACTACAAAACTCATGAAGAAGATTTCCAGAGTTGAACATCCCTGACACTCCAAATATCAATGGCACGGATAAGTACACTTAAAGATAAATAACAGAATAAATTATTTATCAAAACTAAATCAATCAAAAAAAATTTTAAAAAAAATCAACCCAAAATTCAGGGTGCTCACATCCTACCCACCTTATAAAAATTTCGTCCTCGAAATTAAAATGTTCATACTCCCTCTAGGTCAAACCCCCACAATCAAAGTCCCAGATTAAAACAAATCATGTGATCAAAAGGACGACATACAGGGTCATGGCATACAGTGGTAGTGAAAGTCTCATCTAGGTATACTAGTCGTACTAATACCAAAATGGTCATAGGGTATCAAAACACACAAGCAATCTAGGGTGCTAAACTAGAGAAGTTACAGAAACAACAAACCATCAAAATTGTAAGGCAGTCTACCATCCTATATGAAAACTGGTACTTATCAAAATAAAATAAAGGCAACTACCAATTATCTATAAAGGGTACAGAAAAATCAAATTCAAAAATTAAGGAATTGAAAATTACTTGCATTGAAATCCAATCACAATATATATAGAGAGCGTTAGAGGGGGAAAAACTAGCATTATGTGTATGGGGACATGTTCATATGGTTAGATAGTAGGCGTGTGTGTACGTGAATATACATGAAAGTGTATATGAGGATTTGGGTTTCAAAACAATAACTATCCTGTTGCACTACTCATGGCATATGGGTTAACAGTCTACAATACGCAACTTATTTACTCATAACATGCATGGCTAACCTTATACATATATATATAAAGAGGTAGAGATTTAGTTTTGTATCTATATACATTATAACATGTATGCATAAACTCTATATATATATATATATCTATACAGGTACATGATCATAACATAGAGAGAAAAGGTTAGGTTACATGACAGGGTATACTAAGTTAGGGGGTGTGTGTGTCCTTGTACAGGGTTATAGCTTAGTATTGAAAGGTTAAACCCAGTTTTAGTTCAGCATTTATATACAAAATCTGAAAATAAGCTAACATTTAAACCAGTGCAATATTAACATAATGCAATTTCAAAATTTAGGAGTTTGAAACATCACAACTAATCTCAATGCTCCCAATACATCCTAACATGATAGAAATGAAACCCTAACATACTATCCATACATTTATCTACGCATACAGTTCAATATTACACGTTAAATCTGAAATTGAACTAAACATGGAAATCAATGTGAAAATGTTAACATATATTCAGTTTTCAGGATTTTGGAAAATTTGCACATCAAAACCAACTCAATGTTTATCACAACCTATCATGTAAGAATATGAAACCTAACATTATATCCCTACAACAACAATGTACACAACTCTAAATATTACATTTAAAACAACAATTTGAACTAACATTTAAAATCCCGTATTAAGAGTTAATATGCACACAGTCTTAGATTTGACAAATTCAAACACAAAACTCAACCAAACACATTTTTTTTTGAATTGAAACCCTATGTATAACATACATGTGCAATGATGTAAACAAAACTATTATCATAAAATTTATATTTGAATTACGAATTTAAATTGGAAAAGCAGAAAACCAGAAATAGTAGGATTTTGAAAATTTAAACATTAACGACATATTAATATGTATTCAGATAGGTGGAAATCAAGTGTAGCATGCATAAGTGTCAGAAAAGTGTCCACTATATATATATTCATATATATATTCTCATGTCCCAATATAAAATTTTAATTCTACGTTAAGACCAACAATTAGATTCCTACCAAGATTGCAAGCAGGTGATTGACGTAATCAAGACAGTTTTATTATTATTATTATTATTATTTAATACAAGAATAATAGCAAGAAAGAAATAACAATAAAATCGGTTTGCTTATTTGTTTAAAGAATGAACCATTTTGAAACCCAGTGCTAAAATATCAAATCCAAGATAAGGTCTAGCAAAATCATTGATTCATTGTATTGAGAAGAAATTCATGGTAAGAAGTTACACAAGGTTTATAAAAACAGCTAAAGCTACATCCTAAGTTAAACAATGAGAAGCAAAATAAAACAAAATAACAATAATTTTTTTTTTGAATGACTGAAACAAAAGTAGAAAAAACATGTTCGAAAACATTTAAGGTACAATCTGATAATCATATGCGTCTATCCAAAATTATGGTACTCTAAATCCTCGTCATACTAGTAAGCAAGGCTATGATAATCACAGAGTCCTTGACTTATGCACATACCTCTAGAATCATGTTATTTAACATTTTCGCGATGCCGCTAGCTTGGCTGCGAAAATCTTAAATTCCCACACCCGAGAAATATATCCAAAGTCAGACTATATATCCTCACCATGCTGGCTAATGTGACTATAGAAGACTAGATTCCAAAACTCAGATGACCTAGCCCATATAATTTCATTTTGACAAAAATTAAATCAATTCAACAATGAATACCCAAAAATCAAATTTATCAACGAACCTCAAGATTCAAAAATGAACAAAAATCTATCAAAATTCAAACTCGGACGCAACAGCTATCATCAAGATTCAAAATTCGACAATCTTTCATCAAAATCCATAAATACAAACTCAAATTTGACAATAATCCATCAAAATCAAATTCAACAACAGAAAGTAAAGATAAATCAAATCAAGGGGAGAAGAGTTTTCAAATCGAAGTTAAAATAAGATTCTCAAGGGTCGTCCCACGAATCTCTCAAGGGATCCTAATTGTGATTGAGTATCTTCAAAAATATATCCTATTCCTACTGCAGGCTATAGTGGTACTCTAGTTCGAATACCACTACATAAACTCGGCCTGCATGGGCCACCACTAAAAACGTGTCACGACCCGCACCCTAGAGTAAGGGCACGAGAACGTAACAACGCCCAGCCTACGCCGCAGTGTCGGCGGTAGAACGCTATCCTAGGTCTCATGCATCTAACAGTATAAGGATAAACAGTTTATACTCCCCGAATGGGGGTGACATAGCAGATACAGTCTCAATCACATCTAAGGTAGAGCATGATAATCATAGATAAAACATGAAATCCCAAAGAGATACAGCAGAGAGAAATCTAAGTGTCTAAAATACACAAACCCAGAAATACATCTCAAATCTCAAAATACAGTAATCCATAAAATAATACAACTCCAGACAATGGAAAAACTATCTAAACAACCTCTACTGTGTCTCCTCTAGGCTAGCAGGCAATCCCAGGCTATCTATAAAATTTATCAACAGGTCCAGTCAGGACAGAAGCGAGCACAATACATCTCAACAAATCATAGCAGGTTAGAAAATATAATCATGCAGTAAAGTAAGATACATGATCTGAAGAAATACAGTATGTAAACAGAGAGAGAACTGTAATAGAAATATCTACTATAAATAGAGAACTAACAGTGGCTAGTGATGTAGAGTACAGGATAGCACATGTGAACAGGACAGATTTGTACATAATCTACACTAAAGAGTTTCACATGATCTACACTACTATGGAATTGTTCACATGACTACTCGCACTCTCCCGTTTTCCCCAATCAATACACAAGGATCTAAGCAGGTTATGTTATTGTACATGATATCACATGGGGGCCCATAAAAGGGTGCACATGATAGTATACATGAGGGCTCTGTGAACATGAGAGTACATGATTCACAAGAGTGTACATGTATGGTAAAAGTACAAGAGTACATGATGAAAGTGAAACGCACATGACACAATGTACCCGATGCTCCCGAGGGGGATAACATCGCATGAAGAGATCCATATAGTACTAATCCGTGATAATGTCGTGACAGCATCAAGTAAAGTAATCTAAAGCAGGAATATAATTCTAAGCAGGATATGAAATGATCAGAGAATGTACTCGCCTGATAACCTGAACAGCTGATAAGTATAGGGGGTCCAACTGAAGCCACAGAGTCCTATTTAAAGCAACACAGGTTACAAGGTGTTCAAGTTGTAATAAATGAATCTCTATAATCAATCTACATTATCCTAGGTTCTTCTAAGTCAAAATAACTCTAGGTCAACTTCGGTCGATAATTTAGTCAAACTAGGTCAAGTGTTGACTTACAGTTGACTTTGGGTCAACTGGTCAACTCTGGTCAAACAGGGTCAATTCTAGTCTAATTATTAAAGATATAAGGTGTACTTCGTTATTCGTACATCGAAACTTACGATACACAAATTGAGATAAGAATATCAATGGTAAGGTTGATAATCTTATTATAATGATCCACGTGTTCATCTTATCAATTTCAGCGATATGAGATCACTAGAATTGACTGATCTCAGTTTCGTTGTACTAATCCCGAAATACGAACATTATAAGAATTAATTATTAAAAGATTATAAAATAAGTTAAACTCAGAGAACTGTCAACAAACATTGTCGGACGATGAAATAAACATCGCCAACGTGTCCAGAATGGTCAAATAGCTAGGATAGCCTACTTATCGGTCTAATTTGGACACAAGAGCAAAAAGGTAATTTTGGGTCAAAACGGTGTCCGTGTCGGAGCCATTTTGCACCGAAAAACGTACAAGAAAATAAGTCTATAAAATATAACAAATTATATGTCCACAAAACCAGAATGACGATATGAACCCAACGGTATATCCAGAATTGGATTCCGTTGACCCGATCTCAATTTGGTCTGTTGACCAGAACTTGGAATTCCGGTTTGCACGGAAATGCGTGCCAGAGCTAATGTTCTCAAAACTCAGCAAACTACATGTCAACGAGTCCATAATGACGATACGAACTCAACGGTATATCCGGAATTGGATTTCGATGAGCCAACGTCAAAAAGTCCCGTTGACCCAGAATGTGGGATCCACTTTGCACCGAAAAATGTGCCAGGGCCTACGTTCTCCAAATCTAACAAATTTTATATGAAAACATGCCAGAACGATGCCACGGATCTAATGGTGGTGTCAAAAATAAAATCTGGAGTCCCGTGTTCAAAAATAGAATTTTACAAGTTGGAAATTACGAATTCGGACGTCCAACTTTGGTGTCGAATTCAACCAATCAAACAAACTCACAATGAAACAAAACTGGAAGGGTAGTAAGAGGGTTATACCAGCTTCGCACAAGAACTAGTAGCACACCAAACGGAGCTGCGGTGGAGGAGGTACAAGCTGACAAAGTTGACCCCGCGAAACTGTCCAAAATTAATATAATTTAAACGGTCAACTTGGTTGCCGGTTTTGATGTATCAAACGAAAAATCAACGGATAAAAATTGACAGGAGTAAAGGTGGATATACCGAGATTGTGATAGAGCAAAGAAATTGCCGATCCAACGGTCGGATTCCCGAGAAAATGTGTGCGAAGTCGCTGCGACGGAGTGCCAAAATTGACTTGGTTCCGCGCGCGTCACGACGGAACTTCGTGCGAAACGCACGAATCGCCTCGACGGCACATCCCGGAGGACGGTGGCCGCCATGGGGCCAACGCCAGGGGTGTGCCCGGCCATGTGGGGGTCGGCCACGCCGACCACGGCGGCGGTGGCGCCGGCGGTGGCCGCCTGCACGCGTCCATAGGGCCGAACCTGGCGTTGCTGCCACTTGCTGCTGTTTGCAGCAGCTGCTGGGCGGTGCCAGCCCATCCTGGCCCGGCGGAGACGGGCGGCGCACGTCCCAGCACGGCGGGGGGCGGTGGCTCGCGGAGTTGGTCGGGGTGTAGTGGCGGTTTGGTGTTGATGGTTGTGGTGGAAAGAAGTGGTGATGGTGATTTCGAAGTGGAAGGAGGAGATAGAGTAGGCTGGTGGTGGTGGTGGTCGCCGACGGCCTGGAGGTGGCCGAAGGAGTTGGTCGGGTGATGGTGTTGGTGCTGTGCAATGGTGGTGGTGTTAGCTTTGTTGTAGGTTATTGTAAGTGTGAAAATTTTAAGAAGGGAGAGAGAGAGAGAGATGAGTTGAATAATTGAATAGTTAATGAGAGAGGGAGAGAAAAAGAAACTTGGGAGTTAGGGCCGGCCACTTGTGGCTGGTGGGAGTTTGTGGGAAATTGTTGAGAGTTGGAGGGAAATTTATGGTGAGGATTAAATGAGGGAAATCAATGGCTAGGAATTAATGTAGGAAAATATCATTCCTAGGGATTAAAATCAATATTGGAATTTCTATTAAATATTAGAAATAGATAAAATAGGGTACTTGATATTTTTCAAGGATAATGAAGCTGAGGGGGATGGTGATGGAGAGTAACACGAAGCTGGCTGGACATGGTAGAGCCGGATTGGGTCAAAACCAGATACTACAAAATAATCGAATTAAAAATAGGTGTTGATGATCATGGGTAAATAAGTAGCACACGAGGATTCCAATAAATGGGACACAAATGTCATACGGATAGTAGGCTCAATGTGGGCCATGTCCATAGTTGGGGCTGACAGGTTTTGGTCGACAGGGTACCCACAAATCAAGTTGGAAAATGAATGTGACACCATAGGGTAAAATAAAATCGGTTCACGTGTCAGGAAAGTTGTACGAAGCAATTGGAGCACAAAATGGCGTGTCTGAGTGGGACACGAAGGTCAAGGGTGAAGAGTGTCTCGAGTAGATCATGCATGATGAGTTGGTTTCAAAAAACTGACTGGTCTTGTGCTCCCAAATGAAAAGTTACGGTAACGTGCTAAAAATGATCAAGGAAAAGAGTAGAAAAATTAATTAATAATCAAATGGTCTAAATCGACCCAAAGTTATGCGAAGCAAAAAGAGTACAAGGAAACAAGTTTGGATGGGACACTATATACCGTCATAAAGGCAATCATGTCCACTACAAAACTCATGAAGAAGATTTCCAGAGTTGAACATCCCTGACACTCCAAATATCAATGGCACAGAAAAGTACACTTAAAGATAAATAACAGAATAAATTATTTATCAAAACTAAATCAATCAGAAAATTTTTAAAAAAATTAACCCAAAATTCAGGGTGCTCACACATATTGATCTACCTTTGCATCTGTTTCATGGGCCCAGGTATCCCGAGCTCCCGGGTGTGTAGGTATCATATTTGCTCCCTGATTTGAGGTTAGTAAAAGCACCTGCTCTCGATCGTTGTAGGAAGACTTTTGAGACCCACCCTGTCCGTTTCGCATGTGGGATTGGACGCGGGTGGTTCTGTATAACTTTCTATCAGGAGCTCGTATAACAGTTAACGGTGTCCGCTGATGTTCAGCAGCTTGGACAGTTGATTGGGCTTGTTGAGCCCGTACAGCCCTAGACTTCTTCGACTTAGCACCCGAAGGTGCGTAGTAGGAAGAGTCCAAGTTGGAAGGAGGGAAAGGAAGTTGGTACCCTTTTCAAAGGAGGCAAAGGGGCTCTATTTATAGAATGGAGTGAGCCCTTTCTTTTTTTCCTTTACGATGTGGGACTAAAAGCAATATTTTTTATGCTTCTACAAGACCCCCATCAAAGTTTTTAAAATACAAATTTGGAATACTTTGAATAAGAAGCATAGAAAGTAGAGTTGTTTAGGCGTGGCAATCCTATCAGAGGTATCATGGACGTGATAGGTTTAGGTACTTCCGCTGGAGATTTTATGTAGACTTATCATCCTTGGCATACCTTAGTTTTAGGTACGGATAATAAGTTAAGAGAGGGAACCATCAAATTTACTCAGAGGTGGTAAGAACATAGTAAATATGGGGTTGATGGTAATGAGGACATGGTGGGAGTGGACTCAGATGAGGATACATAGAATAACTCAGAGGTAATATGGACGTAGAAGTTCTACGTAACGGGTAATGAATGCCACGGAACAACTGAGTTCCAGAAGTATATGATTGTGAAAAAAGGGCACATGTACTAGAGGACCTAATACAGCATTTGTGGTCAATAGAGGACATTTGTGGACCTATTATCTTTTTTGTGTACTGGCGGTGCGAGTACGGATAATAAGTGGAGAGAAAACCAACATATTTACTCAGAAATAATGAGAACGTGGTAAATATGGGTCTAAAGTAGAGCCTTCCAACGCAGAGGTAATGAGGACATGGTAGGAGTGGGCCTAATAAGGATGCACAAAATAACTCAGAGGTGCTATCAATGTGGAAGTTCTATGTATCGGGTGGCTTGTTTGTGATGGACGGAAAAACAACTCAGAGGTAATATGGACGTGGTTGTTTTCCCGTTAAGGAATTTTGTGGACCTATTGCCCTTTTGTGCATCTGGAAATACGAGCAAATAGATTTGAATAATATTTTGTGGACCTACTACTCTTTGGTACACCGATGGTACGAGTAATAGATTAGGATAACTTTTGTGGACCTATTATCCTTCTGCGTACTGGCGGTGCGGGTAATAGATTTGAAATAAAACCCAACAGAGGAAATATGGACGTAATAGGTTTTGTGGTCTTAACACCATGTCTTTTACCCCGGGTTGGGTACAGGTGTTAAGTCAAGAGACTATCAGTATCAGAGGTAATATGGACGTAATATACGATAACCAAGAATAATCTTTGATGGACCTATTACTCTTCTGCGCATTGGTGGTGTGAGTAATAGATTTTGAGGCAAACTCCGGTGGGGGAAAGCATTTAGTGTGGAAGTTCAGAGGTATGATCATACATGACTTGTCACCCCGAAGATGCGATATGAATCCACTCAGAGCGGTCAGAGAGTAAATTCAGCGGTACTTGAGGGTACATAACTCAACAATCTGGAAGATTTGGGGTCAGAGTGTAAGTTCAGCGGTACCAGAGAGTACATAACTCAAAATCTGAAAGATAGTTGGAAGATGTCGTTTAGACATAATTTTTCTTGAGGAACTTGCCATTGACGGGCATCATGAGCAAGTCTCCATTTTGTTTTGCGAGACGGTACGCGCCGTTGGAGAATACGGTCTCGATGACAAATAGGCCCTCCCACTTGGGTTGGAACTTGTCGACAGTTTTGTGAGTCATAACCATCGGTCTGCAAACTGTCAAGATGAGGTCGCCTACTTAGAATATTCTTAGTTTGACCTTTTTGTTGAAGGCTCCAGAGATGCGTGCTTGATAGAGCTCGATTCGTTGTTGAGCTTGTAAGCGCTTCTCGTCTAGGGCTTCCAGCTCTTGTAGCCGTCGACCGTAATTATCCTCCGAAGTAAGCAGGTAAGTGAGGGCTATGCGGAGCGAGGGGATCTGGGTCTCCAGTGGGAGGACTGCCTCGCTCCCGGAAACCAGAGAGAACGGCGTATTTCCTGTGGCCGTCCGAATTATGGTACGGTATGCCCATAAGTACTCGCCAAGCTTTTCATTCCAGTCGTGCTTATTTGAAGATACGAACTTTTTGAGAAGCTTGATTATGACGGATTGTAGGCCGTTGAAGCTATATTATGAATTCGGTTCTAGGCACAGAATCGATAGAAGGCATGGCTTACGAACTGCGGACCATTGTCATGAATGATCCTCCTTGGCAGCCCAAAACGGTAAATGACGGGACATTTTATAAAACTAATCACATTTGATATCTTTACTTCTATCAATGGAACAGCTTCCGCCCATTTGGAGAAGTAGTCGGTGATTACGAGAATAGCTTCTGTCAACGGAACAGCTTCCAATGGATCGGTGTGTACTATTACATAGTCACGGATGAAACTGCTAGCTATAAGCTTGTTTACTTCCGCTTCGATGGAGTTCATGATGTCTGGACGGAACCGTCGTTGCTGTTGCTTGACTGGTTTTGCGTCCAGATAAATATTGAGCTTATGAAGTGCAATCTTGGGATTTAATCCTGGCATGTCTTCATTGCTCCAGGCAAAGACGTCGATGTATTCTCTGATGAGTTGCAACAATGACTCTTGCTCGCCGTCTGTCAGGCTTTTACTGACGAAGATTGGCTTTGGAGAGGATTTATCACCGAGGTTAACTTGCATGACCTTGTCTTCAGTGGGAGGGTCTCACAGTTCGAAGCCCTTCTTCCATTGTGCATCCAGTTGTTGGACCCATGGCTCCAACTCAAACGGTTCGAGTAGGTCTTCGTCTTCCTCTTTAATATCAGCAGATGTCATATTGACAGATAATGTCTATCTGAATATATCTCCAATACTGTTTATCGGAGTCGTAAGTGGGTGACTCGGACGAATGAGAGGGCCACATGTATTCTTTATCGGAACTCTCAGGCATTATTGCTGGTATAACATACCCGAGGCCGTATTTGGATTTGTGATAACAGTCCTGAGGTTTTCCAGCCGGTGTCGACAGTTATAGAGGCAATCGCCGACCACTATCGTGATTCAGACCCGAGGTAGCCTCCATGTCGTACCTCTGCTTTTGTATGAAAAACTTGGCTTGAGGACTATACAGGTAGAACGGTAATCTTCCAGCATCGGGTTCGAGATCAAACTTTTGTGGCGTGAAAGATTAAGAACCTTCTTTTCGACCAAAGATGACCGTGTGATCCCATCCTCTTCTGTCTGGGACCAGGAAGTAAGTGCCTTTAATGGGAGCAAGTTGATTTGGGGTGATGCTTATTGACGAGCCAGGGTCGATATGCATCCGATCCACCTTGATGTCGCCTATGTATCCAGTATAGTACAAGGGGCGATCATGCAAGTTGGACTTGATCAATATGTCCTATGGAGTTAATATGATATTGGGCATTACATCTGTGCCATCGTTGTCCTGTAGATCTGCTGGCGGGTCTTCCTCTGGAGGCTTGACCTGAGCTAAGTAGCGTCAGTATTTTGGAGTGCTTCGTTTAATACGACATGAAGATCCTTTGAGAGCCTTAAGAGCTCGTATAATGACAACTTTGCTGGCGTATTAGCCAATTGTGCTAATATATCGAAGTTGTAAGGTCTTTTCAGTCCCTGAGGTACATCATTGCCGAGTGGCCTATCGAAGCGGGTTTCCTTTGTCTTGGACTTATCCGCCAGTGGAGGCTGAAATGGCCTTAGAACATCAGAGGGAGGCAACATTGCCGGCTGAGGATCTTCGGCTGAACTATCCCGTGAAGACTGGACTTGTGCTCTAGACCAGGTAACAACGGCTGCAGCTTCTTCAGCTTTGGCTAAAATTGTGTGGCAGGCTCTAGACTTCCATCCCTTTTTCTTGCTGGTAAGAGATGACACCGCCTGGGTAACTTCGGGCACCAAGTCTGGATGCACCCACATGATCTCTTCTCGCGATGTGGTGAGGGGTACCAATCCAGATGTCTGGCTTCGAACGGATGGAAGATTAGTAACCTCCATCGTTGCCCGAGGGACAGGTATGACCCAGTCTGGAGTGCTTGTTGGAAGAAAATTATCAAACTGAATAGATACCATGTTCGGTGCCACGGTAACCTCTTCAAAGTCTATCGACAGAGCTTTGGAGTCGATAAGACTCTGAATGTACCACTTCAATTGGAAGCAATCATGAGTGGCATAATGGACATAGCGGTGGAAGTGACAATACTTTGGGTCCTCCATTTTTGCTGCTCGGGGCTCGCACCTTGGTGGAGGGAGCTGGATCCTACCCCCTCGTAAGAGCATATCAAAGATAGGTTTGACATGACTATCTTCAAATGAGTAATTAACCTTGGGCCACAGACCTTCCACCTGTTTTTGTTCGGGCTTCTGAGTCGCATCAGCGACCATGGCCTGTTTGCCCTTATTATCCCGGCTGGTGGTGGCACCACTATTGTTGTTGTTGGGTGTGGAACTAGGATGTCTGCCCTTATCTTCTCCGTCTGGGATGTGTAATCCCAGCTGGCGAGCCTTTTTCAATTTTGTCTCTGCATTGGTAGCACTTATGATGAAGGTCGTCCAATCCATGAACTGATCGTCACCCATCCAGAGGCTAATTGCAGGAAGCAGCTTCTTCTGGCAGATTTCAATCAAGGAGCTCTCGGGATTGCCTTGGGGCAATCTCATTACGGTTTGACGGAACCGCTCGATATAGTTCCTCGTTAGCTCCCTCTCTCCCTGAACGACGTCCATGAGAGACGACATCGTTACATCATGCCCCACTTTGTAAAATCTTTCCAGGAACATGTATTTAAAGTCGTCAAAAAAATAAATACAGTTGTCAAGAAGGTTGCGGTACCAGTCGAACGCGATCCCCTCCAATGTTCCGATGAATAATCACGTGAGGATGGCATCACTATGCGGCAAGTAGTCAATTGTGACTTCAAAGTAAGTCATGTACCGACTAGCAGAGGTCTTCCCATAATAAGAATCGATATGGAATGGCTTGTACCATGGTAGAAAAGGCACATCTCTCCATGCGACGGGATATGGCTGGCGTATTCTGAGGTCTCGAGAGGTGTCTCGGGCATCGAATATTACTCGAAGCTCCTGGACTTCCCTTCTTGTCTCCTTGGCTTCATCTGCAGCTGAAGGAATGGATGCTGCTGAGGGATCATCACCCAAAGGAGGGGTGGTCGTGTTGGAGTCTGTATTGATTGCGGGTCCCAGGCATGTTTGTCCGGGCGTCTTTGCTGGTTGATTTGGCAAGGCAGCTTTGATCTCGTCCACGGACTTGACCAAGGACAGGAGCATGGCTTCCAGCACTTCTAGCCATTGTCATTCAGAAGGCACTTCATGATCATCGTCAGCCATAAAGACTGTCCTCACGTGGGTAGAGGTGGAAGGGATTGTGGCAGAGGTACTCTCTGTGTCATACCCTTGTATAGAGAAATTATCAGGGAATATCGAAATATCATCTTCCTCTGACTCGAAATGGGTGCTACCCCCTGTACAGGAAGCTGCATCTTCTTGGTGAAGGTGGTGGCCCTCAGGGAAATCCAAGTTTGTTGTACAGTTCTAGGAGACCTCTACCCCCGTATGTGCTTTTGGTACACTGGGTTGTCGTATACATTGAGGGGACTGCTACCCCCAACTTCATCTACTATCAAGGAAGCCGAAGGCGCACCCTCGGGTGCCAAAAGCTTCTTTTTGGATCGAGTGCCTAAATAGACACCCCCTGTGGTTGTCGATGGGAACCCCCCAGATGACGGTCTCCTTACAATACTGGCTGAGATGGCCAGGCTGGAAGAGCCTATCTTCTTTTCTCCCTTGCCAGGAGTGTTTGCCATTGATTATAAAAGAACAGAATAGTTTTATGGGAGGGCTAGACTTTTAATTCATAATACAAACTCGCTCGTACAAAGAGAACCTAGGAACAAAACCTAGGAAAAGCAATCTAAGTACAATTGTTTAGTTTTTCTGGGGGGTGACGGTATAGGCTCGGAAGAGTGCTATCAACTCTGCCTTACTCCTTGGCGATCGGACGTAGCTTCTGCTCTGGCCAGGAAATGCTCTCTATGTGTGTGGGGTTGCTCGTCTCTATGCTCGGGCTATGTGCATTTTTTTCTGTCCGTCTGTAAGGGAACAACACCTTGCTATTTATAGGAATTTGTGATAAGCGGGGTATGCAGTAATTGCGCCTTGAAAAGTGGGTGGTTGGGGATTGGTTAAGATTAACCTTGATCTGTTTGTTGGAAATCAATCTGGCTGTTGAGTTGGTTGCAATAAATCTGCATTGTTATGATTTGTTGGTTGCTAAATCCAAGTGGATAAGTCTTAGTCAATCTTCTGCCACGTATCCCAACTGCCATTTATGAACTGGGCGTCCTGGCAGAGCCGCATGAGTCTGGTCTGCTAATTGAGCCACATGTGGGTGGCCTCACAATCGAGCCGCATGAGGATGGCCTCACAAATGAGCCGCATAAAGGTGGCCCCACAACCGAGCCGCATGAGGATGACCTCCAAGCCTCCAACTGAACCGCATAAGGATGGCCTCCAACTGAGCCGCATAAGGGTGGCGAGCCGCATAAGGGTGGCCCCCACAACTGAGCCGTATGAGGGTAGCCTCATGTCAGAGCCGCATGGAAGTCCTTGAAGCGATCCGCAAAAAGAGCTTTGGAATTGGTGGATCATACCAGATATAAAGATTTTTCTCGTCTCTCTAGGAGCACGTCATTATGTCAGAGTCATCATTTTATCTTTATGTCAGATCTGTCAATTTTTTGTGTCAGAGCTGCCGTATTGCATCAGAGCATTTAATGAGCCAGCTGCACAGAGTTATGGCCAGCTGTAGAGGCCTATTTTTGAACCGCATAGGGCCACGTGGCTTTTTTCGAGCCGTATGGAGCTATCAGGGACTTTCGAGCCGCGTGAAACTCTAAAGGATTTTGAGCCGCATGAAGCTCTAAGGTACTTTTGGGCCGCATGAAGTTCTAAAGGATTTTTGAGCCGCATGAATCTCTAAGAGATTCTTGAACCGCATGAGACTCCCCCTGTTTTGAATCGCATAGACTTTCATGTTCTTTTCCATGCTTCTACAAGACCCCCTTCAAAGTTTTCAATTTGTAAAATTGAAATAGTTTGAATGAGAAGCATGGCTATGTCCACATAAGCTCTTCTTATCGCATAGATTACTCTGGCCGCATAGGATGTTTTGGCCGTATGGACTATTATGGCCGCATGGACTGTTCTGGCCGTATAGATTTGCTCTGGCCGTATAGACTACTTTGGCCGTATTGACTGCTCTGGCCACATACTGGTCCTGTGCTACGTTGGCGTCTCATTTAATTGCCTTTGATTTGCTTTGATTTAAAGCCGTCTTTTGGGATAGGATCCCAAGAGTCAGCTTTAAATATTTAGATTTGTTCTTAATGATTACGAGTAATCTTTTGCATGCAGGGAATAGAAATCCAAGAGTCGGCCCTATCTTCTAGGCGGCACGTAATGCGAAGCGTCCATCGATTCGCACGCCCCTTGTCAGCCTATAAATATGAGTACTTTTGGGAGAGAGAGACTCTTTACTTTCTTTTCTCTTCAACTTTTTTTGCCTTTAGTCTGCGTCGTCTCTTCCTTCTCGGATCAGCAATGGCTCCCAAAGCTTCCTCTAGCACCGTAACGAAGGGTAAAGGAGCGGCTTCCTCATCGACTGAGGCGTCCACCGTTCATCCCGACGTCCACCCCGCCATTAATGGTAAGGATATTGGGAGAAATTGTGTGAACTCAAAACCCTAACCATCATGGCTACGCCGCATATTTTATGCGCGAGCCTTCTTCGTCTTTATTAAACTGTTCAAGTTCATTGTGATAAATCCGTATACTGTGCTGCATGTGCCACATGTACATCTTATGTCCGAGCCGCATAGGGGTATGCCCCATGTCCGAGCCGCATGAGAGTCGTCATTGTGGCCGCATAAGCAGTTTGCAAACTGGGCCGCATAAGCTCCCTTTGAACAGGGTCGCATAAGCTTCCTTTGAACTGTGACGCATAAGCTCCCTCAAACTGTGCCGCATGAGACCCCACCAAATCAGAGTCGCATAAGCTCACTTGAATCGGCCGCATGAGCACACACTAAGCATAGTCGCATAAGCTCACTTGAACTGGCCGCATGAAATCCCGCTAAACAGATCCGCATAAGCTCATCTGAACTCGGCCGTATGAGGTCCCGTTTAAACAGAGCCGTATAAGCTCATCTGAACTGGCCGCATGAAATTCTGCTAAACAGAGCCGCATAAGCTCATCTGAGCTCGGCCGCATGAGGCCCCGTTTAAACAGAGCCGTATAAGCTCCATTAAATTGAGCCGCATAAGGACCCGCCTGATCGGAGCCGCATAAGCTCATCTGAACTCGGCCGCATGAGGCTCCGTTTAAACAGAGCCACATAAGCTCCATTAATTTGAGCCGCATAAGGACTCGCCTGATCAGAGCCGCATAAGCTCGAAAACACTAAGCAGTTCTCCCTGGCCATCTTCTAACTTATTTCTTTTGTCCTTTTTTCATTAAATTTGCCAGTCAATGCTGCGGAAGAACCATTGGTGGGTCGCGCCCAATCTGCTGTGGGCTATAGGTTCGACCATATAGTCGAGTATGTGGTGAACCTGCTTCCAAAAGACGAACCTGTGGAGAGGCTGGAAGACATTAAAAAGCAGTCCTTCTTCTTTATCTCGGGGATGATGAACTCAGGGCTGCTGGAGGGTAAACACCTGAAGCCTGCGTTCCTCTTCGGGGATGCCTTAACTGTAAAGAACTCCCAAGTTCTGGATATATCTGAGAGTTGGATTTTTACTTCTGACGGGATGCCTATTCCGTTGGCCGGTTATCGCTATCGAGTTGGGTAAATCCCATCCCTTCGTGGACCAACCTGTCTACATGGATCATGCAGGAATACGAAACTCTCCTGCATGAGATTAGACTCTACCATGCTATTCGGGGCACCAGCTATGGCTTGTCCATAAACAAGAAATTATTCATGGCACTGCTGGAGATGTACAACTGTCGTACGGGGACCTTCTTTAAACCCGTAGGGGAGATGGGGCTTGCCTCCACGATATGCATGCCATCTCCTACTGCCTTGGGGAGATGAAGTCTTTGAGGTGTATACCCCGATGAACGAAGAGTTCGAGGATTTGGAGGAGAGGTTCCCGGGCTTTGTTGCCGTCTACCGGGAACTGCTGTGTTATCACAGCACGTGCCAGCAGCTGTCGAAGAAAAAGAACGACAGCTCAGAAGGGAAGCTTCCACACACAAAGGCCTGGCTCACTTATCTTTTTAAGCTCGGTGCCTCCAGCCGGGTTGCTCCCCGAAGTCCTTGCACTCAGGAGGAGGTACAGGACCAAGTATCGATCGCCAAGAGGGTAAGAACCACCGGTGACAGGTTCGTGAGTCAATCTGACTCTTTTGCTTATTTCTATCAAGCCACTCAGCCGTTGTCCGAGAAGGCACTCCTGGCAGGATTCCTGATGGTGTGGCTGCGGAACTGTGTGGTCTCAGGAGGGGCTGGTTTATGGAGAGAATCAGCCGCAACTTTATCCTCCCTGCTGTGAAGCTGGTCTTCGGGGTCAGACTAGCTCTTCTCCCGGCCATGGGGTGCAGCATATACCGTAGCCTTCGTACTTTCACGTCCAAGGTCATCGCCCGTGACGTGACGAAGGATTTTGAGCGTATTGAGCTGCCCTATCGTTATCTGATGGGGTGGATGTTGATACATTACCGGTCTTTGATGAGGCATGGCCCCGAAGATGGCGTAACTGCTGACAATGCTTTTATCTTTCAGTATTATCGCATGCCTTGGGATTGCGAGACTATGCGTGCCTCTCGGATGGCGCTGGCAAGAGCGGATAGATACACTTTTTTGTTTCTGTTCCTCGATTTACTGCTGAGGAAGTGAGGGTCGTATATCTTGATGGTATTGGGCCTCCCAACTTCTTATCTGATAAGATGCTCCTTTGGCTGCACAACATTCATCCTTCCCACCTGGTATTCCATAATCTTGTCTATTTGGAGCCTTACTTGCCCAGCAGGTTCTTCCGCCAGTTTGGTTATAGCCAGTTATTCTTGGACAGTCCCAGCTCTTGCCTGGGTTTTGAAGGTAGCATCATTGACGGTATCAGGGCCTGGCACTATTATAATACGGTTCACATCCGTACCAGCTTCTCAGTTCTTGATGCTGAAGAGTCAGGGAAGATCTTATACTTGGCGGCTCTATACCATGTCATGGCGAATAAGCCTTATATTGGTTTTGACCCGAGCGCCAGCTTCATTGTTGGTACCGGCTTGGAGGAGAAGCCCAAGGGGTCTAAAGCGAGGAAGAGGAGGGAGAACACAGTTGCTGCATCGGACTCGGAGTCTGCCAACGTGGATGAAGAGGATGATGAGCAAGACCCCGATAACACTCTTTCTTCCGTAGAAGATGTGGTGGCGGATCAACCGCCTGTCGTGCCTGGTCCTTCGCGCAAGAGAAGCAGGCGTGAGCCCGCTGATGGCGGTAGAACTTATTCCGTGAAACGGGCCGCGGTTAAACCTCACGGGTTGCTCATTAGGGATAGACGCAAGGACGTTGACGCCATTTCGGAGATGAATTGAATTACAACCATCTTCTTCTTTAGCTCTTCTTTTTCCTGAACTGTGACCTAATTATTTTTCTTTTCTCTGTAGGCGTCAGGAGAAGGAGACTTTCCAGAATCGGCTGCTTCCCCTGCGGTCAACCCGGCTATGACTACTCTAATTAGAGATATGAGTGTCGAGATTCTCGCCGTCGGGATTCTTCCAGTGACGGCTGAGGTTCCTCCAGTTGTTGACTTCCCAACTCAGGACGACGTGGGCTCTGCTGATCCCGCCTCCGAGACTGCTAAATTTCAGTCGGGTGACGCTGATCCAGTTGTATCTCCTTTCGGGGCGGCTGGGGCAGAGGAACCAGCTGAATTTGGGTCGAATGTCACTGGTGAAGAGGCTATGGTGGCTGTGAGCAAACCTCAGCCTCAACAACTCCTCCTGGTAAGATAAGCCAAATCTTGACTAGTGAGGAGTTTTATTTGCTCTATCATCACATCCTTCGGGTTAAGCTGATTGATGGTTGCTCCGGACATACAGGTCCTGCTCCTTTACTGCCAACGACGGACATTATCAGGGGAGAGTTCGCCAGAGGGGACCTGGTGGAGGAGAGTGTGGCTCATTCCCCTCCAACTGATATTGAGGGACCTCCCGCTGAATTGAGTTCGGGAGAGTAGGCGACGGGACGGCCGAGGCAGGGAGAAATGGTCCATGCACCCTCCTCTGTTCATGTGGCTCCGGAGGTCGACCTTTTCGCCTTGCCGTGTCTCCAGATCCTTCAGGCTGCGGTGGAGGAATTGGCCGCTATTCAAGCATCCTTTCGCTCGAAACTTGTTTTCCTTGTCGCAGGGGCATCAAGTTCCGGTGCATCTTCTTCGACCCTGCCAGCTACCCTTTCTTTGATGCCGTCTTCTTCGAAAGTTCTAGATGAATCGTCAAAGGATGTAGTTGACAGTTTTTATCGTCACCTGAGGTGACGAGTTGAAGCTGCGGTGGAGAGGGGGACCTCTTTAGCCTTGGCCCGTCAATGCGCCTGGGGCCAGATTGAAATCCTTAGAACCCTCTCCGGTGGGGCAGGGATAGTTGAGCAGCTGGAGCCAAATTGCTAGAGGCAGATCAGCTTGTGGCCCAGTTTCAAGTACTGGGGCAAGTCGACCTGTCTTCAGCGGTAGATCAGGAGTGTGCCTTCCTCATAACTGTTATGGAGAAGGTAAGGGACGCACGAGATGTGTCCAAGCCGATTATAATGAAGGACCTCCACGATCTGTCTCTACAGTATGATCAGCTGAGCCGTCGGAGAGAGGATTGTATTGCTCGGGAAGCGGCAGCCTCTCGCAGGATAATCGACACGAAGGAGCAGATCCTCGAGCTCCAGAGGAAATTAGCTTTCTTAGAATCTGAGCTCGAGGCCTCTCGCACGGGTAAGGAGCTAATTGTTCAGGAGGCCGACAAAGTCACCCATGCTTCTGCTGACTTGGAGCGTGCTTTGAAGAAGCTTGAAGATGGCTGGCAGGCTCACGTGCATCTGGAAGTTGCGGAGCGGTTGACTCAGGAGGTCGAGTGCCGAGCCAAGCGGCGGTTCGAGCGGTCGATGGCTGTACTGAGGGACCATCTCAGAGAATTATGTATCGTCGAACCATAGTCGGCTTTTTCTTTTCTTTTTCACTTTATGTTTTCTTCATCTTTTTGGCAGGGACGTGGTCCCAAAGAATGTAGTACTTTTGATTTGATTTGAATAAATGACTTTGCTTGCATCATTCTTTATCTATCGTGCTTGTACTGCATTTATGTGTTTGTCCTGCTGGAGGCTTTTCTGTGGACCTATTACCCTCGGCATACCTTGGTTTTAGGTACGAATAATAGGTTTGATAAGGATACCTAGAATGACTCCGTTGGTAAGGCAGATATGGAAGTTCTTGGTATCGGGCGAAAGAATGCCATGGAACAGCTTGGATCCAGAGACATGAGAGTGTGAGAAAAGAGGCACGTGTACTAGAAAACTTAGTACAACATTTGTGGTCAACAACGGACATTTGTGGTCAACTGTGGACATTTGTGGTCAACTTTAGACATTTGTGGTCAACTGTGAACATTTGTGGGCCTATTATCCTTGGCGTACCCTGGTTTTGGGTACGGATAATAAGTCGAGAGAAAACCAATATACTTACTCAGAGGTAATAAGGACGTGGTAAATATGAGGGTTTCTTCGATGGAGTCTTCCTACTCAGAGGTAATGAGGACGTGGCAGGAGTGGACACCATGAAGGGTACATAGAATAACTCAGAGGTAATATGGACATGGAAGTTCTACGTGAGGGGTCATTTGTTTTTGATGGAAGTGAAACAACTCAGAGGTGACATAGACGTGGTTGTCTCGGGCAATTTGTGGATCTGTTACCCTTTTTACGCACCCAAAGTACGGGTAATAGATCATGAGGAAAATGCTCTTTTAGGAAGGAAGTTCAGAGGTATGATCATACATGACTTACTACCCAGAAGAGGCAATATGGATTCATTTGGGACAACCAGAGTGTAAGTTCAGCGGTGCCTGGGGGCACATAACTTAACAGTCCGGTGTATTTGGAGGATGTCGTTTAGACATAATACTTCTTCAGGAACTTGACTTTGACGGGCAACATGAACAAGTCTCCGTTTTGTTTTGCAAGACAGTAAGCACCATTGGAAAATACAGCCTCGATGACAAATGGGCCTTCCCACTTTGGCTGAAAGTTACCGGCGATTTTGTGAGTCATAACCATCGGTCTCCGAACTGCCAGAACAAGATCGCCCACTTGGAATGTTCTGAGTTTAACCTTCTTGTTGAAGGCTCCGGAGATGCGGGTTTGATACAGCTCGATTCGTTGTTGAGCTAACAGGCATTTCTCATCTAAGGCCTCCAACTCTTATAGTCGGCGACGGTAATTATCATCCGTCGTCAATCGATAGGTGACGGCAATACGGAGCGAGGGGATTTGAGTCTCTAGTAGGAGAACTGCCTCGCTTCCATACACCAGAGAGAATGGTGTATTCCTGGTGGCCGTCCAGACTGTAGAACGATACGCCCATAAGCATTCGCCAAGCTTTTCATTCCAGTCGCATTTGTTGGAAGACACGAACTTCTTGAGCAGCTTGATTATTATTTTGTTGAATGCTTCTGCCAACCCATTCGTCGTCGGATTGTACGGTATTGAAGCAATATTCTGGATTCGGTGTTTGTCGTAAAACCGATAGAAGGCGTAGCTTGCGAACTGCGGACCATTATCGTGGATGATCCTTCGAGGCAGTCCGAAGCGATAGATGACGTGATGCTTGAGGAAGCTGATCATATTTGATGTCTTTACTTCTGCAACCGGGATAGCTTCTGCCCACCTGGAGAAGTAATCCGTAATATCCAGTATGAAGCGGTGCCCTCTGGATGAAGGTAGGGTGATAGGACCAATGATATCCATTTCCCATGCCTCAAATGGCCAGGATGCCACCGTTGGGTGTAGGAATTCAGAAGGTTGGTGTATGAAATCTGCATAGACCAGATAGGCTTTGTACTTTCTTGTGTAGTCTATCGTGTCTGCCACCATCGTAGGCCAGTAATAACCCATCCGACGAAGGCGATCTTCCAATTTTGGGCCAGGCTGATGGGCCCCATAGACGTCGTCATGTGCTTCACGTACAGCTTCTTTGGCTTCTGTATTGGACAGACACCGAAGCAGTAATCCATCGTATGACCGCCGATACAACATCTTTGTTTCTGTATCGTAGAAGAATCTAAGAGAACGTCTTCTAATAGAGGTGGCTTCTTTCGGGTTCTCCGGTAAGATGCCATAAACTGCGAAGTCAATAAATGGGAGCCTCTAATCCGGTGTCTCATCGACCGTCAGGGCAGAATATCTCTCAGCAAATTGGACAGTATCCTTGGGACAGACCAACTCATGGCCTATTATATCCACCAAATGATGAGTATATTTTGGGACCACCAGGGAAGCGGCCAGTCCTGCTAAGGCGTCGGCTTCAATGTTCCGGAGTCTCGAAACATGTTCTATGAAGAACCCTTTCAGAGACTTAATGATGGCGATCGCTACCTGATTATAGGGGATCATGTATCCATGACGAACTTCATATGAACCCCGGATCTGATTGACGATTAACTGTGAATCGCCATATACCTCTAGGTACTCTACCTCCAGTTCTTTTGCAAGTCGGAGGCCGATAACTAAGGCGTTGTACTCGGCCACGTTGTTCGAGCAGGGTTCTGTAAGGGAATATGCCATGTTGATCACCAAGCCAGAGGAAGAAATCAGTACCACTCCAACCCCAACGACAATGTTGCCCTTAGGCCCGGTTCTTGAAGCACCGTCGAAGAACATTCGCCAGACAGAATCATC
This sequence comes from Iris pallida, assembly GCA_029216955.1. Taxonomy (NCBI): domain Eukaryota; kingdom Viridiplantae; phylum Streptophyta; class Magnoliopsida; order Asparagales; family Iridaceae; genus Iris; species Iris pallida. Next base: position 9,600,186 of record JANAVB010039017.1, read on the forward strand.
AGAGGCCATGTTTGAATTAGCGACCTCGTCTGGAATCTCTTCATATATTCTGGTTGACTCCGAACTTGGATGGGCTGCTAAAAAGTCTGCCAGAGCTTGACCTTTAACAGCCTTTTGTGGAACGAAGATCATGTCGTATGGAGACAATAATATCGCCCAGGTAGCGAGGCGAGAGCTGAGTGCACCCGGCTTGGTCATGAGGACCCTGAGGGGGTTAACTCTTGATATGACATGGATGGTTTATCTTGTAACATAGTGTCGCGTCTTCTGGATAACGAACACTAGAGCAAGACATTCCTTCTCCACGGCGGTGTATCTATGCTCAGGCCCAATCATCATTCGGTTGAGGTAATAGATAGCTTGTTCATGCCCCGCATCATTATTTTGTGCTAGTAGAGCACCGAGGGTATGCTCCATCGCTCGTACATAAAGCAAGAACGGCTTTCCAGCAACCGGAGCCACCAGAACTGGAGGATTTGACAGATATTCTTTGATGTTGTCGAACGTGCGTTGGCACTCTTCATCCCATACGAATGAGACGTCCTTCTTCATGAGGTGGATGAATGGTTGACATCGTTCGGAGAGGTTAAAGACGAAAGGAAACTCCTCGTCCCCTGGCATTTGCACCTGTGTCTTGAGTTGTTGTCGGACAGGTGCTGGCTGCTGCCATCGCTGGAAAACTGACTGTCGATCTTCAGGTGCTGTTGATTTGTCGCAGCAGCAGTTGATGATGACTTGGGTGCAACGACGCCCCAAGAGGGACTCATTGCATGTCGACGCTGCCGTCTTGCGTTTATGAGTAGTCACGTCACATAAGTCGGTAGGAAGCTGCTCTACCTTTGCACCAAACTTGTGAACTCGGGTATCCCGAGTGCATGGGTGCTTAGGCATCATGTTTGCTCCCTGATCCGTGGCTAGTAAAAGCACTTGCTCTAGATCTTTAGAGGGGGAATTTAAAGACCCGCCATGTTCGTTAGCCCTGGAGGACTGGACGCGGGTGGTTTTGTACAACTTTTCGTCAGGAGCTCGTGTAACAGTCAACGGGGCCCGCTGACAATCAGCAACTTGGACAGTTGACTGGGCTGGTTGGGCCCGTACTGTCCTAGACTTTTTTGACATAGCACCTGAAGATGCATAGTAAAAAGTGTCCAAATTGATATATCCCACATTCTTAATGGGCCGCATGGCGTTGGGCCCACATGAGAGACGGTCAAACACAGAGCTTTTGGCAGGGCCGTATGAGACATCCTGTTTGAGGCCAAGATTGGCTGTCGCATGGACCATCTTCTTACGGCTAGAGCTGGCTGCCGCATGGACCATCTTCCTGTGGCCAGAGTTGGCTGCCGCATGAATTGTCTGCCTACGGCCAGAATCGGCTGCCGCATGGACCGACTGTCGATCTCCTCTATGCGGCTTCTTCTTTGTCCGTATAGATTTTCCTTGTGCTCCCAAAAGCTCAGCATCGTAGTATTTTTCTCTACTGGATTTGGGAACAGTGGGGTCCTCTGCGGTCAGAAACAGAGCCACAGAAGAGTTATGATCACCGTCTTGGGCTGCAGAAGGAGCTTCTTTGAGAACTTGGTCGGGGGAAACAGTTTTGCGCACCAACGTCTTGTGAGTCCTCTTTGGGTTGGCTTGCTTCTGAGACGGGCTGGTGCTTCCTTCAGAGAGCATTTCTTTGAAGGCTTGTTGGTCGAAACGAACCACAAGCATTTGCTGCATAGAGCCGATCTTGGACGTATCAGATTGCGTCAACAGCTTCTCATCAGAAGAGAAGGATGTCCCTAGCAGAGTCGTCATCGTGTTTTCCATAAAAAAATCAAAGACAGGTATTACGGAACACTGAAATTGATTGCAAACTCGCTTGTACAAAGAAAAACCTAGAAAGAAATCCTAGGAAATAATCTAAGTACAATTATTTAGTTTTGATTCTGGGGGGTGACGGTGGAGGCTCGGGAAAGTGCTATCAACTCTGTCTAACTCCGTGGACTATCTGACGCGGTCTTTAGATCTTGAAGAAATTGTCTTCTTGAAGGTTGTCAGCCCTGGATTGCCAACCATCTTGCAAGGGTGTGGCACCCTGCTATTTATAGTAAATTCTGGATGAAGGATATTTTAAGCCGCATAGATGACCATGTCACTCCCGTTTTTCGTTATACGTATTTTCGTATACGTATACGAGATTTCTGGCATTTATCCGGTGGACCGTAGTTAGACTTATTTAGCTTAGCCTAGTCTTGGTTTAATCTTGACTTGGTTTATTTGATTGGTTTGGTTAAATTTGACTTGGTTTGGCTTGGCTTGGTTTGGTTTGAGATGGAGAGGGTTGATATGTAACCAAACTACTTCTCTCTCTCTCCTCATTCATTTCTACATTTACTTCTTTATTTACTCCTCCCGCCTACCAAGTCTTAGGAAAGTGCAACTTGTTTCATGATGGATCTTCCATTTTATTGTTTTATCTTCTTCTCTACATGATTCTAAGCATCTTTAGGACTTGGAGTTTTCGGTTTGGACGGATGGATTTTTTGTAGATCTAAGTTTGTAACTTTTTTCGGTTTTGTTGGGTTTTGATCTACCAAACTTTATTATTTTCAAGTTTTGATTGTTCTTTGTTGTAGAGAATTCGATTTTACTCAAAATGGACCTTTAAAAAGTTAGATTTCGACTTGTTTTGAGAAAGTTATGGCCAAAATAAGATTTGGACATTTCTTAGTTCATCTGTCCTGAATCTGGCAGGGACGATGAATAGTACCGCATAGTGCAGCCTGTCGCATAGTGCAGCCTGCCGCATAGTGCCACATAGTACAGCCTGTCGCATAGTGCCGCATGGCGATCCAGCATGCCGCATAGTATAGCCTATCGCATAGTGCCGCATGGTGATCCAGCCTGCCGTATAGTGCAGCCTACCGCATAGTGCAACCTGCCGTATAGTGCAGCCTGCCGTATAGTGCCGCATGGTGATGCAGCCTGCCGCATAGTTGTCACACCCCAGAACCAGAATACTGGCAAGTGGGGACGGACCAGGCCAGCTACGAATACCAAAGTAATCCAGTACTCTGAAATAACGTATAAGCTGTATAGACATGGGGGTTACTACTACAATCCAATAAGCAATCCTAGGTCAAGAAATCTAGGTATCTCAATTACAGACAAATATGTAAAGTACAAGAAGTATGATCAACTGGAATGTAAAATAGTAAAGCGTCCCAAACTATCATATATCAATGATCATGAAGCTAGTTATACAAAGTGAAGACTAGCAAGAGTAATAGTCATATATGATAAGCTCTAGCTATAGTCTAGAATACGAAAATCATGTTCTGGCCCGTAGGCTAAATATCAAGGTCCAAAACACGAGCTAAATACGTGCTCGGAGGCTAAATGACACAAAAGAATAATGTATATAACTAGTGGGAGAATGATATAGGAAATCCACTACGGTACTCTGGTGCTCTGGGTAATCACCAACGAGTGGAAGGTACGGAAGATCCTCCGGGCTCCTCTATCAGATCTGGCCAAACAAAACCAGTGGGGTCAGACCCCCAATAGCAAGTACCACAAAGGAAGCCAAACTATGAACTAAAACCAGTATGCAAATCATAGCAACGGATAGAGACAAAAATAAGTAAGCAAATCGAGACTCGTGCGCTACCAATGTACTTATCTCGAGAATATAAAAGACAATAAGTAAAGCAACATGTAGCATAAAGTAAAGGACGTGTGACATAATGTAAACTATGGACATGTGAATTAAACGAAAACATGTAAAGATGTGAGATAAACTGAACATGTTAGCATGTAAGATAACTGGGACATATGAGCATGTTATGTAACTGGAGCATGTGAGCATGTAAGATAACCGGAACATGTGAGCATGTTAAGTAACTGGAGCATATGAGCATATGGTGAAGCCGAGCATGTAGTAGGAAGAATAGCATGTAAGAAATGACAGAAAGCTAAGTACTGCAATAAGATAAACTAGAGCAAGACTAGACTAGACAGGAATGGACTCCATCCATCAATCACGGCCGAGCAATGAGTAGGGCTTGATACTTTAGCTAACTAGGGTTGCCACAATCCTAATTACTAACACATGCAAGTTTGAGAAATCCAAGTCCAGTTACCTGCCTGCTACTACCTGAATGATCCAAGCCAAAAAGAAAACAAGTATAGCAGACACACTACAGTAAGATACTGTCACGCCCCAGAACCAGAATACTGGAGAGCGGGGGTGGACACAGCCAGCTACGTATATTGAAGTGCAACCCAACTCGCTATACGGTCACGGCTATCTAGATACATGAGGGTTTAACTACAAGCCATCAGTCTCTTATGGTCATGAACAAGCCTATTGTCTCAATCTCAAGCAAATAATAGCAGTTACAATATGTCAGAGCACCAAATATACAATAGTAAGGCGTCCCATACATTACATATTTGGATGATCATGAAACTTAGTCATACAAAATGTGAAGACTAGCAAGAGTTTCAGTCATACATGATCAACCCTATGATTTGTTAATCATGCTACAGCCCGTAGGCAGACAGTAAGTAAAGTACAATCGAGCTAACACATGATCGTCGGCAAAATGCCTCAAAAGAATACTTTTACAATAGAGTGGGAGAGCCAAAATATAATCCACTCGTTGCCAGGGTTACGCCTGGTGGTCACCATATGGCTGTTAGGGAGATCCTCTGGAGCTACTCCGGTATCTGGCTACGCAAAACCAGCTAGGTCAGATCCCAGAAAGAGCAAGTGCCACAAAGGAGGCTTCACTTAAGAACTAAAGCCAGTATATCAGAACATAAAATCAGAAAGGTAAATAAGACATGAAATTTAATAGGGCAATAACTGGCAAGAAGTTGAGAATTTATTCAGGTCAACATAAAAGGGTAAGCATGAACAACCATGTTCCAAGATAGCCATGTACTGGAACAAGACAAGGCTTAGACTGGCCAGACTTCATCCAACATTCATGGCCAAGCAATAAATACGGCTTGATACTTTAACTAACTAGGGTTATCACAGGCCTAGTTACTAGCAAGATGCAATAAGATGTTCCAACAGCCACAAGCCCTGCAGACCATCCAGGTTATCCGAACGCAATTAGGGATTGAGTTCATGTGGGTACATCGTCCAGGAAACGCATGTACCCTTAAGTAGGTTGAAGGGTGCAACACATGACAGTATGCTGGAAATGTGCCCTACTCGACGGCAGGCTACAAATCCCATAATAGGGCGCCCAGATAACAGGATTGCCTGTAGCTGGGAAATCTCTTCATGACAACTGGATTATTCTAATTATTAGCCTTAGTCAATTTAAGTAGGTACCCCTGATCGTGGTACTCAGGGATCCTTGCCCTAGACATGATGCAAGACAGTACTGGTTCATTTGTACAAACACAATCATCCACGGTGTCCAGGTCATTCATTCTTGTCATGTTATGCTTTTTGTCATGTCATACTAGCCGTCGCAACAGCATTCAATAGTTTCCATCATGCTTGCTTGTCATGTCATGTCATGTCATGTCAATTACTTATTATGCCATGCCGTGTACAATTATCATTCCAGTCATATCAATCAATTCATGATTATAACAAAAGTACAAGAACATAACAAGGCAACGGAGTACGCCAAAGGGGATCAAGACTCTACGCTAGCGAACCTCTACGCTAGGCCAAGGGGCCCCGAGCGTAAAAATGGCTCTAGGCAAGCAAGAACAAGGCAAAATAGATCTACGCGAGCAAGGCTACGCGCGAGCAAGACTCTACGCGAGCAAACACTCTACGCGAGCGAGCACACCACGCTAGCGGGACTCTACGCGAGCGAGACTCAAGCGAGGCCCTACGCTAGTGGGTGTAGCCCCTACGTAGAGTTCGAATGAACTCGACGTAGAATAGACTACGATGGCACACAATGCGTGAGCGTAAAGGGGGACACTACGCAGGCACGTTAAAACGTGTGCGTAAATGGTAACACTACGCAGGCACGTTAAAGCGTGTGCGTAAAAGGCTCGTCTTCTCCCCAAGGCCGGGACAAGCAGCCATGGGTCTCAAAACTCAAGGAACCCCATTCGGCCAAGACTCGATGGAAGCCAACTTGCATAAAATTGAAATTTCCTACTACATAGAACTCTCAATCTCTGGAAACAACCAAGTTAGTAGATCAAAACCATGAAGACTCAAAAATGCAACAACTTAGATCTACATGAAATGAACCATGGAATTTAAAAATGCTAAGTACTAGAGTGTCTTAGAATCTTGTGAGGAAGACAATGGAACAACAAAAATTGAGTTCCTCCATGAAACAAGTTGCATTTGCCTAAGCTCTTAGTAGGTGGAGAGAGAGTTAATGGAGGAAGAAGAAGAGTAAATGAAGAAGTGAATGAAGTGAGAGAGAAGGGTTGGTGGCTTAATAAATGGGGGATGGTGGTAGGTAGGGGTTTGCATGCTAACCGAAATCGAACCCAACCAAGCCGAACCCAATCAAACCCGATACATGCCAAAGCCAAAATAGACCACACGAACCATAAAATGCTAATTAACCCATGCCAATGCAAAATACAAGACTAGCCAGTTAGGACAAGTCGAAATACGGGTCCAATATACGTACACGTATATCAAAATACGTATAACGAAATCCGAGGGTGACAACTCTACCCACCTTAAAAGAATTCCGTCCTCAGAATTTAATCAAGAGGCTAGAGATGTCGAGCAAGATATATTAATCACCAGCAAGTTATAACTAGGCAATCAATCAAGCAATCATTCATGCAAGCTAAGGCATAAGGCATAAGAAAGATATTATACCTTATAAGTCAAACAGGTCGAGATGTCGCGATCGGATATCATCCTCACGCTCCCATGTTGACTCACACAAAGAGTGATGACCCCAAGCAACACGGACTAACTTGATAGTCTTGTTCTTGAGTATCTTCTCTCTTCGATTCAATATGGATACGGGTCTCTCCTCATACGAAAGGTTGGTACCAACAACCAATTTTGAATTATCAAGAACATGACTCGGATCTGGGATATACCGTCGCAATTGGGATACATGGAAGACATCATGCACCTCATGTAACAATGACGGAAGAGTGAGATGATAGGACACATTACCTACTCGCTCCAGAATGTCGAACGGCCCTATATACCTAGGACTAAGCTTTTCCCGTACGCCGAAATGAATGACGCCACGGGTAGGCGAGATCCTAAAGAATACATGATCGCCGACAGAAAATTCAAGGGGGCGCCGATGAGAATCGGCCCAATGACGCTGGCGATCTTGTGCAACTCGAAAATGATCTCTGACTTGCCTGACCACCTCAATAGTCCGTGTGATCATCTCTGGTCCAAGCATTTGCCTCTCGCCTATATCATCCCACGCTGCGGGGATCTGCACTTCCTGCCATATAATGCCTCGAAAGGTGCCATCTGAATACTGGCCTGGAAACTGTTGTTATAGGAGAACTCTACGAGATACCGGTGATCTTTCTACGAACCACCGAAGTCGAGTGTATATGACCGCAATATATCTTTAAGAGTCTGGATCGTACGTTCTGGCTGACCGTCTTTCTGCGGATGGTAGGCTGAACTGAACTTGAGACGAGTCCCTAAACTTTTTTGAAGACTCCGCCAAAAGTGCGATGTAAATCATGAATCCCTGTCGGACACAATACTGACCGGTACTCCATACAATCTGACTATCTGCCTAAGGTACATCTCTGCAAGCTGATCCGTCGACTGACCGATCCTGAAAGGAATAAAATGGGCTACCTTGGTGAGTCTGTCGACTATAACCCAGATAGCATCCCTCTCGGCTGAGGATCTAGGTAATCCAGTTATAAAATCCATGGTAATGTGCTCCTATTTCCATTCTGGGGTCGGCAAAGGTTGAAGAAGTCCATCCGGCCTCTGATGTTTAGCTTTAACTTGTTGGCAAACTAAACATTGAGAGACAAACCGGGCTATCTCCCTCTTCATGCCATTCCACCAAAAATGCTGCCGAATATCACGATACATCTTTGTACCGCCCGGATGAATCGAATACTGAGAACTGTGAGCTTCTGCCATGATCTCCTGTCTGGTATCACCACTAGGTACACAGAGATACCTCCCATGTCGAAGTGTACCGTCCTTATGGATACATAACTCTGGTCTTTGCCCTGCTACAAATTCTGCCCTAAGCCGCTGAAGCTTAGAATCTGATGACTGAGCTAACTTGATCCTCTCAACTATACTGGACTGAACTTGCATACTGGCCATCATGGCTACATTGGTAGGAAGGACAACTTCTATATCCATCTTCTGAAGATCTGCTAACAACTCTGGTTGTGATGTTAGAAAATAAACCCCGGCCCTCCTGCTCAATGCATCTGCAACGACGTTGTCCTTCCCAGGATGATACTGCAGGTTGATATCATAATCCATGAGTAGCTCTAGCCATCTCCTCTGACGCATGTTAAGATCCTTCTGAGTAAGCACATACTTCAAGCTCTTGTGGTCGGTGGAAATCTCCACCCGATCTCCATACAAATAGTGTCTCCAAAGCTTAAGTGCAAACACTACTGCTGCCAGTTCCAAGTCATGGGTCGGGTAATTTCTCTCATGATCAACGAAGCTGACATGATGCATAAGCTATTACCTTCCCATGCTGCATCAAAACACATCCTAAACCTCTGCCTGAAGCATCACAATATACTGAGAATCCCTTAGTCCCATCAGGAAGCGTGAGAATGGGTACCGTCATCAATCCTTGCTTCAACTTCTTAAAAAAATCCTGACATTCTATTGTCCAAGCAAACTGCACATCCTTACGGGTCAACTGGGTCATAGGTGCTGAAATCTGTACAAAGTCTGAAATAAATCGCCGGCAGTAGCCGGCCAAGCCAAGAAAATTGTGAACTTCTACAACTGTACTGGATACTGGCCATGTCTCAATGGCCACGATCTTCTGGGGATCCACTTCTACTCCACCTCTGGTGATGATATGACCCAAGTATGAAATACAATCGAGCAAGAACTCGCATTTACTGAACTTCGCATATAACTGGTATTCTCGGAGAATCTGGAGGACAACTCTGAGATGCTGCTCATGCTCCGCTTCACTCTTACTGTAGACCAGGATGTCGTCTATGAACACAATCATGAACTGATCCAAATAAGGCATGAAGATATAATTCATGAGGTCCATGAATACAACTGATGCATTGGTTGCTCCAAGGGCATAACAAGGAACTCCCAATGCTCATACCTGGATCTAAATACCGTCTTCGGGATGTCCTGCTCTCTGACTCTGATCTGGTGGTATCCTGGCCGCAAGTCAATCTTCAAAAATGCGGATGCCCCTTTGAGTTGATCAAACAAGTCATCTATCCTCGGGAGAGGATATCTGTTCTTGATTGTCATTGAGTTCAAGGTACGATAGTCAACACATAATCTGGACGTACCATCCTTCTTTTTTACAAGAAGCATCGGGGCTCTCCAAGGCGATCCACTAGCACGGATGAATCCTTTGGTCCTGAGTTCTTCAATTATCTTATACAATATCACCAATTCTGACGGTGCCATCCGGTAGACTCTCTCTGACACTGGTGCTGACCCGGGGATCAAGTCTATGGTGAACTCGATCTCTCTCGCTCTAGTGGCATACCTGGAAGCTCCTCGGGAAAAACATCGGAAAACTCTTCTACCACTCTGGGAAATCGAACTGCCGCTGTAACTGCCCTCCGAAATACTGGAGGAGAAGGTTCTATACCGCCTCGGAAGAATGAAAACTCTGGCTCACCAGGAATACTAAAATTAATCGTACCGATATGGCAATCTATTCTAGCATACTGGTCCCTCAACCAATCCATCCCTAAGACCACATCATAATCGGCCATTGGAAATTCTATCAGCCTAGCGAGAAATTCTCTACCGCTAACTACGATCCGACACGAGAAAAACACTCTATCTACTCCCATAAATCCGTTACCAGTAAGTATATTGAGCCTTACTGATAATGACTCGGGCTCCAGTCCTATCCGTATCATGAACCATGCAGACATAAATGAATGAGATGCACCAGAATCAAATAACACTGATGCGGGGAAGGAGTTGACGAGAATAGTACCTGCTAGTACCTCACCGGATGCTAACTCCTCCTCCATGGTCAAAGCCATCACTTGACCTTGCCCTCTGGGTGCTGGTCCCCTCTGCTGGAAACCTCTCTGGCAGTTCTGGATCTGAGCTTGGACTTGTGCATACTGCTGGGGGTTCTGCTGCAGAAATGCTTGGGCCTGAGGCGGCAAGGGCCTCGGAAACGGGTGTTGTTGCTGCTGAACTGGTACTGGGGTTGGCCCCCTAACCGAGGGACTAAAAAAGGTTGAAGAAGATGAACTCCCCCTATTCGGGAAGTTCCCAACCCTGGGGTCCGGTGCCCCACAAACCCTGTGCTCTGTGACACTCTGATACCACATGCCCTGGCTTCCCACAATGAGTGCAACTCATTGCAGAAGACAGCGTCTACTGCTACTGCTCGGGATATGTCGGGGTCGAATACGGAGTCGATGTACGGAAGCCGCCCGCTTCGGAGCTCCAATAGTCAAGGTCCTAGCCGTCGGGGCTGGTGCTGAAGACTGGTTCATCTGGCCATGAAACCGCTTTCGACTTCCGGTCCGGTCCATAATCCTTTGGGAGGTATACTCATGCCTCCTTGCTGCTCCCAATACTGCATCGAAAGTCTGATGCTCAAACTGCTCCACTGCCAGTAAAATCTCCAGGTGAAGCCCCTGCTGGAACCGCTGAGCTCTGTCAAACTCGATCGCCACAAAGGTGGAAGCAAACCGACTAAGCCTGGAAAACTCGATCGCATATCCATCGACCGTCCTGTCCATCTGCTTCAAATTAGTGAACCTCGTCTGTAGATTATACCGAGCTACAGCGTCAAAGTACTTGGTCTGGAATCTCTCATAGAAAATTGTCCAAGCAATAGATGACACTAATCCAACGGCCTGCGCCGTCCACCAGCTGCGGGCTAAATCCAATAACTGCAGGCACACCATGGCCACCTTCTCATCTTTTGGAGTCCTGGCTGCTTCTAGAATAACCTCAATGTCCTGCAGCCAAGCGTCTGTGGCAATAGCATCTTCGCTGCCATCGAAGAAGGGTGGGTTCAAGCGCTTGAAGCTGTTGGTCGCACTGTTACCTTGATGGCCACCTCTGCTCAGAGCATCTTGTACTGTCTGGTACAATACATCACCTTGATGATCCTGTGATGCAACCAATTCCCTGATGAGTCCAACCAAGACTTCATCATCCTGCCTTGCAGGCTGGGCTGGCTGTACTGGGGTTTCTGGACCTCCAGAAAGCATGACTCGGGAAGCTGCTCCTGAGTGCTGAGCTTGATCCTCTTGTTGCTGTTGAGGTGCTGGTTGAGCTCCTCCCTGCTGATCGGTAGGACCAGGAACAATGCTACTGGAAAACAATAACATAGGGGACAATAAGAAAGGACCAAGATAGATCGAGGATATAAGCATGTGATCAGGTCAAGATTTCAGGAAGATTAAAAGGCACGAGTAGAGATCAAAGGCGAGTACTGATTGAGACATCTAATCAGTGAAACCCTCACACATCTTGATTTACAAGACATGTATGGGCCACTACTTAAACCGTGTCACGTCCCAGAACCAGAATACTGGAGAGCGGGGGCGGACACAGCCAGCTACTTATATTAAAGTGCAACCCAACTCGCTATACTGTCACGGCTGTCTAGATACATGAGGGTTTAACTACAAGCCATCAGTCTTTTATGGTCATGAACAAGCCTATTGTCTCAATCTTAAGCAAATAATAGCAGTTACAAGATGTTAGAGCACCAAATATACAATAGTAAGGCGTCCCATACACTACATATTTGGATGATCATGAAGCTTAGTCATACAAAATATAAAGACTAGCAAGAGTTTCAGTCATACATGATCAACCCTAGGATTTGTTAATCATGCTACAGCCCGTAGGCAGACAGTAAGTAAAGTGCAATCGGACTAACACGTGCTCGTCGGCTAAACGCCTCAAAAGAATACTTTTACAATAGAGTGGGAGAGCCAAAATATAACCCACTCGTTGCCAGGGTTACGCCTAGTGGTCACCATCTGGCTGGAAGGTAGGAAGATCCTCTGGAGCTGCTCCGGTATTTGGCCACGCAAAACCAGCTGGGTCAGACCCCAGAAAGAGCAAGTGCCACAAAGGAGGCTTCACTTAAGAACTAAAACCAGCATATCAGAACGTAAAATGAGAAAGGTAAATAAGACATGAAATTTAATAGGGCAATAACTGGCAAGAAGATGAGAATTTATTCAGGTCAGTATAAAAGGGTAAGCATGAACAACCATGTTCCAAGATAGCCATGTACTGGAACAAGACAAGGCTTAGACAGGCCAGACTCCATCCAACATTCACGGCCAAGCAATAAATACGGCTTGATACTTTAACTAACTAGGGTTATCACAGGCCTAGTTACTAGCAAGATGCAATGAGATGTTCCAACAGCTACAAGCCCTACAGACCATCCAGGTTATTCGGACGCAATTAGGGGTTGTGGGTACATCGTCCAGGAAACGCATGTACCCTTAAGTAGCTTGAAGGGTGCAACACATGACAGTGTGCTGGAAATGTTCCCTACTCGACGGCAGGCTACCAATCCCATGATGGGGCGCCCAGATAACGGAATTGCCTGTAGCTGGAAAATCTCTTCATGACTACTGGATTATTCTAATTATTATCCTTAGTCAGTTTAAGTAGGTACCCCTGACCGTGGTACTCAGGGATCCTTGCCCTAGACATAATGCAAGACAGTACTGGTTTATTTGTACAAACACAATCATCCACGGTGTCCAGATCATTCATTCTTGTCATGTCATGTTTCTTGTCATGTCAAGTTAGCCGTCGCAACAGCATTCAATAGTTTCCATCATGCTTGCTTGTTATGTCATGTCATGTCAATTACTTGTTATGCCATATCGTGTACAATTATCATTCAAGTCATATCAATTAATTCGTGATTATAACAAAAGTGCAAGAACATAACAAGGCAACGGAGTATGCCAAAGGGGCTCAAGACTCTACGCTAGCGAACCTCTACGCTAGGCCAAGGGGCCCCGAGCGTAAAAATGGCTCTACGCGGGCAAGAATAAGGCAAGATAGCTCTACGCGAGCAAGACTCTACGTGATCAAACACTCTACGCGAGCGAGCACACCACGCTTGCGGGACTCTACGCGAGCGAGACTCGACCAAGGCCCTACGCTAGTAGGTGTAGCCCATGCGTAGAGTTCGAATAAACTCGACGTAGAATAGACTACACTGGCACGCAATACGTGAGCGTAAAGGGGGACACTACGCAGGCACGTTAAAACGTGTACATAAAAGGGTAATACTACGCAGGCACGTTAAAACGTGTGCGTAAAAGGCTCGTCTTCTCCCCAAGGCCGAGACAAGCAGCCATGGGTCTCAACTCAAGAAACCCCATTCGGCCAAGACTCGATGGAAGCCAACTTGCGTAAAATTGAAATTTCCTACTACATGGAACTCTCAATCTCCGAAAACAACCAAGTTAGTAGATCAAAACCATGAAGACTCGAAAATGCAACAACTTAGATCTACATGAAATAAACTATGGAATTTAAAAATGCTAAGTACTAAAGTGTCTTAGAATCTTGTAAGGAAGACAATGGAACAACAAAAATTGAGTTCCTCCATGAAGCAAGTTGCACTTGCCTAAGCTCTTGGTAGGTGGAGAGAGAGTTAATGGAGGAAGAAGAAGAGTAAATGAAGAAGTGAATGAAGAGAGAGAAGGGTTGGTGGCTTAATAAATGGGGGATGGGGGTAGGTAGGGGTTTGCATGCTAACCCAAACCGAACCCAACCAAGCCGAACCCAACCAAACCCGATGCATGCCAAAGCCAAAATAGACCACACGAACCATGAAATGCTAATTAACCCATGCCAATGCAAAATCCAAGACTAGCCAGCCAGTACAAGTCAAAATACGGGTCCAAGATACGTACACGTATACTAAAATACGTATAACAAAATCCGAGGGTGGCAGATACATGTGTCCTAAGGAGGTGTCCACTCGACGGTGTTCTGGAAGTGTGCTCATCCTGACAGATAGCTCCAAATCCCATATATATATATAAGACCAAGACCAAAGGGACAGCAGGTAACAGGGAAAATCTCCAATGATCCAGGTAATCAAGCTAGTTGTTTAGTCCATAACATTTTCTTGTTGGATTCTGGGTGTGGCATTCCCCAGAATTCGTCCTAGACATGAGACATACAAGACTTGACATGACAAGCAAGATTGTGCACTACAACAAGACAAGACAATATCAAGACAAAGGTGCGCTATGATGAGCCACTATCAAGGAGCTAGACATGTACTAGAATCAAGAGTGCGCCATGACAGGCCTGTAGAAGCATGGAAAATACTAAAGGAAATGATTCATGCGGCCAGGAAAGATCCATGCGGCTCAGAGGACTCATGCGGCTCAGGGAATCATGCGGCATAAGGAGCTATGCGGCCCAAGGCATTCCATGCGGCTCAGAGGACACGTGGCCTGATAGTGCTCCCCTCCGACCTATGCTGCATTAATTACTATGACGGCTGACCCCTCTGAAAAGTTGACAGCCCTGACACAAAGGCAAGTAATTATGACTCTGTCATAATGATGAATCTCTAGGGAAGAGGAAAGAAATCTCTGACACAAATCACCTGAGAGCCACAAAAATGCCACGTGGCCTTGCCATGTGGGCGTTCGTATGCGGCTCACTTCTCATGCGGCTCAGAATAAATCCTATGCGGCTCAGGCCATAGAAGCCTCATGCGGCTCGAGCAAAGGACTTCCCATGCGGCTCAGAGTGAATCCATCCTATGCGGCTCAGGCCATGAAAGCCTCATACGGCTCGAGCGAGAACTTCTTATGTGGTTCAAGAGGATCATGTCTATGCGGCCCAGGCGGATATATACCTATGCGGTCCACAAGGATTACTTCTCTGTGGTTAGAGGACTCAAGTGAGGGGCACTGTCCACGCAGCCCTGACACGTGGGCTTAACCATATGCGGCTCACATTCATATGCATCTCACTAGTCATGCGGTCCATATCCTCCCAGCAGCTCCTAGGACACGTGTCCTAAACCGATTAATTCTTCAGATTTGCTGCCATTAAAGATTGGGTCAGATCCCAATAAATCTGGGACACGTGACAGAAGAATAGATCTGATTTATTCGCAGATATCAGAAGATTATTATAGGGAAGATTTATTCCAATCAGCATTAATTGCTCATGGGATTTGGTGTAATCTACACCTAATGGCCCAGATGCATCATAATCAAAACGAATGGCCTGGATTGACCAATCCCCAAGCCGCCGTCATCCCCAAGAGCTAATCATTGGCAACCCTAATGATCACATCCCACTATTATAAATAGCAGGGTGCCATTCCCTTGCGAAATATATAATTTCAGAGAGAAAAATACGTATATACAGAGAGACTCCCCAATAGTCAGAGAAAAGAATACACAGAGAGAGAGAAGCCAGAAGAGCAACAGAGGAGCAAGAAGAGCATTTCTTCGTCAACGCCAACCATCTTTTCACAAGGAGCCAAGGCTGCATACCGATCGTCCAAGGAGTAAGGCAGGGATGCCGTCGCCTTCCCGAGCCTCTATCGTCACCCCCCAGAATCTAAAATAAACAATTGTACTTAGACTGTTGTACCTAAGTTTTCGTCCCTAGGCTTTCTTTGTACAAGCGAGTTTGTAACGTGAAGTAAAAGTTCGGTCCTCCGATAATTGTTCTGTTCTTTTATATTTCATGGCAAACACGATGGCGACTCTGCTGGGGACTAACTTCTCCACGGCTAAGGAGTTGGTGACGCAATCGGATGCAGCCAAGCTTGGCTCCACTCAACAAAAGATGGTCGCCCGGTTCGACCAACAGGCGTTCGAAGAGATGCTCTCCGACAAGAGCACTGGTCCGGTCCAGAAATGAACCCGTACGAAGAAGACCCGTAAGGAGTGGAGACCCCGATCCTTCGTTCCTACTGAAGCTCTTAAGGAGACACCCTCTGTTGTTCAAAATGGTGAGCAAGATTCCCCTGCGGCCCCACTTCAGATCATAGATAACTCTGTTGTCCCCAAGTCTGGCAGAAGAAAATACTATGATGCTAGACTTGCAGGGGCAAAGAGGAACTCTATGAGATCCGAGCCGTATAAGGGTATCAGCCGCAGGGAGAAAGCTCATGCGGCTACATCCTCCAGCCGCATGAAGAAAACTCATGCGGCCATATCTGTCAGCCGCATAGCTTATGCGGCTACAGTTGCCAACCACACGGATGAAACTCATGTGGCTAGGGGAGTCAACCGCTTGCAGAAAACCCATGCGGCCATAATTGCCAACTGCATGCGGCCAGCCTACACGGTCGTGACTCCTAGCCGCACAAAAATAATTCATCCGATGGCAGAAGACAACCACATGCAGACAGCCTGTACGGTACCCAACTCTAGCCGCATAGCATCCGTTTCACGCTTCTCTCGATCAGTCTTCGACCGTCTCTCATGCGGTCCTGACCCTGATGCTTCTCTGGATGATAAGCCAGACTCTGTGGTATTCAACTTGGACTCCTCCTATTACGCACCCGCAGGTGCTAAAAGGAGGAAGTCTAGGACAGCGCGGGCTCATCGAGTCCAGTCAGCTGTCCCAACCTCTGACTATCAGGGCATCCCGTTGACTATCACATGGGCCTCGGATGGGAAGTTGTATGCAACCGCTCGAGTCCAGCCCCCGGCGGCAAACGGACAGAGTGGTTCCTCTGACCTGCGGAAGGCGATCCTCCACAAACGCAAGGAAAGAGAAGGAGTGTCGGTATGCAAAGAGTCCTCGCTTGGACATCGCTGCACCTAAATCATCATCAATTGCTGCTGCAACAACGCGGCAGTGACGGAAGATCGGCTGTCCGTCTTCCAAAGGCTACAGCACCCGACCTCAAAAGATGAGGCACCTCCTGTTGTCCCCTGCAATTCCGCTCAAAAGGTCCCCGCCGAAAGGAGAGGGAAAAAGACAAGCATCTCCAGTCCCAAGATATCAACCACTACAGCTAAGAAACTATCATCTAAACGGTTGTCCTCTACCGGTATATTCCAGCACACCCGTTCAAAGATGAAATTTACCGCAATGGGAAATTCATCATCCACATCGCTGGGGGTTGAGGGAACTGGGGGTAGCACTCCTCCGAACATCCGCAACAATCTGATGTTTCAAAGAGCCGAGCCCGGACAAACAACTCTTCCATCAGAGGCAACAGACGCCGATGTCCCCGAGGACATTCATAACTCTCAAGACGAAGCAAGCTCTGAGGCTGGGGGTACTGCTCCCTCCGAGTCCGAACTAGAAGACAATATTCCCACATATTCCGATGACTTCTCGGTACACGGGTACGACTCGGAGGGCACATCCTCCACCGTCCCTTCCATCACTCCTCACGTAAGGACGGTGTTCATGACGGACAGCAATCAAGGTGGTTCCAATGATCGCCAGCACATCGACAATCTCGAAGCCATATTACTTGCTTTGGTCAAATCCGTAGACGAAATTAAAGCGGCCCTGCCCACTCTACAAGGAGGAACGCCTGGTCAAACAAGCATGGGCCCTACGGTCAATATGGATTCGAACTCAGCGGCACCAAACCCGGGCAATAATCCTTCCGAAGTAACAGCCCCTACCGCGACAGATGAGACTCGAGAAGTAAGGAGAGAGGTCCAGGAGCTCCGTGCCATGTTCTATGCCCGAGAGAACGCTCAAGATCTCAGAATACGACAACCATACCCTGCTGAATGGAGGGATGTTCCATTCCCACCAAGATATAAGCCGTTCAATATCAACCCGTATGATGGCAAAACCTCAGCAAGTCGGTACATCACTTACTTTGAGGTCACCACCGACCATCTGCCCCATGATGATGCAATCCTCACATGGTTATTCATCGGGGCATTGGAAGGAGTCGCCTTCGATTGGTACCGCAATCTACCGGACAACTGCATCCACTCCTTCGCCGGCTTCAAGCGTCTGTTCTTGGAACGATTCTACAGGACGTCACTATGTCCACTCTCATGGACGTCGTCCAAGGGGAGAAGGAGTTGACAAGGAACTACATCGAGCGGTTCCGCCAGACCGCCATGAAACTGCCTTCCAGAAATCTAGATTCCTCTTTGATCGAAATTTGCCAAAAGAGACTGCTTCCAACGATCAGTCTCTGGATTGGCGAAAGTCAATTCAAAGATTGGAAGGCGTTCATCATCAGCGCCACAAGCGCCGAAGAACGACTGAAGAAGGCTCGCCAACTGGGATTGCACATCTCAGAAGGAGAAAACAAGGGCAAGCGTCCCAACAACGATAATGGGGATAACCCCTCCAACAATCGGGACAGCAAGGGAAAGCAGGCTATGGTGGCCGATACGGCCCAGAAGCCCGACCAGCAGATAAACAATGGCCTCAGATCACTTACTCTTTCGAAGACGGCCACGTCAAGCCTATCTTGGACATGCTCATACAAGGAGGTAGAATTCAGCTTCCTCCACCAAGACGGGAGCCTCGGCCGGCTGATTTGGAGAATCCAAAGTTCTGCCATTACCACCGTTATGTAAACCACGCTATACACGACTGCTACCAACTAAAACGGTGATTCGAACGCTCTGGCCATCGACTTCGAAGAAGTAACCGTAGCAGCCAATATGGTGTCCGTACAATTCGGCAGCTTCCCTCCGACGGAGACTCAAGACGGGGTAATCCCCGTCCCTCTGGCGACGATGGAGATTACCAATCTTTCACCTCCTCGGGAACAGGCTGCTGGTCTAGTACCTCTCACCACCTCACGAGGGGAAGTCATGTGGGTCCATCCAGACTTGGTGTCAGAAGTAACTCGGCCCACACCATCTCCCACTAACAAAAAGAGTAGAAAAATCAGGACCTGCCACACAATCTCAACAGACAACGAGGAAGCTACAGCCGTCGTCATGCGGTCCGGAGCGCAATCCCAACCTGTGGTTGACAGCCCAGCTAAAAATCATCAACCTACTACAACTGATGCTCCGGGACCGGCTCAGCCTTCGACGACCGACAAGCCTAGGCCGAAGGAGACTCGCTTCGACAAATCCCTCCGAAAGGACGCAGCCCAAGGGCTAGAAAGGCCCTATAACTTTGACATCTTAGCACAATTGGCTAACACTCCGGCCAAATTGTCACTGTACGAACTCCTAAGGCTCTCCAAGGACGTTCGTAATGCATTGAGCGAAGCACTCCAAAATGCCGATGCCTGTCTCGCTCAATCCAACCTCACCGGGGAGGACTCACCCGTGGATCTCCAAGACAGTGCCTGCACGGGAGCAATGCCCAACATCGTCTTCACTCCGTAGGACATGCTCATCAAAACCAAACTATATGATCGCCCGCTGATCCTGGCTCTTCTATAAGCTTCATCCCGAAGGGTCTGCTACATCATCTCCACATCCCAATGCATCGCCTGACACCTACAAGCACCGCCATCAGCGGTTTCAATTCGGGCAGGAGCTACCCAATTGGGAAGATTCGTCTGAAGTGTCAAATTGGCGACCTACAATCCGAAGTCACCTGCTACGTCATAGATGCAGACACTTCTTACAACATCCTCTTGGGGTGCCCATGGATACACGATTATATGATTATGCCTTCCACGCTACACCAGTGCTTCAAATACGTCGACAAACACGACTTCGTGAAGACAGAATTTGCTGATATCGATCCCTTCAAAGGGGTCGAATCTTACTACTCGGACTCCTGCTTATACGAAAAGTCGAAGAGGCACCTTGATGAAGGAAATGAACAAGCTAGTACCGAAACGGCTACGGGATCCGAAGGACCCCTGACGATCCACCTCCAAGCTCGCAAACCAGGCAAGTCCGCACCCCTCACCGCCACTCTGCGGAAGGACGCGATCAGCCTCTCGGCGCAAGAGGAGCAGATGATAATCCGGCTGCCAAGGTCCGGCCAAGTGCCGAGACCCACAACTGGGCCACTGACAATCAGACTGCCGAGAGTCAGTCAACCCCAAACAGGGAAGCTCAATCCCTCCGACAAGCCGCTGACGATACGCCTTCCCAAGAAGGGTCGTCACCTCGATGCAAGGTCTGACACCTCTAGCGAACCAACCACTTCTCGCCCCACGTCGAGTACCAAACTGGGGGTTGCTAGTCTGCCAACAACACCACGCTCAACTCTCTCAATTGAACCACTGACAATCAAGCCTCCCAGGTCGTCCTCTCAGTCTTCGTTCGCACAAGGGGGTAGCCGAAAAGGAACCGGAGCTAGCCAAGTATGTGGCTGCCCACACTGATGTCCCCTCCGCTGATGATGTAATCCCCCTAGAAAAGATACCTTACTTCATCAATAAAGGGTTATCTTTGAACTACACCGAGCTCAATAAGCTATGTACAATGTATGCTATGGAACACGGTATAGGCGCTCACCTACACACACAGGTGACAAATGTGTACACCGCGATCCAGCTTACTCCAGTAGAAGACGCTTACCGAATATTCGAGGGAGGAGATCATCCGATCATCTTCGGCCGGACGAACAACCCGTATCCCCTCACCATAGAAGAAGTCGACCTCGGGTCAGATGCCGGGAGACTGCCTCTGTATCTCTATAGCCCTCAATCCAAATATCTCATACAGAAACAGGGGTATAATCTGGAGACGACACCAGGATTGAACTACGGCACTGGGCGACGATTACCTTTAAAGCTGCCAGTCCCGGCGGACAAACCACGGAACTACTATAACAAAACTCGATGCGGGTTAGGGTATGTAACGCCTACTACGACCCCGGAAAGTTCAGATGAAGAATGCGACTGGCAGTCACATTCAACCGAATCACCAACTTTCGACTCAGATACCAGCATCGGAGATGTGTTCAGACAAGTCATGTCAGTCAATATGGCGTTCGCCGACGCTTACGAGGAAGACGAAGACATCCCCGAAATCCTCGAGCTAGAGCCATAGGCCCAGCAATTAGACGCACAATGGAAAAAGCAGTTCGAACTGAGAGAACCTCCTACTGATGATGAGGTCATACAAGTGGATCTCGATAGCGAATCTTCTCCAAAACTGATTTTCATCAGTAAAAGCCTAACTGACGAAGAACGGGAGTCGCTGTTAGAACTTGTCAGAGAGTACATTGATGTGTTCGCCTGGAGCTATGAAGACATGCCAGGGTTAAATCCTGACATCGCTCTTCACAAACTTAATATTCGACCAGATGCGAAGTCGGTCAAGCAACAACAACGACGCTTCCGTCCAGGCATCATGGATGCGATCGAAGCTGAAGTCAACAAACTGATAGCCAACGGTTTTATTCGTGAGGAGCAACATCCTGATTGGGTCGCCAATATAGTACCCGTCCTCAAAAAGAATGAAAAGATTCGAATCTGCATCGACTTCCGCAACCTGAACGAGGCATGCCCCAAAGATGAATTCCCCCTTCTTATCACAGACATCATGATCGACAATACCTGCGGCTTCGAACGCATGTCATTCATGGATGGCTTCTCAGGGTACAACCAAATCAAAATGTCTTCTGACGACGAAAAGTATACATTATTTCGAACACCGATTGGCACGTACTGCTACACAGTCATGCCTTTCGGTTTAAAGAATGCTGGTGCCACATATCAAAGAGCCATGAGCATCATCTTCAGAGACCACTTACGCAAGATGGTGGAGTGCTATGTTGACGATATAGCCGTCAAGAGCCGTAGCAAGGGAGACCATCTGCAGGATCTAAGGACGATATTCGACCTAATGCGAACGCACAATTTGAAAATGAACCCTACGAAGTCCTTCCTGGGCGTATCCAGCGGGAAGTTCTTAGGCTTCATCATCACTGCAAAGGGTATCCATGTAGACCCTGAGAAGACAAAAGCAATCATGGAGATGGGTCCCCCGAAAAATCTCCGCGAACTCAGAGGCCTTCAAGGAAGGTTAGCTTACATCAGAAGGTTCATTTCCAACCTCTCCGGGCGATGCCGACCATTCACGCACCTCATGAAGAAAGGAGTCTCATTCGTATGGGACGAGGAATGCCAGCGTGCTTTCGACAGCATCAAAGAATATTTGTCAAATCCTCCGGTCTTGGTAGCCCCAGCCCCTGGAAAACCATTCCTGCTCTATGTACGAGCAATAGAACACTCCATCGGTGCCCTGTTGGCACAAAACAACGATGCAGGCCACGAACAAGCCATATACTATCTCAGCCGAATGATGGTTGGGCCAGAGCACCGATACACCGCGGTTGAGAAGGAATGCCTCGCCTTGGTGTTCGCCATTCAGAAGACGCGGTACTACGTTACCGGACAAACGATACATGTGATCTCACGAGTCAACCCTCTCAGAGTCCTCATGACCAAACCAGGGGCACTTAGCTCTCGACTCGCTACATGGGCAATATTTCTGTCCCCTTATCATATGATCTTTGTCCCACAAAAGGCAGTCAAAGGTCAAGCCATGGCAGACTTTTTAGCAGTCCACCCAGGCTCGGAGTCCTCCAGAATATATGAAGAGATCCCAGACGAGGTCGCCGACTCGCATGCAACCTCTCACGAGGCTATATGGCGAATGTTCTTCGACGGTGCTTCGAGGACCGGACCTAAAGGCAATATAGTCGTCGGAGTCGGGGTAGTGCTGGTCTCTCCTTCCGGATTGGTGATCAACTGTGCCTATTCCCTCACAGAACCCGGCTCTAACAATGTGGCCGAGTACAACGCTCTGGTCATTGGCCTCCAACTTGCAAGAGAGCTGGGGGTAGAATATCTGGAAGCATACGGCGATTTCCAACTAATCGTCAATCAGATTCGGGGTTCGTACGAAGTCCGTCATGAAGACATAATCCCCTATCACCAAATAGCGATCGATATCATCTCGTCGTTTGAGGGGTTCTTTATCGAACACGTCCCCAGACTCCGAAATATTGAAGCCGATGCCCTAGCTGGTCTTGCCGCTTCCCTAGCAGTTCCGAATTATGATCGCCAATCAGTGGATGTGATAGGCCACGAACTGGTCTATCCCAAAAACAATGTGCAATTCGTGGCAAGTTATTCCGCACAGATGGTCGACGAAGCACCAGACTGGAGACAACCGTTCATCGACTTCATCGTCTACGACATCCTGCCCGAGAACCCGAAGGAAGCCATTTCCATCAGAAGGCGATCTCTCAGATTCTTCTACGACACAGAGACGAAGATGCTGTATCGCCGCTCCTACGACGGATTACTGCTTCGGTGTCTGTCAAACGTGGAAGCCAAAGAAGCAGTACGAGAAGCTCATGACGGTGTCTGCGGGGCCCACCAGCCCGGCCCAAAACTTCAAGATCGCCTTCGCCGAATGGGCTACTATTGGCCCACGATGGTAGCAGATGCGATAGATTATACTAGAAAATGCAAAGCTTGCCAAGTCCATACGGACTTCATCCACCAACCATCAGAATTTCTACATCCGACAGTGGCATCCTGGCCATTCGAAGCATAGGGAATGGATATCATTGGTCCAATCACCCCACCTTCCTTCCGAGGACATCGCTTCATACTTGCGATCACTGATTACTTCTCCAAATGGGCAGAAGCTGTTTCACTTGCAGAAGTCAAAACTTTGAATGTGATCAGCTTCTTCAAGCATCACGTCATCTACCGCTTTGGACTGCCCCGAAGGATCATCCATGATAACGGTCCGCAGTTCGCAAGCCACGCATTCTATCGGTTTTGCGATAAACACCGTATTCAGAATATCGCTTCGACGCCATACAATCCGGCGGCAAACGGGTTAGCAGAGGCGTTCAACAAAACAATCATCAAACTCCTCAAGAAGTTCGTCTCCTCCAACAAGCGCGACTGGAACGAGAAGCTCGGCGAGTGCTTATGGGCTTATCGTACCACAATGCGGACCGCCACCGGGAATACACCATTCTCTCTAGTATACGAAAGTGAGGCAGTTCTCCCATTAGAGACTCAAATACCCTCACTCCGCGTCGCCCTCACTTATCAATTGACAACGGATGATAACTACCGACGTCGACTACAAGAATTAGAAGCCTTAGATGAAAAGCGCCTCCTAGCTCAGCAAAGGATCGAGCTATACCAAGCACGCATCTCAGGAGCCTTCAACAAGAAGGTCAAAATAAGAACATTCCGAGTGGGTGATCTTGTTCTGGCAGTTCGGAGGCCGATGGTCATGACTCACAAGACCGCCGGCAAGTTCCAGCCAAAGTGGGAAGGTCCATTTGTCATCGAGGCCGTGTTCTCCAACGGTGCTTACCGCCTCGCCAAGCAGAACGGAGACTTGCTCATGTTGCCCGTCAACGGCAAGTTCCTGAAGAAATACTATGTTTAAACAACATTCTCCAGATCATCGAGTCATGTATCTGCTGATACCACTGAACTCGCTCCAATTTCCAGATTTTTGAGTCACGTACCCGCTGGTACCACTGAACTCACTCCATAAATTTCCAGATTATTGAGTCACGTACCCGCTGGTACCACTGAACTCACTCCATAAATTTCCAGATTATTGAGTCATGTATCCGCTGATACCACTGAACTCACCCTCATAGTTTGCCAGATCATTGAGTCATGTATCCGCTGTTACCATTGAACTCACCCTCATAGTTTGCCAGATCATTGAGTCACGTACCCGCTAGTACCGCTGAACTCACACTCACCATTCTCTAGATTTCCGAGTCACGTACCCGCTGGTACCGCTGAACTCACATTCACCATTCTCCAGATTCCAGAGTCACGTACCCGCTGGTACCGCTGAGCTCGCACCCATAATATTCCAGATTTTCGAGTCATGTACCCGCGTGTACCGCTGAACTCATGCCTTTCTTCCACAAAGATATCCCAAATTTCTAAGTCATGTACCTACTGGTACCTCTGAACTTACACTTTGATTCTAACATTTATGGATTATCGAGTTATGTACCCATCGGTACCCCTGAACTTACACCCTGGTCACTCTTTTGAAAGAAAGTCATGTATAACCATACCGCTGAACTTTCTTCCTACAAGAAATCCTTCCTCATGATCTAATACCTGCACTCCCAGTGCACAACAAAGGTAACGGGTCCACAAACTTCCAAGACGGCCATGTCCTCATTACCTCTGAGCCGTTCCACTTCCGCCAAAAACAAATCACCCCCTACATAGAACTTCCATGTCCTCCTACCTCTGAGTTGTTCTATGTACCCCCCCTGTCAAAGAAACCCTCATGCTCACCATATCCTCAGTACCTCTGAGTCAGTGTGATTGGTTCCTTTCTTTTAAACTTGTTGTCCGTATCCAAAACTAGGGTACGTTAGGGACAATGGGTCCACGCAAAATGTCCCAATGAGAGGATTATTACAAAGCAAAAGAGTGAAGCAAATATGTATTCCATTCATTCAGAAATCGGTTGCATCCACATGATTGCAAGCAAGTCAAAAGAGTTCTTCATAAAAACAAGAAGAAAGGCGAAACAAAATAAAGACTACAGACAGACAACCACGAGAAACCCTGCATCCTAGTTACAGGAGCGCATATACCATTCCCTCAACCATCTCACATATGAAGGATGCAAGTGAAGAGCATCCTCGTCCAGAATAGGAGAGACAGAGTTCCCAGCGCTGCCACCCTCAACAGTCTCGATATTTGGAGGGCTGCCGCTCCCCTTAGGCGCAGGTTCTTCTTTCTTCACTTCCTCTTTAACAGAGGGAGATCCCTGGCTGATGACAGGAGGCTGCGGCTCCTCTGACGCCGCAGTCTCAACATTCGGTGGAGATACTGCGAGAACCAAAGACAAAAAAATGAAAACAGTCAGGAATGTTCATGCGGCTCGTTTTAGACAAGTCTCATGCAGCTCAGACATGGGGTATATCCTTATGCGGCTCAGTCATGGGACGTGTATGCGGACCATATAGTCTGAGAAGTTCACGTCAAAGTCAGGTACATAAAGCATGCAGTAAAGCAGGCTCTGCTAGGGTTTCAAATCGACTACCTAATCCTTACCTTCGATGGTAATATGAACGTCAAGACGAACGGGTGGTGTGACAGTCGAGGGCGAAGCCGATTTCTTACTCCTCGCCACAGCCTTCTTCACAGCCTTAGAAGCCCTGGGTGCCATTGTTGTATGATGATCAGAGGAAGAAAACACGACAAGAATCTAAGTCAAGAATAGTCTAAGAGAGAAGACCGTCCAAATGCCCTTCTATTTATAGACGGAGTACTGTGGACCGACGCCTCGTACAAACGCGATCGACTCTTCGGTTATCGAGCCAAACCAGCCATTTAAAGACTGAGCTCTTGGGATCCTGTCCCAAAAAGATCCACACGTATGGCATAATGACGTGGTAAAGAGTTTATGCGGTTCAAATGGCCATGCGGCTGATAGCAACTATGCGACTCAGATGGTCAGGAGGCAGAAATTTCTATGCGGCTGGGCCATCCAAGCGGCTGAGACGCCCCTACGGTAGAACTTTCCATGCGTCCAAGATATCCATGTGCGGCCAGAAGAATATCCAGCCATGCTTCTTATTCAAAGTATTTCAATTTTGCAAATTGAAAACTTTGGAGGGGGTCCTGTAGAAGCATGGAAAATACTAAAGGAAATGATTCATGCGGCCAGGAAAGATCCATGCGGCTCAGAGGACTCATGCGGCTCAGGGAATCATGCGGCATAAGGAGCTATGCGGCCCAAGGCATTCCATGCGGCTCAGAGGACACGTGGCCTGATAGTGCTCCCCTCCGACCCATGCTGCATTAATTGCTATGACGGCTGACCCCTCTGAAAAGTTGACAGCCCTGACACAAAGGCAAGTAATTATGACTCTGTCATAATGATGAATCTCTAGGGAAGAGGAAAGAAATCTCTGACACAAATCCCCTGAGAGCTACAAAAATGCCACGTGGCCTTGCCACGTGGGCGTTCGTATGCGGCTCACTTTTTATGCGGCTCAGAATAAATCCTATGCGGCTCAGGCCATAGAAGCCTCATGCGGCTCGAGCAAAGGACTTCCCATGCGGCTCAGAGTGAATCCATCCTATGCGGCTCAGGCGATGAAAGCCTCATGCGGCTCGAGCGAGGACTTCTCATGCGGTTCAAGAGGATCATGTCTATGCGGCCCAGGCGAATATATACCTATACGGCCCACAAGGATTACTTCTCTGTGGTTAGAGGACTCAAGTGAGGGGTACTGCCCACGCAGCCCTGACACGTGGGCTTAACCATATGCGGCTCACATTCATATGCGGCTCACTAGTCATGCGGTCCAGATCCCCCCAGCAGCTCCTAGGACACGTGTCCTAAACCGATTAATTCCTCAGATTTGCTGCCATTAAAGATTGGGTCAGATCCCAATAAATTTGGGACACGTGGCAGAAGAATAGATCTGATTTATTCGCAGATATCAGAAGATTATTATAGGGAAAATTTATTCCAATCAGCATTAATTGCTCATGAGATTTGGTGTAATCTACACCTAATGGCCCAGATGCATCATAATCAAAACGAATGGCCTGGATTGACCAATCTCCAAGCCGCCGTCATCCCCAAGAGCTAATCATTGGCAACCCTAATGATCACATCCCACTATTATAAATAGTAGGGTGCCATTCCCTTGCGAAATATATAATTTCAGAGAGAAAAATACGTATATACAGAGAGACTCCCCAATAGTCAGAGAAAAGAATACACAGAGAGAGAGAAGCCAGAAGAGCAACAGAGGAGCAAGAAGAGCATTTCTTCGTCAACGCCAACCATCTTTTCACAAGGAGCCAAGGCTGCATACCGATCGTCCAAGGAGTAAGGCAGGGCTGCCGTCGCCTTCCCGAGCCTCTATCGTCACCCCCCAGAATCTAAAATAAATAATTGTACTTAGACTGCTGTACCTAGGTTTTCGTCACTAGGCTTTCTTTGTACAAGCGAGTTTGTAACGTGAAGTAAAAGTTCAGTCCTCCGATAATTGTTCTGTTCTTTTATATTTCATGGCAAACAAGGCCACTATCATGTAAGCAAGAAAAAAAGACATGTTCAAGAGTGTACCACGATGGGTCACTATTAAGTAGGTACTGGACATGACATAGACTGTAAGGTACAATAAATCTGAAAAAGCATAGTAATACATAGTGAGTATAAAAGAACATATAAACATAAGCTAGGGTCAAGGGTGTACAAGTTTACGATCATTCTCTAAGTATACAAGAGTCATCTAAACATGTTAAGAATTCATTACAATCGAAGAAAATATCAAAAATGGACAAAAACGGGCAGAAACGGGCAAAAATAGACTAAAACGGCATACCGGCGGTATACCGACGGTATTTCGGCCTAAAGAAAAAGTTTATGGTGAAAAAATCGGCATACCGTCGGTATACCGATTTTCCAAACAGCAACAAAATTCAGATTTTTGCCAAAACTTGTTTCGGCCATAAAAACTTTATTTTAAATTGAAATTCGGATTTTCAAAAGTCAAAATTGCATAGAATTGAATTCCTTACAACATGGAACTATTAGATTTCATAAATTCAAAGATTTTATAGATCAATATCTCAAAATACTCCAAAAATAGGTCCTCGAGATACCGAAACGGGTTCCAATTTCCACCAAACTTAAAATCCATGGTATACAAACTAGGTAAGGACCTCATATATGTATATATGACCAAGATCCATGATGGTAACACTAGTATCACTCTTGATACCAAGTTTTCTACTAAGTCAATATTAGGTTTTAACAGCAAATCAAAACCTAATTAAAACCAATTTTAGAAACATGCATATAGACGAGAATCACAAGGAAAATATTTTTAACAAAATGAATTTAGGACAATTCTAAGCATTTAACTCCAAGGAAAACAAAAATGATAACAAAATAATATGGTTCATAGATTTGGCAAGATGTACTTGCCTAGGTTAAGCTCCAAGCCTAATCTTCTACTCCTCCTCCTAGGGGGGTTAGACACCACACCCAAGGCCTCAAGGCCAAGCTCTTGGCAAGCTCTAAGGGGGAGAGAAGGGAAGAAAAAATGAAAAGAGAGAGGAGAAAGAAAGTGAAATAGTATATATAGAAGGGAGAATTAATCTTAACCGCTGGATCATGATTCATGTCAAAATCTAAGTCAATCGTGGCCATCCAAACAAAACCAAATATCCATTGAATAAAAGGGTGCATCTACACTATTTACGAAAATATCTAAATACTATTTATCAAAATATCCAAAACACTATTCACGAAAATATCGAAAACACTATTCATAAAAATATCTAAAATCAAAAATATAGAAAATCTGTCCGGGCGGTATGCCATCGGTATACACCGGTATACTGGCGGTATTCCGATCAAGGAGAAAACCTATAGTTTTAAAAAAATTTAAAGTGTTCCGAAAACCAAAAAAATATAAAATACACTACAAAATACGTATCCATATATAAATACCGATACTGTGAGACGAGTCTCACAATAGTGCAGCCTGCCGTATAGTGCCGCAGGAGGCTGCATAGTACCGCAGGAGGCTGCATAGTGCCGTATAAGGCTGCATAGTACTGCAGGAGGCCGCATAGTGTCGTAGAAGGCTGCATAGTGCCGCAGAATGCCGCATAGTGCCTATTTTGGCTATTTTTGGCTGTTTATGTCCTATTTGGCTGAATTGTGGTCAGAAATTCTTCCAACTCCCAACATAAAAGTTGTAGATCTTTTTCTTAGCTTCAAGATTATGTTACTAGCTATTTTTATGCAAGTTTCTCTTATTCATGATAATGTAAGGATATGACACGATAGTGGCCCGTTAAGGTGCACTCTTAACAAGTAATAAGTAACTTGACATGATGATTCTTGATAGTGACCCATCGTGGTACACTTTTGACAAGTAACATGACATGATAGTGGTCCGTCATGGCACACTCTTGATAAGTAAACCTAATATGATAATCTTGATATGCTGTTGTGACGGCTATCTTGACTTGCTAAGTAACTCTTATCTT
Source organism: Iris pallida (assembly GCA_029216955.1). NCBI lineage: Eukaryota > Viridiplantae > Streptophyta > Magnoliopsida > Asparagales > Iridaceae > Iris > Iris pallida. The sequence goes on from JANAVB010039017.1 coordinate 9,630,263, forward strand.
GACACTGTGGGTGTTTGTGCTTGTATAAGCTACATGTCTCGTCTTGCATCATGTCTAGGATATAAATTCCTGGTTACCATGGTCAGGGATTCATACTGAATCTGACTAGGGTAATGACTAGATTGATCAAGTAGTTCATAAAAAGATTTTCCAGCTTCAGGCAGTCCCGTTATCTGGGCGGTCTAATTGGACTTGTAGCCTGCCGTCGAGTATGGCACATTTCCAACAAACTGTCATGTGTTGCACCCCTAAGTCACCTAATCCAACTCTCTCAACTTGTGACCGGATAACCTGGATTAAGACTGCAGGGCTTGTGGCTATTGGAACATCTTGATGCATCTTGTTAGTAATTAGGCTTGTGATAACCCTAGTTATTTAAAGTATCAAGTCGTACTCATTGCTTGGTCGTAATTAATGGATGGAGTCTAGTCTAGTCTTGCCTAGACAGGACCAGTACATGGTTTCTTCAGCACATTACTGTTATGCTTTACTCTTGTCGATAATTGGTTGGTGGCTAAGCTCTGTTCAGGTGAAAGGTTACAACCCTGATCCTTATTTGGTTTACGGGATGTAACTTGGCTACCGAAATAGTCCCTTAGTTGTCTTATCGTTTATCACCTTATTTTTTCTAACTCATGTCTTTATTTATCAATTATGTCTTTTGTGATAATATGTTGGCTTTAGTTCTTAAGTGAAGCCTCCCTTGTGGCACTTGCTCTTTCTGGGGTCTGACCCAGCTGGTTTTGTATGGCCAAATTTCGGAGTAGCACCTGAGGATCTTTCAGCCTTCTAGCCAGATGGTGCACACTAGACGCAACCCTGACAATGAGTGGGTTTTATTTTGCTCTCCCACTCTATTGTAAATTATTCTTTTGAGGCGTTTAGCCGCCGAGCAAGTGTTAGCTCGTGTTAAATTTATATTTCTGTCTACCTAAGGGCTGTAACATGATTGACAAATCCTAGGATTGATCATGTATGACTTAAACTCTTGCTAGTCTTCGTATTTTGTATGACTAGCTTCATGATCATCTGAATATGTAATGTTTGGGATGCCTTACTTTGTATGTCTGATGATCTACCATCTTGTTACATTACTTGCTTGCTTGAGATTGAGACATTAGGCTTGTTCTTGATCATAAGTGACTGTTGGCTTGTAGTAAACCCTTATACATCTAGACAGCCGTGACCGTATTGCGAGGTGGGATTCACTTTAATGTACGTAGCTAGCTGTGTCTGTCCCCTGCTCTCTAGTATTCTTGTTCTGGGGCGTGACACGGTTTAAGTGGTGGCCCATACAAGTCTTGCAAATCAAGATGTGTGAGGGTTTCACTGAATATATATCTCAATCAGCACTCGTCCTTAATCTCTACTCGTGTCTTCTAGTCTTTCCTAAATCTTGACCTGATCACATGTTTATATTCTCAATCTATCATGGTCCTTCCTTATTGTTTCCTATGTCGTTTCTTCAGCGGCATTGTTCCTGGTCCTACCGATCAGCAAGACGGAGCACCTCCAGTGGACCAGCAGCAACCTGGAGACCAAGCCTAGCACTCTAGAGCGGCCTTCCGAGTCATACATTTCGGGGATCCAGAGCCTCCAGTTCAGCCAGTCCAGCCTGCAGAGCCTGACAATGGAACCCTGGTGGGTCTCATCAGAGAATTACTTGCATCTCAAGATCGTCGGGGTGATGCCCAGTACCAGATAGTACAAGATGCCATGGGCAGAGTTGGTTACCAAGCGAACAACGCGGCCAACAGCTTCAAGCGTCTGAACCCTCCTTTCTTTGACGGTACTGAAGATGCTATCGCTCCTGATGTATGGCTTCAGGACACAGAGGTTATCCTGGAAGCAGCTAGAATTTCTGAGGAAGAGAAGGTGGCAGTTGTGCGCCTGCAGTTATAGGACTTAGCCCACAGCTGGTGGGCGATGCTAGCAATTGGATTACCAACGCCTGTCCCATGGGCGGTATTTAGCAACAAGTTCCATACCAAGTATTTTGACGCAATAGCTCGGTATGATCTGCAGATGAGGTTCACCAATCTTAAGCATATGGGCAGGACAGTCGATAGATATGCGGCCGAGTTTTCTAGACTCATTCGATTTGCTCCAACCTTGATGGCAATGTCATGACCCACACCCGGATATACGGGTACGAATATGTGGACCACGCCCAGCCTACGCCGCAGTATCGGCGGTAGAGCGCTGTCAAGTACCCGATACTAACTACAACATCTAAAGATCTATAACTAGAAATGTACTCATGTCACATCACGAAAACTAAGGAAGATAAGACAAAAAATAATAACAATATCACTAGAACAACTAGAATCTACAAGGATCATATGAGACAAGAATAAAACATAAGAAATCAATAATAAACTAAATAAATACCAGACCTAGAACTCCTGAAAGATAACTCATGGTGAAGAATACCAAGAACCACCCCAGCTAGCAACATCCTGTAGTCCAATACTGAGGGCACAACTACTCCTAAAATTATATCAACATATCCAGTCAGGATGAAACGAGCATAAATCTCAAATAACAGTTCTAATTAGACGATATTAAAAATATAGCAGTAAATAGAGAGAATATACAAGAAATCATGAAATATACATGTAAGTATCATGGCAAGGTAAGCTGTAAATCTAGAGCTAGAACAAAGTAAGTAAAACTGAGCATGGCATGTACAAGAATCAAGAATCATCTATCTAAGTGTGTGAGTACTAGCTACAACATGTGGCCGGCTTGGGTCTGCACAAGGTCTAATGATCTAGCCATTCATACGTGGAGTGCAGGATTGGCATTCACAAGGTCTACAAGAATAAACAAGGTGGATAATGACCACACATCTACACTAATACTCCCCGTCCCCAACTAGTATAGTGGATCCAACCATGACATATCATGACACGGGATTCTCCGAGAGGGTATCTAGCCTTCGCAGGAATCGTGTCTATACAATGCACAAGGAACAAGAAAGACTTGCACAAGATATACCAAGAAAAACGAGGAATAACATCTCATGACGGGATCCAGAAAAATACCAATCCGTGTGAACAATGTGTCAAGAGAACAAGGATATCTATACTAAATACAAGAAACATAGACGATATCATAAAACAGAAATATTATCAGAGAATGTACTCGCCTGCGATCTGATGGAATATGTCAACTGAGTCCTAGAACAGTGCCTCGAGGACCTATTGGTGGAATACTGTAACAATATAAGAGTTTGTAAGTAAAATCAAGTCATACTTAGTCAAACTAGGTCAAGGCAAGTCAAAATAAGTCAAACTAGGTCAATCTAAGTCAATGGTTGACTTACAGTTGACTTTTGGTCAACTGGTCAACTCTGGTCAACCCTAGGTCAACTCTAGGTCAAACTTGACTAACGTCGACTAACAGTTGACTTTGGGTCAACTGGTCAACTATGGTCCAATTCTAGTCAATTTTAGGCTACGGTTGACTTCCGGTTGACTTTTGGTCAAAATAGTCAACTGTGGTCAACTAAGGTCAAAACTAGTCTAACCTAGGTCAATGTTGACTCTACTTCGACATTCAGTCAAAGTAGTCAACCATGGTCAAACAGGGTCAAGGCTAGTCTCTATAAACATCCACAAGGTCAACATATCAATTTCAGTGATTGTGAAATCACTGGAATCAATGGATCTCGAAATATAACCAAAGAAGAAAGATTATAATAATAGGGTAAAAATCTATAGATATTGTCGGATGGTGAAACAACCACTACCAACGTGTCCAGAATGGTCGAAATAGCTAGAATAGCATGCCCATAAGTCCAATTTGGACACAGGGGCAAAAAGATAATTTTGAGTCAAAACGGTATCCGTGGCGGACCCGCTTTGCACCAAAAAATGTGCTGAAATTAAAGTGCACTAAACCTAACAAATTATATGTCCACGAATCCAGAATGACGATACGAACCCAACGGTATATCCAGAATTGGATTCCGTTGACCCGATCTCAAATTGGTCCGTTGACCCGGATATTAGAATCCGATTTACACGAAAAAGCATGTCGAAGCCAATGTCCTCAAAACTCAGCAAATTATATGTCAACGAGTCCAGAATGACGATACGAACTCAATGGTATGTCCAGAATTGGATTTCGATAAGCCGATCTCAAAATAATCCATTGACCTGGATATTGGTATCCGACTTGTACCGAAATGCGTGACGGAATCAATGTCCACTAAAACCTAGCAAATTATATGTCAACGAGTCCAAAATGACGATACGAACTCAACTGTATATCCGAAATTGGATTCCGATGAGCCGGCGTCAAAAAGTCCTGTTGACCCAGACTGTGGGGTCCGCTTTGTACCCAAATGCGTGCCAGGGCCCACGTCCTCCAAATCTAACAAACTTTATATAAAAACATGCCAGAACGATGCCACGAGTTTACTAGTGGTGTCAGAAATTGAATTCGGAGTCCCGGGTTCGAAACTGGAATTTTACAAGTGCAAAATTAAGAATTCAGACGGCCAACTTTGGCGTCGAATTCGACCAACTAAACGTGCTCACAATGAAACAAAACTTGAGAGAAAAGAATAGGGTTATACCAGCTTCGCATAGGAACTAGTAGCACGCCAGACGGAGCTGCGACGGCAGATTTACGAGCTAACGAATTCAACTCCACAAAACTGTCCAAAAATAACACAATTCAAACGGTCAATTTGGTGGCCGGTTTTGATGTATCAAACGACGAAATTAACGGACAAAAATTGATAGGAGTGAAGGGGTATATATCAAAATTGAGAATGAAGAAACGGTTCGACGATCCAATGGTCGGATTGTCCAGAATATCCGTGCGAAGTCGCTGTCCCGAGCGCGAATTCTAAAATTTGAAATCGCGCGTCACGGCGGGATTTCCTCCAAAATGCACGAATCGCCTGTCTATCGCGCCGGGGAGGAGGGCGCTGCCAGGGAGGTTCGTCGAAGCCGCACACGGCTAGGATGGGTCGTCGGAGGCGGTGATGGTCGGCGGCAGGGCCGATGGCGGTGACGGCTGGCGACAGGACCGGTGGCGACGACAGCGCACGCGACTGCTGCTGCATAGGCTGCTGTTTGCTGCAGCTGTGGCTGCTGCTGCGTACTGGCACACGCGCACGCGGCGGCAGCGGTACTGGCCTAGCACGGCGATGGCGGCCAGGGGCACGGCGAGGGTGGTTGATGGTTCGGCTATGGTGGTGGTGGAAAGATGATGGTGAAGGTGATGGTGTTCAGTTTATGAGCTAGGGAGGAGGAGGAGTTGGTGAGTTCGGGAGGAGAAGGAGATAAAGTCGGGTGAGGAGGAGATGGTGGCTCTGTCGGCCATGGGAGGTCGATGGTGGTTCGGCCATGAGGGGAAGGAAGGAGCTCGGCATAGGGGAGGGAGATGTGTAGAAAGAGAGAAAATGAGTTGTGAGTGTGTGTGTGTGTGTGTGTGTGTGTGTGTGTGTGTGTGTGTGTAATAAATGGGAGAGAGAGAGAGAGTAGTATATTAATGAAAGAGGGAGAATTGTGTAGGAATTTTAGGGCCGGCCAAAAATTAGAGGGTGCGGGAGTGAGTGTTGTGTGGAAAATTATGTGGTGAGGATGAGTTGGGATAATCAATGGTTAGGATTTAATATGAGGACTCTAGGAATTACTTAAAGGGAGTTGTCCATTTAATATTTAAAAAAATAGGTAGAGTAGGGATTTAATATTTTGTAGGAGAATTAGGGCGTGGGTGTCCATGATGGGGTAACATGAAGTTTAGGTTGGGTTCGGTTGAGACGGGTCGGGTCAAAATCGGACATGGTGCAATATTTGAATTTAAATATGTATTTATGATCATGGGTAAATAAGTAACATGTGGGGGCTCAAATGAATGGGACACAAGTGTCATGCGGGTAGTAGGCTTCATGTGGGCTATGTCCTTATTTTAGGTCGAGTAGGTTGGATCGATGTCGGGTCCCAAAATTAAATTGGAAGTCAGGTCACAAATTACGGTAGATAATTAATTGGCCTAAATTGACCCAAAAGTTGTGCGAAGCAAATGAAGCACAAGATGGTGTGTCTGAGTGGGATACGAAGGTCATGGATGAAGAGCGTCTTGAGTAGATCAAGCATGAGAAGTTGGTTTCAAGAAAATGACTAGCCTTGTGCTCCTAAATTAAAAGTCACGGTAACGTGCATATGATGATCAAGGATAAAAGTGGGAAAATTAATTAATAATTAATTAATGATCAAATGGTCTAAATTGACCCGAAGTTGTATGAAGCAAAAAGAGTACAAAGGAACAAGTTTGGATGAGACATGATATATCAACATGAAGGTAATCTTGTCTACTACACACTGATGAAGAGAGTTTCCAGATATTGGCATCCCTGACGCTCCAGAAGTCAAAGTCACGGTAATAGAGCATTTAATTAAATAATAATATCTATTGCAAATAAATGATTTATAAAATTAAAAAAAATAAGCCCTAAATTCAGGGGGCTTACATCCTACCCACCTTATAAAAATTGTATCCTCGAAATTAAAAATCATCTAATTGGTCAAGCTAAATCATACAACTGCTATGGCTACAGTACCCAATCTGCTACCCTTGTGATCATCTATGTTGTTTCTCTCTACAGGTATTTTGATTCAGGTTCAACAAGCTTCTTCCATAAAAACTATGTCTATTTTACCCCTAAGAATCTTCATATCAATAAGAACCTTTACGTATATTCTAAAATATAGGTCATCCTCGAGATACTATATATCAGCAATACTTGGCCATCAACCAAAATTCCAATCTCAATAGCAATTTGTTTGTTTCCTTATCCCATCCTAAGTATCTTTATCCTATTAATCACAAGCTCCTTGAAATAATACATTCAAAACCTATTCTTGGCATTGAGCCTTCTCTCTTTTTACTCAAGAACTCCTGAATATAAACCCTCAAATTCAAACTCTTAATTCATTTACCTATTTATTTATTACCCATGTATATATGTCCTTGTTTTGTTCCTGCTATCTTCCGATCTTGCACGCAATGTTATCTCCTTCTATTTCATTCTACATATCGATCTATCCTCCAATCATAAGTAAATGGCTTGTAGATAACCAATAATCACTTTGTCATTAAAGTCCTACAATGCTCAACCCTCGAACCTAAGCACAGGATTCTAGTCCTTAATCCGTAGTCACAAAAATATAATATTTTATTACTCTAACTTAGATGCCTTATCATCAATCTATACTATCAAACTAATCATCCTTAATGGTTTTCTAAGTCCACTATAATCAGTCACTCGTATCTGTCCTATAAGCTTAACCCCTAGGAAAATATACTCATCACAGTCACACATAATAACATATTATAGTTACACTACAGAATCTGTTAACAAGGTCTGGCTATCCAATCATCAAAAATAGAAGGTAACAGGGGCCTAAGACGGGGTCTAGCAATCCATATCAATATTCAGACAAGGTAAGGGTCAAGCAAGGCAGAAAAGATTGTCAAAATATTTCTAAGAATAGTACGAGGCCAAACGAGATGCATAGGACGTAGTTGAAGTAAAACTCAAGAACTATATACCTCTAAAATTATGTCACGTGAAGTTACTTTTGCGCTAGTGTGCATCTGGCTGCGATTAACTTCCTTGTTCCATAATACGACGGATGGCTACAGTGCACAGCTGCCACACCAGATAATATAGGTTCCTGAACTTAATTTAGCCAAATCCGTGAAATATTTCCAAACAATTTTTTGCAAAATAAAGGAGAAGATGTTAGTCAAAATGCTTAGGGAGTGGTCCAAGTAGAATTCGAGAAACGTATTTAAGCATGATGCCGTTATCCGAAGTCATACCTCGCCAGTATTTCTCTGGATGTAAACTCCCGATTCTGTAATTCAAGGATAAATTACTTTTCGAACTTTCCCTGAATCAATCCATGAGGCACTTTCAATAATTACCGGAAAGGACAAGAAGAATTATCCAAGAGGCTAGCGAAGAAGAGTTTAGTCAAATCATATGAAAGATGGAACATAAAACAATCCTGTTGAGAAAATCCTAGTTAGGCTGTAGATAGACAGAGTTAACCAAGACGGGAAAGAATGATGATAAGATTTTGTTCTTGCTCATCCAGTCATAACGAAGTGATCCGATTTAAGATACAGTCTGATAACCATACACGTCTCTCTGAAATTATATTGTCAGAATTTTTGCCACGCCAGTAAGCATAGCTGCAATAAACGATGGAGTCCATAACTTGGGTATATACCCTATAATTATGTCATCTAGATTCCTTACCACGCCAACCGGTATAGCTGCAAGAAAATCTAAATTTCATAACTAGGATAGTATATCCAACATCAGGCTCCACGTCCCTGTCGTGCTAGCTAGTATGACTGCGATAAATTCTAAACTCCATAAATAAAGTAGACATTTATTGTTCTCATCGAATATGTTTATCAGAATATCTTAAATCAATTCATAAAAACTGATCTTAGATACAAAGTCAAAGTCAACAACGAACGAACGTCCAGATTCAAAATTCAACGACGAATCAAGGATAAGTAATTGGGAACTAGCGAAAATAGATTCCTATACAGGGTTTAGGAAAAGTTCTCAGAAGAAGTCCCAAAGGTACTATCTAGGTCAAGATTGAAAGTTCTGGAATATAATCTAAATAATCTCAACCTTGAAATAAGATTGGCAAATCATATTCTCTCCTCAACCTAGATAATATATAAGTTCAACTTATACCTTCCCTCTGGGATCCACAAGTCATCCCAAGAAAGAATAAAGTTTGATACGGACAAATATTTCAAAAATCAAGACGAATAGAAACAAGTGGGAAAAGATTTGAAAAGCTTTCGAATAAGATTCCCAGGGGTCATTTCTGAAATCTACCAAGAGTTCATAATATGTGACTGAGTACCAAAATCCAAAAATATTCCATGACTCAACCTTAATCCTAGGGCAGGCTCGTAGTAGTACAGATAAGCTCAAGTACTACCATGACTTCGCATTAATTGCAAAGACAGGCCTGCATGGGCTACCACAAAAATGTGTCACAACTCGCACCCGGATATACGGGTATGAATATGTGGGTTACGCCCAGCCTAAGTCACAGTATCGACGGTAGAGCGCTGTCAAGTACCCGATACTAACTACAACATCTAAAGATCCATAACTAGAAATGTACTCATGTCACATCACGAACACTAAGGAAGATAAGATAATAAATAATAACAATATCACTAGAACAACTAGAATCTACAAGGAACATATGAGACAAGAATAAAACAGAAGGAATAAATAACAAACTAAATAACTACCAGACCTAGAACTCCTGAAAGACAACTCACGGTGAAGAATACCGAGAACCACCCCAGCTAAAAACATTATGTAGTCCAATACTGAGGGCACAACTACTCCTAAAATTTTGTCAACATATCCAGTCAGGATGGAACAAGCATAAATCTCAAACAACAGTTCTAATCAGACGATATTGAAAATGTAGCAGTAAATAGAAAGAATATACAAGAAATCATGAAATATACATGTGAGTATCATGGCAAGGTAAGCTGTAAATCTAGAGCTAGAACAAAGCAAGTAAAACTGAGCATGGCATGTACAAGAATCAAGAATCATCTATCTAAGTGTATGAGTACTAGCTACAACATGTGGTCGGCTTGGGTCTGTACAAGGTCTAAAGATCTAGCCAATCATACGTGGAGTGTAGGATTGGCATTCACAAGGTCTACAAGAATAAACAAGGTGGATAATGACCATACATCTACAATAATACTCCCTATCCCCGACTAGTATAGTGGATCCAACCATGACACATCATGACACGCGATTCTCCGAGAGGGTAGCTAGCCTTCGCAGGAATCGTGTCTATACAATGCACAAGGAACAAGAAAGACTTGCACAAGATATACCAAGAAAAACGAAGAATAACATCTCATGACGGAATCCAGAGAAATACCAATCCGTGTGAACAATGTGTCAAGAGAACAAGGATATCTACACTAAATACAAGAAACATAGACGATATCATAAAATATAAATATTATCAGAGAATGTACTCGCCTGCGATCTGATGGAATATGTCAACTGAGTCCTAGAACAGTACCTCGAGGACCTATAGGTGGAATACTGTATCAATATAAGGGTTTGGAAGTAAAATCAAGTCATACTAAGTCAAACTAGGTCAAGACAAGTCAAACTAGGTCAATCTAAGTCAATGGTTGACTTACAGTTGACTTTTGGTTAACTGGTCAACTCTGGTCAACCCTAGGTCAACTCTAGGTCAAACTTGACTAACGTCGACTAACAGTTGACTTTAGGTCAACTGGTCAACTCAATTCTAGTCAATTTTAGGCTACGGTTGACTTTCGGTTGACTTTTGGTAAAAATAGTCAATTGTGGTCAACCAAGGTCAAAACTAGTCTAACCTAGGTCAATGTTGACTCTACTTCGACGTTCAGTCAAAACCGTCAACCATGGTCAAACAGGGTCAAGGCTAGTCTCTATAAACATCCACAAGGTCAACATATCAATTTCAGTGATTGTGAAATCACTGGAATCGATGGATCTCGAAATACAGCCAAAGGAGAAAGATTATAATAATAGGGTGAAAACCTACAGATGTTGTCGGATGGTGAAACAACCATTACCAACGTGTCTAGAATGGTCGAAATAGCTAGAATAGCCTGTCCATAAGTCCAATTTAGACACAGGGGCAAAAAAGTAATTTCGAGTCAAAACGATATCCGTGGCGGACAGCTTTGCACCGAAAAATGTGCCAAAATAAAAGTGCACTAAACCTAACAAATTATATGTCCACGAATCCAGAATGATGATACGAATCCAATGGTATATCCAAAATTGGATTCCGTTGACCCGATCTCAAATTGGTCCGTTGACCCGGATATTAGAATTTGATTTGCATGAAAAAGCGTGTCGGAGCCAATGTCCTCAAAACTCAGCAAATTATATGTCAACGAGTCCAGAATGACGATACGAACTCAACGGTATATCCAGAATTGGATTCCGATAAGCCGATCTCAAAATAATCCATTGACCTGGATATTGGTATCCGACTTGTACCGAAATGCGTGCCAGAATCAATGTCCACTAAAACCTAGCAAATTATATGTCAACGAGTCCAAAATGACAATACGAACTCAACGGTATATCCGAAATTGGATTCCGATGAGCCGACATCAAAAAGTCTCGTTGACCCGGACTGTGGGGCCCGCTTTGTACCGAAATACGTGCCAGGGCCCATGTCCTCCAAATCTAACAAATTTTATATGAAAATATGCCAGAACGATGCCACGAGTCTGCTGGTGGTGTCAGAAATTGAATTTGGAGTCCCGAGTTCAAAATTGGAACTTTACAAGTGCAAAATTAAGAATTCGGACGGCCAACTTTGGCATCGAATTCGACCAACCAAACATGCTCACAATGAAACAAAACTTGAGGGAAAGGAAGAGGATTATACCAGCTTCGCATAGGAACCAGTAGAATGCCAGACGGATCTACGACGGTGGAGTTACGAGCTGACGAAGTCGGCTCCACAAAACTGTCCAAAAATAACATAATTTACACGGTCAATTTGGTGGCCGGTTTTGATGTATCAAACGACAAAATTAACAGACGAAAATTGATAGGAGTGAAGGGGTATATACCGAGATTGAGACGGAAGAAACGGTTCGATGATCCAATGGTCAGATTGTCTAAAAAATTCGTACGAAGTCGCTGCCCCGAGATACGAATTCTGAAATTTGAAATCGCGCGTCACGGCGGGATTTCATCCAAAATGCACGAATCGCCCGTGTATCGCGTCGGGGAGGAGGGCGCTGCCCAGGGGGGTTCACCGGAGCTGGGCGCGACTAGGGGGTCGCCGACGGCAGCAACGGCCACTGGCAGTGCCGGTGGCGGCGATAGTGCGCGCGGCTGCTGCTGCATAGGCTGCTATTTGCTGCAGTTACGGCTGCTGCTGCTTGCTGGCGCACGTGCGCGTGGTGGCGGCGGTACTGGCCTAGCACGGTGGTGGTGGCCAGGAGCACGGTGAGGGTGGTTGATGGTTCGACTATGGTGGTGGTGGGAAGATGATGGTGAAGGTGATGGTGGTCGGTTTATGAGCTAGGGAGGAGGAGGAGTTGGTGAGTTCGGGAGGAGAAGGAGGTGAAGTCGGGGAGGAGGAGATGGTGGCTGTGTCAGCCATGGGAGGTCGATAGTGGTTCGACCATGATGGGAAGGAAGGAGCTCGGCATGGGAGAGGGAGCTGTGTAGAAAGAGAGATAGAAAATAAGTTGTGAGTGTGTGTGTGTGTAATAAATGGGAGAGGGAGAGAGAGTAGTGTATTAATGAAAGAGGGTGAATTGTGTAGAAATTTTAGGGCCGGCCAAAAATTAGAGGGTGTGGGAGTCAGTGTTGTGTGGGAAATTATGTGGTGAGGATAAGTTGGGATAATCAATGGTTAGGATTTAATATGAGGACTCTAGGAATTAATTAAGGGGAGTTGCCCATTTAATATTTTAAAAAATAGGTAGAGTAAGGATTTAATATTTTGTAGGAGAATTAGGACGTGGGTGTCCATGAGGGGGTAATATGAAGTTTGGGTTGGGTTCGGTTGAGCCGGGTCGGGTCAAAATCGGACATGGTGCAATATTTGAATTTAAATATGTATTTATGATCATGGGTAAATAAGTAACATGTGGGAGCTCAAATGAATGGGACACAAGTGTCATGCGGGTAGTAGGCTTCATGTGGGCCATGTCCCTATTTTGGGTCGAGTAGGTTGGATCGATGTCGGGTCCCAAAATTAAATTGGAAGTCAGGTCACAAATTACGGTGGATAATTAATTTGCCTAAATTGACACAAAAGTTGTACGAAGCAAATGAAGCACAAGATGGTGTGTCTGAGTGGGACACGAAGGTCATGGCTGAAGAGCGTCTCGAGTAGATCAAGCATGAGAAGTTGGTTTCAAGAAAATGACTAGTCTTGTGCTCCTAAATTAAAAGTCACGGTAACGTGCATATGATGATCAAGGATAAAAGTGGGAAAATCAATTAATAATTAATTAATGATCAAATGGTCTAAATTGACCCGAAGTTGTGTGAAGCAAAAAGAGTACAAGGGAACAAGTTTAGATGGGACATGATATATCAACATGAAGGTAATCTTGTCTACTACACACTAATGAAGAGAGTTTCCAGAGATTGGCATCCCTCACGCTCTAGAAGTCAAAGTCACGGTAATAGAGCATTTAATCAAATAATAATATCTATCGCAAATAAATGATTTATAAAATTAAAAAAATAAGCCCTAAATTCAGGGGGCTTACAGGCAACCGAGTTGGATCGAGCCCAGCGATTCTAGCAGGGGCTCCACCTAGAGATCATTATATCAGTGGAGCAGTTTGAGCACCAGACTTTTGATGCCGTCTTGCAAGCAGCAAAGAGGCATGAGTATACTTCGCAGAGGATTGTAGATAGAAGCGGAGGACGGAAGAGGTCTCATGGGCAAATGTTCCAGTCTTCCGTACCAGCCCCGACAGCTAGGGCTTTGACTATTAGAGCTCCTAGGCGGGCGACCACAGTTTTCTCGGTTCAGCACTCGACGTCGGCGTATCCTTAGCAACAGAAGCAGAAGCAGTCTTCCGTAATGGGCTACACTCATTGTGGGAAGCCAGGACATATAATATTAGAGTGTTGCAAAGCACAGGGATTGTGCTTGGCTTGTGGGGCACCGGATCACAAGATAGGGTCATATCCGAATAGAGCAGTTCATCATCATCAAACCTAACCAGTCCATCGATTAGGGGTCCAGTACCAGTGCAGCATCAGTACCAGCCTCCGAGGCCATTGTCGCCTCAGGCTCAGTAGTTTGTCCAAGCTCAGATTCAGAACATACAGAGAGGTCACCAGCAGAGGGGACCAGCACCAAGAGGACAAAGTCAGGCTATGGCTCTGACGGTAGAAGAAGAGTTAGCTTCAGGTGTGGTGGTAGCAGGTACCATTCTCGTCAACTCTTTTCCAGCATTAGTATTATTTGATTCGGGTGCATCGCATTCATTTATGTCTGCACGATTCGCTATACGGATAGGACTGGAGCCCGAGTTATTATCAGTAAGGCTCAATATACTTACTGGTAACGGTCTTGTGGGAGTAGATAGAGTATTTTCCTCATGTCGAATCGTAGTTAGCGGTAGAGAGTTTCCCGCTAGGTTGATAGAATTTTCGATGGCCAATTATGATGTAGTCCTAGGAATGGATTGGTTGATGGAGCAATACGCAATAGACTGCCATATTGACAGGATTATTTTTGGTATTCCCGACGAATCAGAGTTTTCATTTTCCAAGGGCGAAGTAGAACCTTCTCCCCCAGTATTGCGGATAGCAGTAGCAGTGACATTTCTGTTTCCCAGAGTCATTGAAGAATTCCCAGACGTGTTCCCCGAAGAGCTTCCAGGCATGCCCTTAGAGAGAGAGAGAGCTAGAGTTCACCATTGATTTTCTTCCAGGGACGGCACCAGTGTCAGGGGGAGTCTACAGGATGGCACCTTCAGAGTTAGATATTTTGTACAAGATCATTGAAGAACTCAGAACCAAGGGATTCATTCATGCTAGTGGATCACCTTGGGGAGCTTCGATACTTTTTGTAAAAAAGAAGGATGGTACGTCAAGATTATGTGTTGATTATCGTACCTTGAACTCTATAACAGTTAAGAACAGATATCCTCTACCAAGGATAGATTATTTATTTGATCAACTCAGAGGAGCGGCAGTATTCTCGAAGATTGACTTGTGGTCAGGATACCATCAGATCAGAGTCAGAGAGCAAGACATCCCGAAGACAGCATTCAGATCCAGATATGGGTATTGGGAGTTTCTTGTTATGCCATTTGGAGCGACCAATGCACCAGCCGTATTCATGGACCTCATGAATCGTATCTTCATGCCTTATTTAGATCAATTTGTGATAGTGTTTATAGACGACATCTTAGTCTATAGCAAGAGTGAGAAACTTTCTATAATAGCCGGCTAAACCCAGAAAGCTCCTGATCTCTGAAACTGACGTCGGAGCCTTCCATGTCTTAATGGCAGCAATCTTCCTGGGATCCACTGAGATCCCCTCTCCAGTAACTATATGACCAAGAAACTCCACTTGGTCCAAAAAGAACTCGTACTTCGGCAATTTGGCATACAATCTCTCCTGCCTCAGAATCTCCAAAACTGTTCGCAAGTGCTCTGCGTGCTCCTTCGGTATCTTCGAGTATATCAGGATATCGTCGATAAATACTACGATAAACTTATCCAGATACTGGTGAAATATCTTATTCATCAAATTCATAAAGACAGCTGGCACATTTGTGAGACCAGATGGCATCACCAAAAACTCGTACTGCCCGTACTTCGTGTTGAACGTCGTCTTCTGGATGTCTGCTGCACTGACTTTCACCTGGTGATAATCGGATCTCAAATCTATCCTGGAAAATACCTTCACCCCACTCAACTGGTCGAACAAATCATCTATCCTGGGTAGAGGATATTTGTTCTTAATGGTGATGGTATTCAACGCCCGGTAGTCAATGCACAACCGAACTGTACCATCCTTCTTAGGCACAAAGAGCACTGGCGCTTCCCATGGAGAAGCACTAGATCGAATGAAACCCTTTTTCAACAGGTCATCAATCTGCTCCTTCATCTCTACGGCCTCCTTGGGGTTCACTCTATAGAAAGCCCCGGATACTGGTGATGAACCCGGTACTAAATCTATAGTGAACTCCACATCTCTGTCAGGCGGAAGTCCTGGAAGATCCTCTAGGAATATATCCATAAACTCCCTAATGATAGGGTACGGCGGTGCTAACTCCCCAACTGTCGCACAACAGTTCGGCTCTAGGCTGATCTCCGGCCCGGTCCTTCTGACACTGAATGGTGCCGTGCCAGAGGGACTGAACAGAATACTACCCTCATGACAGTCTATAGCTGCATGGGCATAGCTAAGCCAGTCCATCCCCAATATGATATCATACCCGGGAAGTGGCATCACAAAAAATCGTCCCCTAAACTCTCTCCCGGCTATAGTAATAGAGCATCTATAGATAGTTCTAATGGGCACTGGTCCGCCTTCCGTCATTACTCTACTAATATTCTCGGTAGGTGTAGCTACTAAGTAGTGTTTATGCAAAAACTCTAATGACAGGAAGCTATGAGATGCACCGAAATCAAACAAGCATAGAGCTAGAAAAGTATGCAAATAAACATGACCTGTAATGACGTCAGCCAAATAATCGGGCTCCGAAACCTGCTCCGGCTCCGGCTCAAGAGCTAGGCTATAAGCCTGCCCCTGGGGTCCCTTCTGCTGCTGCAGATGTTGCCCAAACCTCTGATGCTGAGTCGAAAGCGGCGGTCCTCTAGACGGTGGTCTGGTGCCTGGTACGCTGGCTACTGGGCAGTCCCGAAGCTGATGGGTGGTAGACCCACAAGCTAAACACTGCCCCAACCTCTTCCTACAGACGATGGTGTCATGGCTTGGCCTTCTACAGAAGAACACACAGCTCCCTTCTGCTGCTGTCGGGGTCCCGGGGATCTAACTGGCAGGGTCGGATGATGTGATGTAGGGGGACGGTATGTCTGCTGGTGTGGCATCGGTGCTCTCGGCTGGAAAGCCTGATGCTTGGAGGGTCCCTCAAGGTGTACAGAAGCTGGCCTCTTGCAAGATTGAAGATGCTTCTCTATGCTCTGGGCCAACTCTAGGCTTTGGTAGTAGTCAGTCGTACCGTTCGCTACTATAAGAATGCCAATGTCTGGAACTAGACCATGGCAAAACCTACGTGTCATCTTCTCTGGGTCTGCAACTAGACTAGGAGCGAAACGGCTCAAACGACTAAACTTCGCTGCATACTCGTCAACAGAACGGTTCCCCTGCTGGATGTTCTGGAATCGTAGCCCCATGGCTACCCTAGCGGTGGTCGAGAAGAATTTCTTCTTGAATTGGGTCTTGAACTGATCCCAAGTGGCCTTCCCCCTCGCGAATAGCGGCTCATTCCGGAACCAAACTCCTGCCAAGTCTATTAGCAGAAATCCTGCTGCCTCGACCTGGAGGTCACTCGGCAACCTAGCTCCAAGGAGCTTCCTTTCTACCGAGTCTAGCCAGTCATCTGCTACAACGATGACCTCGGTCCCTAAGAACTCCTTGGGATTCAAACCCATGAAATCCTTGATTGTCCCTGCTCTCTGTCGTGGCTCTACAGGTGGTGGGACCACGGTACGCTCCTCAGAACGCTCTAAACTCTGACGGAGTAGGGTGGTCTGCTCCAGATGGGTCGTTAGGAACCCCTGGATCAGAGTGAGCAGTTGGTTCCCGTCGAGTGTGACGGAAGCCTAGGCAGGTATAGTGATATTGTTGGCCCATTTTACGGTCACACCCGATTTCGATAATCAACATATACTTTAGTCAATACACAAAATATAGAAAATGCTGCTAACTATTTCAGGATGCATGAAATCATATTCAACGGACGATGTACTGCATAAATCAAAGCGTCAAAGTCATCAAAATCTTCTGAAGACTCTTTTCTACTTTTATTCTGTATTTTACATTTTATTGAGTCTAGGAATTACTTTGTAAAATCAATTATGGTAATACTGGCTTAGGGTTAAAATTGTCCTCCTTTCTAGAATCCTATTTTTACCCTTTCGTATTTTCGGTTACAAATATTTCAAAAACATATTTCAAAAATATTCTTTTCAAATGATTTTACAAATAACCAAAAACCAGTTTGAAAACTGTTTTTACAAAAGATTTTTAAAATATCTCCTGACAGAACTCCCAGCCGAGTTCGGTCCGAACTCTGACCGAGTTCGGTCAGTTTGTATTCAAACTTCAGTTGCGTCCAAATCTGCGAGCAACGTCTATTTTGCGAGATATTTGCACCCGAACTCTGTCCGAGTTCTACCCGAGTTCGGTTGGTGAAAACACCTATAAATAGAGAAGAACTTTTCACTTCAAATCATCAATTCATTCTTCATCTTCTCTTCTCTACTATTCAAGTGTTTTCTAAACGATCTAAGATTTTCAAATCTCACCTACACATCTCTTAGCCAAAAGCCAGTACTATCAGAGTTGATTTAGAGTCTTTTGGTTACTCAAGAGTTGTAAGAGGTCGTTCAAGTTTCAACAACTTTTCTGTTGTGGAGCTGGTTGTGCGCTCGCCACCAAGCACGGTGTTGTGAAGCCGGTCGTGCGCTTGTCACCAAGCACGGTGTTGTAAGAGATTGCAAGCTCTCAGTTAAAGCTTGTGCCATAGTGGATTAACATCGAGCAAGAGTACTCGAGACTGGATTAGTCCTCTCAGAGGGATACCAGTATACATCGCTGTGTCACTGAGTTTGATTCTCCTATCTTTATTTACTGTCTCTTACATATCTGCCATAGTTTATTTTTTTAATTGGTGATTATATTTCTGCTGCACACACGCACTCTATTCACCCCCTCTAGAGGTGCTCAACGATCCTACAATTGGTATCAGAGCAGGTTATATTCTTATATAACATACCCTAGAGAGTATATATATGGCAGCCGTGAAATCTATATTCAACGGTGAAGGGCAATCCACAAATAGACCTCCCCTATTTGATGGAACAAATTACACTTACTGGAAAACACGTATGACTTTCTTTCTTAAGTCTCTAGATTTTGATCTTTGGTCAATAGTCATTGATGGGTATAAGAAACCACCACCTACAGTGGTTGAAGGTATTCTTATGGAAAAGCCGCATGACAAGTACACCGATGCTGAAAAAGCAAAGGCTAGTCTTGATGCTCGAGCCATCAATGCACTATTCTGTACAATTGACAAAATCGAGTTCAACAGAGTTTCAACCTGCAAGACGTCTCACGAAATTTGGAAACTTCTTGAGGTAACCCATGAAGGGACTTCCCAAGTGAAAGAATCCAAAATTAGTAGACTGACTCAGGAATATGAATCTTTTAAGATGAAACCCGGTGAGTCAATTACACAGATGTTTACTCGTTTCCTTGATATAACTAATCCTCTGCAATCTCTTGGTAAAGATTACAGCAATCATGAGAAGATTAGAAAGGTGCTGCGGGCTCTAACAAAGAATTGGAATCCAAAGGCCACAGCAATTATTGAAGGAAACGACCTCACCACAATGTCGTTGGAAACTTTGATGGGCAAGCTCATGACCCATGAACTCGACTTGCAAGATTTTGAAGAAGCAACACCAAAGGAGAAAACTATTGCCTTCAAAGCTCATGCAAGAAAGCCGACATACAACGATTCCGATGAAGAATCCTCAAGTGGTGATGAACAAGCCCTACTTGTGAAGAACTTTAGAAAGTATCTAAAGTTTACAAGCAGAAAGAAGAAAGACATCCAAGAAAGCAATAAAGATGAAACCATATGCTTTGGATGTAAGAAATCAGGGCACATGAAGAAGGACTGTCTAGTTACCAAGAAGAGCAGTCCATATGACAGATCAAGATCAAGCAGAAAAGCTACAACTGGTCGAAAGTATGCCAACACAAGTATCTGGCATAAAAGCGACGCCAGTGATTCTAAAGAAGAGGATAGACCCTGCGGCAATGCAAATGTCTGTCTTATGGCATTTGACAAGGTATCTTCAAACCCTCTATATGATGAATTTACTTTCGATGAGTTAGAAAATGCCTTTAGCGATTTACTTGAAGAACACAAAAATGTGCTTGACAAGTATAAGCAATCTCGAAAAGAGATTAAGGCATACACAACCGAGTTAGCTAGACTGTCCAATCTTATTCAAGATATTAAAGAGACGTCTACTACCGGTAACACGGAAGAGATAGCCAAACTCAAGGTAGACTATCATGAGGCTATCCTCACTATTCAAAAGAAAGAAAGAGATTATGGTAAGATGCAAAAACTGTATGACACAGAGAAGAGGATGCACTTAGTAACAGAACAGAGACTCTCAGTTATGACTGCTAAATATGAAGAGTCTATTGCGATTTCTAAAAAGTTAGAAATCAAGTTAGGCAAACAGAAAATGCCTGTGACACAGCCTAATTTTAGTCCTAATGCAAAGCATACACCTAAGAGGACTAAAAACAAGAAAGCACAGAAGAAACACGAGTATCATCATGCTTTCACTTATAGGTTCTCCAAGAAACCAAACAAGCATGTGAACACAGTTTCAACCACATCTGGTTCTAAACTGACTTGCACTTATTGTGGTACACACGGACACATATCACAATATTGTCTTGCAAGAAAGCTTGTTAATAACCATACTTTAGTCTGGAGACCTAAAGCTAATCAGCATGGACCCTTCAGAAAATGGGTACCAAAGGATTCATCTACTTGTTTTGTAGGTGGACCCTCAACCCTCTCATGCTAGAAGCAAATGGATCCTCGATAGCGGATGTTCGCGACACATGACTGGTGATGCATCTTTATTCGCTACGCTATCGATGAAGAAAGAAGGATACGTCTCCTTCGGAAATAACTTGAGAGGTGATATTATAGGTAATGGTACTGTAGGTATTTCTCCTTACCCAATAATAAAGGATGTTTGTCTAGTAACTGAATTGAAACATAACCTATTGAGCATAAGTCATTTGGCAGATAATGGTTATGGTATCAATTTTGTGAAAGATAAATGTACCATATATGATATGTCATCTGGTGATCCCGTATATAAAGGGATTAGAGAAGACAATATTTATGTTTTCTTTTTGGAGAATACTAATAATGCAGGAAGGTGCCTAGTAGCCAATCAAGATAAAAGCTGGCTATGGCACATGAGACTAGGACATGCAAACATGGATACTATCTCACATCTGAACACAAAGAAGTTGGTAAAAGGACTCCCAGAAATTCCATTCAAGAGAGACATGGTATGTGCTGACTGTAAAAAAAACAAAGCACATAGGTCTTCTTTTAAATCCATCAACGCTGTAAGTACTTCGAGACCTTTGCAGTTGATTCATATGGATTTATTTGGTCCAAGTAGAGTCGCTAGTCTTGGCGGTAAACTCTATGCTTTTGTCATTGTTGATGATTTCTCTCGTTTTATATGGGTTTACTTTTTATCAAACAAAAGTGATGCTATTTTTGAATTTCAGATATTTTGTAAAAAGGTACAAAACGAAAAAGGCTTCATGATTACTCGTATCCGAAGTGATCATGGTGGCGAATTCAAAAATTCTGATTTCAAAAAGTTTTGTGATGATAGTGGATATTACCACGAATTTTCTTGTCCTAGAACTCCCCAACAGAATGGTGTTGTGGAGCGGAAGAACCGTACTCTAAGCGAAATGGCTAGAGTCATGCTTAATCAGCATAATCTTCCTAAATATTTTTGGGCAGAAGCTGTTAGTACAGCCTGTCATATTTTAAATAGGGTGTTAATTCGACCTATCTCGAAGAAAACACCATATGAGCTTTGGTTTGGAAGAATTCCAAACATTTCTTATTTTAAAGTTTTTGGTTGTCGCTATTTCATCCTGAACACCAAGGATAACTTGGGTAAGTTCGACTCCAAAGCAGATGACGGGATATTTCTCGGATATGCTGCTAAGAGTAAGGGATATAGAATTTTTAATAAAAGATCTTTGATTGTTGAAGAAAGTATTAATGTTACCTTTGATGAGTTGAATAGTCATAGATCTAGCGACAGTGATGATGAAGATGCACCTACAAAGACAAAGAAGAGTTCTGAGAAAGATCCTACCCAAGAGGCAAGAACTGATAAAAGTTCCGAAGATGCAGGAACTGAGAAGAGCCTTGTGAAAGGTATGGCCCAAAGATTCGAATCATTGAGATTCAAACCAGATCATCCAGAAACTCTCATAATAGGTGATGTATCCAAAGGAGTAAGTACTCGTTCATCTCTTAGAGATTCTGAAGTAGCAGCTAATGTAGCATTTATTTCACAAATAGAACCTAAGAATATTGATGAGGCTTTTTCTGATGAATTTTGGATTTCTGCCATGCAAGAGGAACTTAATCAATTTGAGAGAAACCAAGTTTGGGAACTCGTTCCTAAACCTATTGGTCAATCGATAATTGGTACCAAATGGGTGTTCCGAAATAAACTTAGTGAAGATGGACAAGTTCTACGCAACAAAGCACGTCTAGTTGCACAAGGTTATAATCAAGAAGAAGGAATTGATTATGATGAGACCTATGCTCCTGTTGCTAGACTAGAAGCCATCCGCATGTTTTGCGCTTTTGCTTGTTTTAATGATTTCAAACTTTTTCAAATGGACGTGAAAAGCGTATTTTTAAATGGTTATTTGAAAGAAGAGTTTTTTGTGAAACAACCCCCTGGTTTTGAAGATTTTTAAAAACTTGATCATGTTTTCAAGCTTAAGAAAGCACTTTATGGACTCAAACAAGCACCTCGTGCTTGGTATGAACGCCTAAGCGCCTTCTTACTTGATAATAGATTTTCAAAAGGCAAGATTGATACTACTCTTTTTATTAAATCCATGAATAATGATATACTTCTAGTGCAAATTTATGTAGATGACATTATCTTTGGTTCTACTAATGAACAACTCTGTCAAGAATTTGCCAAGTGTATGCAGAGTGAATTTGAGATGAGCATGATGGGAGAGCTGAACTTCTTCCTAGGATTGCAAATCAAACAACACTCAAACGGAACATTCATCAACCAAGCCAAGTACACGAAGGACATACTAAAGAAGTACGACTTCGAGAATGTAAAGCCAATTGGGACTCCTATGGCTACATCTACAAAGCTTGATACTGATGAAAGTGGCAAACCTGTTGATCAGCGTAAGTATCGAGGTATGATTGGTAGTTTATTATATTTAACTGCTAGTCGTCCTGATATTATGTTTAGTATTTGCATATGTGCACGATATCAGGCAAACCCTAAGGAATCACATCTTAGTGCCGTTAAGCGTATCTTCCGATACCTTAAAAGAACTTCTACAGTTGGCTTATGGTATCCCAAAACCAAATCCTTTGACCTTATAGGTTACTCGGATGCGGATTTTGCTGGATGCAAAGTGGACCGTAAAAGTACCAGTGGCACATGTCATTTCTTAGGAAAGGCCTTAGTCTCTTGGTTTAGCAAGAAACAAAATTCAGTAGCATTATCAACAACTGAGGCTGAGTATATCGCCGCAGGATGCTGTTGTGCTCAAATTTTGTGGATGAAGCAAACCTTAGAGGACTACAATCTGTACTATACAAATGTTCCTATTTATTGTGATAACACTGGTGCAATTAATTTGACTAAGAACCCTATCTGTCATTCACGCACAAAGCACATAGAAGTTAGACATCATTTTTTACGTGATCATCAACAACACGGGGATATTTGCTTAGAATTTATTGATACTGAACATCAACTAGCTGATATTTTCACTAAACCATTGGCTGAAGACCGTTTTAACATCTTGAGGCGTGAGCTCGGCATTCTTGAATTCTCGGATTCTTAAAACATATGGTAATTAAAACTGCATTTATGACTTGACAATTTATTATTTAATGAAAATTATTTTTGGGGACAAACTTACAAAGGGTATGTCTGTCACCACGGCTACGGTCGAAGCGAAGCGGTACTTAAGAGTTCCCCGGTGAACCACCGTTAGCTGGGACAACCCCTATAGTTAACCCGAAAATAATAGCAGTTATTTAATAAACTAGTCAAATGTTACTTTTTACAGTCTTTATTTACCTGACTGCTTTGACTGTCTCGGGAATGCAAGTGGCCGAACTCGGCCCGAACTCTGACCGAATTCGGACCGAGTTCGGTCGGCGCTGTGATGGTTCCAGAACCGAACAGCCGGCCCTAGCACCTATTTAATTCATCCTTTCTTCCACTTTTTCTCCACACCAAAACATGGAATACTTCCATCTCCTACTAGAAATCCTTCCTCCTCCTTCTTTGCAAGGAATCGACAAGTTCAAGTGGGCGATCTTCTTCCTCATGGCTCCGAAACGTCAACGAGGAAATTCTTCTCAAGGTGCTTCCTCCTCATCCGACTACACTCCGGCAAGTCTCTTTAGTCCAGCCAAACCTAGAGATCCCGAGGAATATGATAGCACTTTGTTTCCCGACAAAGACTTCTCCGATCTCTGGTTTGATTCTTTCTCTCTTCATCGTATTTGTGCTGGAGCCTTCGTCAATTTTACAACTTTCTTTGAATATGCTCCTGTTTTTGATCAACTTGGATTCCGCGACTTTTTCGAGGTCCAAGATAGCATTTACGACAATGCAGTCCGTATGTTTTACTGCAATTTGCAAGTAAAACAAAACAGAAATTTCTATTCCTGCATTGCTGGACAGGAATTAGAATTTAGCGCCACCGATATCAGTGAATACTTTCACGTTCCTGATCTTGGTGATGCACTTGTTGACATCCACCATGTTCAATTCCCTGCCGATGTCACTTTAGCTTCCTTTAGGGAATTGATTTGTCACCCTACTCCTCCTCCCCGGAGAATCTTTTCTAGACATCTAAACCAAACTTTTTACGAGCTTCATCGTATGATTTTCTCGGCCCTTCTTCCGAAGAAAGGCTCTACCGATGAAGTTACATTTTTGGAACTTTCTGCTCTTTATCACATTTATTTTGGAATTCCTTTCTCCGTTCCAAAAACTATGATGTCTTGGATGCTCAACTGCAAGAATGCAGGTAGGAACCTAGTCTTTTCTATGCACCTTGCTAGTATATTTCGACGTTTTGAGATTGATCTTGAAACGTGTGCCATTTCTTCTCCACCTGTTGAGTTGATCCGCTCTCGTCGGTTTCCTTAACCTCCTGGTGCTGCTCCTGCTGTCCCAGCTGCTGATGCTGAGGCCCCTCCAGCTGATGCTCATCCTGTTCCGGCCCCTGCCCCAGGACTTGATCAGGCATTCTACCAGCAGTTTGATGATTTCGTTGCCGTTTCCACGCAACGTTATCAGGACTCCGAGTTCCGGCACATTTCTCAGGCCCAGGTGCTGAGAAACAGTATTGCCGATCTCCACTACAGCCTGGTTCAGGATCCAGTCCGTCCACTCACTATCCTTCCACACCCGGCTTTCCCTGGTCCTCGTTTTACTGATGAGGTCACTTTTCAATATTTCGACCCGACCACTGCTTATTTTCCTCATGATCCTTCCGGTGCGGACGACCCAGCGATGTGATGTGGATTCAGCCATGGGATAGTGGATTTAGTTTTGATTAGTTGTTACAGTTTATGTAGTAGTTTTATTGTATTTCATGTCTAAACTGTTTCAGTTAGACTTTATCAGTTGTACTTTTTGGATTATTAGTGGAACCTCTATGATATTTCAGTTTATTATGACATAGTTCATTTTATTCCAGTTGTCTATGCTGTGATTACTTCTTTTTACTTCACTTTGTCTTGTCTATTCTATTGTTGGCTTCATGATTTACGGGGGAGCCTATTCATTTTACTACTTGACAAAGGGGGAGAAAAAGAGTATATACCAAACGCAAGAATCCAAAACAAAAATTTTCTCAATTTTCAGGTATTTTTGTTATTTTGTTCTATTTGATATAAATATATTTTGGTATAGACTCAAGTTTGTCAATTATCAAAATGGGGGAGATTGTTGGCCCATTCCACGGTCACACCCGATTTCGATAATCAACATATACTTTAGTCAATACACAAAATATAGAAAATGCTGCTAACTATTTCAGGATGCATGAAATCATATTCAACGGACGATGTACTGCATAAATCAAAGCGTCAAAGTCATCAAAATCTTCTGAAGACTCTTTTTTACTTTTATTTTGTATTTTACATTTTATTGAGTCTAGGAATTACTTTGTAAAATCAATTATGGTAATACTGGCTTAGGGTTAAAATTGTCCTCCTTTCTATAATCCTATTTTTACCCTTTCGTATTTTCGGTTACAAATATTTCAAAAACATATTTCGAAAATATTCTTTTCAAATGATTTTACAAATAACCAAAAACCAGTTTGAAAACTGTTTTTACAAAAGATTTTTAAAATATCTCCTGACAGAACTCCTAGCCGAGTTCGGCCCGAGTTCGGTCCGAACTCTGACCGAGTTCGGTCAGTTTGTATTCAAATTTCAGTTGCCTCCAAATCTGCGAGCAACGTCTATTTTGCGAGATATTTGCACCCGAACTCTGTCCGAGTTCTGCCCGAGTTCGGTTGGTGAAAACACCTATAAATAGAGAAGAACTTTTCACTTCAAATCATCAATTCATTCTTCATCTTCTCTTCTCTACTATTCAAGTGTTTTCTAAACGATCTAAGATTTTCAAATCTCACCTACACATCTCTTAGCCAAAAGCCAGTACTATCAGAGTTGATTTAGAGTCTTTTGGTTACTCAAGAGTTGTAAGAGGTCGTTCAAGTTTCAACAACTTTTCTGTTGTGGAGCTGGTCGTGCGCTCGCCACCAAGCACGGTGTTGTGAAGCCGGTCGTGCGCTTGTCACCAAGCACGGTGTTGTAAGAGATTGCAAGCTCTCAGTTAAAGCTTGTGCCATAGTGGATTAACATCGAGCAAGAGTACTCGAGACTGGATTAGTCCTCTCAGAGGGATACCAGTATACATCGCTGTGTCACTGAGTTTGATTCTTCTATCTTTATTTACTGTCTCTTACATATCTGCCATAGTTTATTTTTTTAATTGGTGATTATATTTCCGCTGCACACACGCACTCTATTCACCCCCCCCTCTAGAGGTGCTCAACGATCCTACAGATAGGTGGTGGTGGGAGTATCGGGTCCTGCTGGGACTGTGATGTGGAAGGTGGTGGAGGTATTTGGGTTTGTGGATTTATGGAGTGGGGGAGTATGGTAGGTGGAGGTGGAGGTGTATTGGTCAACTGGTCAACTGACTGGATAGGGAGTGTGCCATTCTCAGGTGTGACATACTGGGATGAGCGGGTGAGCACCATCTACATAAATAAAAGGGACTTATAAGGACTCTTTAAAGTAAACAATCATAAGTAACAAGAAAATCCAATTTGTAACAACGAACATGTGATGCGTTTCCTATGTTGCAATCCTAGTAATCCTCTAGATGTTCTAAGCGTCATTCCTAGTGTTGTCTAATTACCTTAAGTTTCTAAGTGCAGGGATGCTTGGTACAATGACATCACCAAACAATTTAGTCCGGGACATGCGTGGGCCACCACTAAAAATATGTCACGATCCGCTACCCAAATTGTTGGGCCGGGCCGAGTCATGTCCAGTCTACGCTTGAGATAAAACGTAGTAAGCTGTTCTTAAGATAAATAAGACAATATCAAAGTGTGCTAACAATTCTATAAGTAATAATGAGACAGAAATGTTCCAAACACAAAAGTTATCTCGGATATAAGAAAGTTCCAAGTATAAGTCCATAATGTAAAGCTGGATACAGGTCCAGTCACAAAATATATAGTCTAATACATGACTACTCTCAAAAGTCCAAAGTAAATAGACAACTAGACGAGTTTCCCCGCAGGTACATCCTCGTAAAATAAGGCCTGGTCCTCGACAGTAACTCCATAATAGGAATCGCAGAACAACTCCTCCTCAGTAAGCATACCTACAACGTTATCCTGTCAGGATGGGAGCAAGTACTGATTCTAGCAAACATATAATACTGATCATATGATGGAAGGAATGACATATCATGTTTATCCAGTTTTAGATACATTTTATCATGGTAATAATTTGTTTTAAAGTTTAAAACTGTAGTAGGTGAGTGATCAGTTAATAGGTAATCAGGATGTACAGTGATACATATCAATTTTCTGAAGTGTATATATGTACCCTTAACGGCATCGGTGTATGTCCATACACAAACGCGAGATCGGACATACGTACACTACTAACAGTTTCCCCTTAACCTATTGTTAAACATGTGAGAGATATAAAAACTATCCTAAATATGGTAGAGACTGGAAGTAATACAACATGTGAAGTTTTAACTTGCTACCCCAAGGATCAGCATTTAACATGGTTGGAAGTCACAGTTTATTGTTATAGCAGTTTGTAAAGTTTGTAGAAGTACTTGCCTTTAGCAAAGTAAAGCTGTGATAGAAATGCTATAGATGCCTGGTGACTCGTCACTGTAGAAATAACACGTAAACTTAGTTTTTATACTAAATTAAACACTAAGATACTAGTGGTACAACACGACTTTCTGACTGGACACCTAGCCAAATGATGACTTTAGTATAGGAGACCAATGTGTGGTGACACAATACCCAAACTAACTTTCTAGGGCCTTTACACTAGTGTAGGGGGTGGTCCAATACTACAATAACTCAAAACGACACAAATCATTGCAAGTCGCAACTATTTAATGAATAAATCAAACTGTACACTGTATTCCAACAATTTTTGAGATAGACAAAAAAGCTCAATTTTATATAAAATAAAGTACCAAAATGATCCTTGTTAATTATAGAAATTTATACTAATTTTTTTGGAATTTATAAACCTTCAAAAATATTTATTAAAAATCAGCAAACATATGTATCCTGAAAATGAGTTCTATTTTCCCATTTTTATAAAATACCAAAAGTACTTATTAAATGCTGGAAAAATTATAATAAATTAGCTAAATTAACATAGTATTTAAATACTATTTTTACAGCAATTAAAATATATATAAAAATTCAAAAATAGCCTAACCGGATCATCCGGCGGATTACTGCGGATTATCGACGGATTTTTCGATCCGTCACAGCAAGTTTTGTGGTGCAAGTTCGAATTTTTCGACGGATTTCCGACGGATTTTCCGAACCGTCACAGAAAGTTGATTTTTGGACTCAAAACTTGTTTTGGCCATAAAAATTTTGTTTTAAATCGAAATTCGGATTTTTAAAAGTCAAAATTGCATAGAATTGAATTTCCTACAACACGGGACTATTAGTTTTCACAAATCAAAACATTTGATAGATCAAAACCTCAAAATACTCGAAAATCATATCTAGAAACTCAGATCTACGCAATACTGTCGATCAAAACCAAAAGTGCCATATACTAAACATGTTAACAATTTAAAGAAGCATATTATAGGCCAATAAAACTTTAGTTTCTATGGAAAACAAAAATAAAGTATGGTCATGTCACTTTTGAGCAAGATGTACTTGTCTAGGTTAAGCTCCAAGCCAAATCTTCTACTCCACCACCAAAAGGGGTACGAAACCACACTCTAGACCTCAAGGCCAAGCTCTTGGCAAGCTCCAAGGGAAGAGAAAGGAAGAAGAAATGAAGAGAGAGTGAAAAGAATGAAAAAAGAGAGGAGAGAGAAAGTGAAATGGTATATATAGAAGGGGGAATTAATCTTAGCCGTTGGATCATGATCTATGAGAAAGTCTAGGTCAATCATGGCCATTCAAACAAAACCAATTATCCATTGGATAATACAGTGCATCTACACTATTCACGAAAATATCTAAACACTATTCATTAAAATATCCAAAATACTATTCATCAAAATATCCAAAACACTATTCATCAAAATATCGGAAATACTATTTAAAATTATAAAAATATTATTTTAAAATTTAGGGGCTTACAGCCTCTCTCTTTCTCTCCGTCTCTCTCTCTCTCTCACGCTCGTCTCTCACTTCCGCTCCCTTCATCTCCCAGATCCTCCCTCTCCATCGGTCCGCTCCCTCTTCTTACTCCTTCTCGCACTCTCTCTCTTCCTCTTCTTCTTTGGTGGTAGGGATATATATTTTTAAGGAGGAAGCAATAGTAGCAGCTAGTACTGCTACTTATT
The DNA here is from genome assembly GCA_029216955.1 of Iris pallida. Taxonomy (NCBI): domain Eukaryota; kingdom Viridiplantae; phylum Streptophyta; class Magnoliopsida; order Asparagales; family Iridaceae; genus Iris; species Iris pallida. The sequence goes on from JANAVB010039017.1 coordinate 9,660,024, forward strand.
ATTATTATATATCCCCAAAACTATATATTTATTTAAAATGTGATGGGCACCAAAATAAATTTTTAGGTTTGGTATATATATATATATATATATATATATATATATATATATATATATATATATATATATATCTTCGACAAGCATTAGTTTTTATTATTATTTTCTTCTTTTTCTTTTCCTAAATGATTTCTTGATATTTTCTAACACTTACTTAAAAAAATTGTCATTATAAAATATAGTTTTAGCTAAAATACAAATTCTTACAAAACTTAGTTTTTTTTTGCCTAAATCGATTCTTTCATATTTTCAAGTAATTATCAAATATTATTTTACTAGTAAATATAACTTGCTACCTAGAAACCCTATTTTAACGAACTTATAGTTTGTTTTAAAAAGTTTTCTTATATATATATATTTCAAATATTTATCTAAAAGCTATTTTAAATAACAAAAATATATTTTCAAAGATTATAAATATTTGTCTAAAACCATATATATATTATCCTCCTATCCATGAATAAGCCTATTATTCCTATTCCTTCGCCAATTTTGTCCTTCCTTCTATCGACCCTAACAAATTCAACCCTTCTGGATCCAATGAAACTGTCCATGCCACCACCCGAGGTCACCTTGCATAGTTGTTGCACCAAAGTCGCAGTTCGTGCCACATTGATCATTGCAGTACACCAGGCGTCCTACCAGGCAAGACACATTGTCATTTGCTGTTTATTTATTTAGCTCATATTTCATGCATTATTCATTATTTTCTTTATATAAAATAAACTGTGATACATGGCATAATCTGTTAGAACTTATTGTTCAGTTATATTTTCTGCTATGTATTATTTTTCTTACACATTAAACCTAGATTTAAGGGACCACCTTGTGTGTTGCATTCATTTGGCCTTGACACGTTGTACCACGAAGTTATGTGTCGCATGTAGAACACGGACGTGCGTGATTGGCTGACCACCAGTACGTATAAGCCGTGTGATAGGATTAACCACTAATAGAATTGCATGCTAGTTTGACTTAGCGGTTATAGCGGTTTTCTGTTGTGGATACAACATAGTAGGCATTGGGCGGGGAGGACAATTCCTTAGCGTATGGGCTTCGATGCACTTTTCCTTGTGACCCAGAAGCTCCGCTGGAGATACGGGATTGATGACCCATGATTACTGACGGCCACTGGCGTTCTGCGGAACGTTATGCTCTTATTGATTGGGCCTCTGGTGCCTCAAGGGGGGACTATGCCGATCCCATTTTAGCCAGGGCCCATGCGTAGGAAGGATTGTTCTTAAAACTTCATACACTTAGACTGGTTAGGCTACTTTTTCCGTTAGGTATGAATACTTTTGGTTTGGGTACTTGTATCTGACCGTGGCTTGGAACAATAACTTGTCGCGGATTAGTTTGCCACATCTTGTCCTTATTTGGTTGTAGGTGTGGCTTACTACTCCGATGAGAAGGTATTGAACCTTGTTTGGGTCCGGATACCATATTGGATTCATAGTATGGAAAGATACGTCACCGTGAATTAGTTTACCATCTCCTATACTTGTTTGGTTGGGGGGATGGTACGCTAGTTCAATGGTGTGTATTGGACCATGTTATAATTCAATTGACTTATTTATTTGAGCAATTTATATTCAATTACATTGGCATTATATTATGTGTCTTGTTACATCCCTCTGAGGACCTGGTTATCTCGCCAGGTATGTGCTCTTGTCTTTCGCAGGTGCTCTAGCTCTAGCCGTGGCCATGATCATCTCTATTTTTTCGAGGATGATTGTACTTGGATCGTCTTCGCTTCGCTCGCCAAACTCATTTCATTTTTCCATGTATTTTTCCCTTACTTGTTGGTAGTGGATTTGTCTCCGCCCAACATATTGTATCAAGATAATTCATTATCATTATATGATATCTTTTATTCATTTATTTTGTGTGGATGAGATTAGTCATGGTTCTATTGCATTTTTACAGCTTATGTATTCATACGAGGTTTTCATATATTAGAGTATACTTCGTATGTATACAGCTGGCATGTCTACGTTCCTAGTGCTACGTATTTTGGGACTGGGGCGTTACAAAATAATTCCTAAAATTTTTTAAAAATTCCTTAAAAATTCTAGAAAATAGTTTTAGGATTCTAGAGTCAAAATAAAATATTTGGCCTCAAAAATAACCTGGTGTGTCCTCACAGTAAATCTTAGAAGTCTTTAAAAAAAATACTACATATTAAAATTATCTAAAAATTACCAATTTTTTTAGAAAACTCTAAAATAACATATTTATATTTCAAATAATAAAATTTGAGAACAAAATATATTTTTATAAAACTAAATAGTATATTCAAATTATTTAATTTAAAACTAGTTTTGATAATAAAATAATCACAGAATATCTTTTACGAAGTTTCGACGAAAAATACTTTTAAACACAATAGTTAAAAATATAAAAAAATATAATTTTTTTGAAAATCTGGTAAAAGAAGGTATACCATTATCTTATTATTACCGTGTCTTAGTTATTCTTTTGTAACTATTTTCCTGGCTTTCCATGCATATTATTTATTGTTACATTTGACATGTATAATTATGTATCTTGCTATGTCTCTTGAGGACTTGGTGATTTTTCTAGGTTATTATTGAGCTTGCTTGTAGATTAGATGGATGATTGATGGGTCAGGTCTCCGGAATTCAGGTATCTTTCGTGATTACGTATTATGTCTATTACTTGCACTCTGCTTTTAGCCTAGTTTTATAGACTCTTATTTTCTTTCGAATCTATTCGAACATATATGCCAGTGGGCTGCAGACCATGAACCATATTGTTCATTCTTGATATTTATTTTTATGTGGATTAAGACATAGATTATTTGATTAGATTAACCCGATTCTTGACAACGTATACGTATTCGAGTTGGGCTGGAGTCCACTTAATACATAGCTGGCATGTATACATATTTCTAATCCTATGTATTTTAGGGCTGGAGTGTTACAAAACATATTCAAGGCAATAAGAATTTTATTTGCAAGAAGGAGTAGAAAAGAAAGGGTCGAACCACCCACCAAGTTTCAAATGTACCGAGAGTATGAGCGCTTCGCAACGATCAAGCTTCAATTATGAGAGCTCCTGCAATGGCACCAATATTATAGTAGCAAATCCTTTTTCAATCCTTCGTTTCAGAATTCTTAGAATGAATGCAGAAATCAATGTGAAAACACATTCATCAAACCAAGCAACAAAAAACTTCAAGAAAACAAACAACAGCCCGGTTCCATCGAATGGACTCTTATATAGAGCTCACTCACTGAGATGCAATCTGCTGCATCTAGGACTTATTCTAAGAGAAGTCGATCCATTAGTTGGAACGGTTCTCATAGCATTCATCCAAATAGATTTGTATGATGCTACAAAGGGTTATCACATACCAAGCTCCTGACTGAATCAGACTAGCCAGCTATGTTTTTGACCGAGTCTGGTTCGCCATGAGCCCATTATATAGTGCACTCCCTAAAGGGAATAGGGCACTACAATCATAGTCCCAAGCTGACGATTCTGAAGAAGTGAGCAAGAAACCCCCTACGGGCTTCGTAGATGCATCGGAAGAAGAACTTAAAGTGACGTAGCCTAGTCCCTGTCATGATTTTTCATAATAATCATCAAGTTTACCCCTAGGAATGAATGCCCGAAGCGGAAGTCGGTACCCTTTTCCACAGTTCAACCTTTGTCCTACTTGGAGATCATAGTCGGTCCATCTCATTATATTTTAAGCGCTTTGCTGTGAATATAGTAGGAGATACATCCTTCCTCTTTTGTAGAATTTCTCTTGAATTTTGTGGACTAAATATTCACCTTCCAAAGATGATGGTGTGCTAATTTCTGAACGTGAGGTGTACCAAAAGACATCTTCTTCGGAGCTGAAAAAGCTTTCGATGCGAAAGTTTGAGAGCAGCAACATCAGCAATGCATTATCGTGCAGGACGATCCATATCCAATCGATATGCCTTTTGTAGGGCCTCGAGACACAGGATAATTGAAACTTTTTGCTTCATTAATGAAAGTTTGGACATCATTTACAAAGGTGGAGAGATCAATAACCAAGGGCTCCTCCTCTGTCAGGTCAACGACGAATGGCTCGTTAATACCCGAGCTTGGATATGGGATAAGGTCGGCTAGATTGATGATGAATGGCTCACTAGCATTTGGGCCTCTATTAGTCTTCAAACTCGATGAGCAGTATGTCGGTGAAGGTTTCCATTAGCGAAGTGTCAGATTACATCATTGCTTTCTTATTTGAGGAGAAAGAGGTCCCTAGCAGAGTCACCATTATTTTTCAAATGCTCGAAAAGAAGCATAGAATGAACTTATCTTTTCGGTGGGGGCACTTATTGAACTTGTCACAACTCAAAATCGATTTACAAAAGAAGGTAAAAAAATCTTTAGCCAAGTTGAGATTCTAGGGAGATGGGGCAATAGAGGTTGAATAAGCATGCAATTCATATACTCCATTGACGATCTGACAAAGCTTCAGGAAGTGCAAGAACACCAAGTGAGAAAGAACTTGTGTCTTTTTCTGTCACTTATATAGTACTAGGGATGGCCTCCACAAAATTTGCAAGTATTTATAGCAAAGTCACTGGGAAAGTTATTCTATCTCCCCTCGGATATGCGCTGTCTTGTAGAGAGAAACTGTTGGTCACTGCCCGATGGAAGCAATTTTCTTAGTAGGAGTGCGTGTCCCGCATCTGAACAATAACTGAGTGCAAATGTAGCCCACTGCTTACGTACAGAGTGAGACGTGCTCTCTTGAAACAATGCGAGGATGCCACGTCGCTTGTGTCGTTGCAGCTTCTCGGACTATGAGACCATTATAGAGGGAATCATGGGTTAACGACTGCATACGTATGCCAACGTAACTAGAGAACTAAAGATTTTAATACTATGTATGTGGATCATTGGTTAATAGTTGTACACATCTTTCTACATGTAAGCAGCAAACTAAGGCTCCTAACGTAGAACGTACGTGGAGATATCGTGGGTTTACGGTTGTACACGTCTTTCCACATATGTAGTGAACTAGAACGAAAGTTTCCTTTACTAAGGATTTTAGGGAGTACAAGGATCATGAGCTTTCTGTTGGTGAGTATTAAGCGAAAAGCTTCTTCTGGTAAAATTGCCTTTACTAAGGATTTTATGGGAGCAAGGATTATGAGCTTTCTGTTGGTGAGCATTAAGCGGAAAGCTTCTTCTCATCCTTCGAGGCTGATTTGATTGGCCCGATCATGATATTGGTGTGAGTGGGATTTCAAAAAAAAAAAAAAATATTGTCAGTCTTTACGAGTCATGCCTCTAACACATTTGTCAAATCACAACATTAATGATGTCTTGGATAAAGGTAGCCATGTCCATTGCTTGTCCACTCTCTAATGCCCCGCATCGCACGATGCATTACGATGAATTGTTGACTCGAAGAGTTAAGTTGACCCGACAAAGTATCGATGCGAATCGATGTAAGTGCTAAGTTGACCCGAACATAAGTTCGATTCGAACAAGTATTAATTTTAGTTGATTTTATGTGCATGCTAAGCTTTTATGCTGAATCATAAGAGGTCAATCTTGTACCTTATTTGCAATGGTATCTGCCGAAACCAAAGTATCACCTCGCAATGGACTAAGGCATGTGCATGTAGGTCGAATCAGTCGAGTAGTTCAACAGAGCACGAAGTGCTCGAATGGCTAAGTCAGAAGAGTTGATGTGCAACGAAGTTAAAGAATCGGGCCGTATTGGCTCGATAAAACAACAGGCATATCGGCATAAGGTGGAAGGAGTTTGACCCTTCTTTTCTACTCCGTCATGCTTAATTAAAATGTACCATTGTATCTAAGTTCACCTATCGAGTCCACGGTCGTGGCTCAATTGAGAGAAATCATAGTGTGTGTCGAACACTAAGATAGAATAATTGAAATGAAACATGCATCAAATGTACGAGTCGTCATAGAACATCAAAATACCACCACGACAAGTGCCTCAGTGCACGAGCCATAAGAACATGGGAAAACTGTACTAGCGACTGCCTCAGGGCACGAGTCGTTCGTGCCTCCATGCACGAGTTATAGGGCTAGAACAATGAATACTCTATCAAAGCGTGCCTCAGTGCACGAGTCGGAGGAAAGAACATAAGTCTAGCACATTGAAAGATAAAGTCGAGGCGTGCATTAAATGCACGAATTGTATAACAATAAACGTTAAGTCATAGAATATTGAAAGATATACTTCATGTGCAAAGTAAACAATTATGGCACAAATGCCACGAAATTGTCAAATGTAGTATGCTGCCTTAGAAATATTTGGGACCTTTGGGTTGTTCATTTGAACATTGAACAAACATTGAAAAAAAAGAGTGAGAATATTGAAAGAAAGAATAGAAATGCATGGTGATGTGAAGTCTAAGTTTCGGACTCAAGACTATGTTTGGTTGTACGAGTTAGACGCGTATTGTATGGTCAAATGGACTTGAGTAGTGGTTCCCTCGAACGAGATCACCGGGGCACCGGGACCGTTCAGCCTAGGAAGGATGGATAAACGATGTTGGTGCATATCTTTTGGGACATTTTATGATCGACTACTGATGTTATAAGCCATAATTGTTGATAAGATCGACGTCCTTCGGTTATTGGATAGCAATCTGTACAGGAAGGACGTCAGGTTACCCAATTTGAGAATATAATATAGTCCATTCTGGCAAAGAGAAGCTAGTGACCTTCATATAGATAGGGTCCGGCGGGCTGAATAATGCAGGTACAAAGATCCTGCACAAAGATCACTTATAACATGATAGAAAAATATGGTAGGCGTATTCACCTTGCATCAGTGCAAGGGTGAGTGCGTCGATGTTGATAAGAAGTCACAGAAAAATAATATGAGTTATATCAACGTTGCTTGCTTGCTTACTTATACGAATTAATGATTTGCCATGAAATACATGCTTCACTGCTTTCGATTATACCATGAAACCGATCCTAAGGAAAAGATAGAAAGATTACAAGTTAAGCTGCATGATTCATAAATTTACTTAATGTTGGTTTAGGCGAGTGGGTCTTATCAGTACGCAAGAGGATTAGTATTGATCCTCCACTAGATTGCTTGCAGGATGCAGATAATAGTTTAATTGCTCGCGGCGGAGCTTCGCTTGGACGCATTGAGGCATGGAATGCCATAGCATTTTGTCACTACCAAATTTCTAGTGTGAGGGTATTTTTGACATTTTTGGGGTAATTTAAATTTATTAGAATTTATTTGAATTTATGGGAATTTTTAGGAATTATTTTGGAATTGTTTGGACTATGTTGACTTTGACTAGTTTTGACTCTTGTAGACCAACCTAGAAGCTAACCCTAGTTAGTATGGACTTAGTTAGGTTATATGACTCTAGTCTAACCTAATCTAACCCTTGGTTTGGTCAATAGACTCTAGTTAGCAATAGGAATTAGAAAGTCATAAGTCATGGCTTATGATTTAGAACCATTAATAAATCAATTCAAGCCATAGCCTTGTAGGTTGGCCCAAAGCCCAAGACATTGCAAAACCCTAAGCCCTAGACTCACTTGGCCGGCCACCCTATCCTCATTGGAAACATCACCCTATAAATGCTCTCTTAATTTTAGGGTTGCCTCTTTTTAGGAAAGCTCAAGTTTAGGAAAGGTTTGTTCCTACTTCATTTAATCCCTAGAATTCCATTCCATTTCCTTTTTCATTCAAATCTCTTCCATTAGGTTTTAATATACCTATACTTGCTGTTATTGGAGTTTTATTTCAGTTTGTTGTTGATTTGTTGGATTGGGACATCAAGGAGAAGAGCTCTTCAAAGAGGGATTTTCCTAGAAGTTCAACTATAGGTAACTTCCTCATTCCTCAATGAAATTTCGATTTCTTTACATATTCAGGAAGCCCTAGGAGTCCCCTAAGTGTTTTCATTGGTTTCGTGTCGAGTTTTATAGGTTTCGTGTCCATTTTAGACACGTATCAGGAAATGTCCTTAAGTGTTTGTCGAAATGCCTCAAAGGGCATTTCGATTCCTTTTGTGCAATGTTTTTGAATAGGAATCTAGGTCTTGATATTGCTTATGGATTTCTGTTCCTATGAGGTGATGTTTGTGTCGGGTTGTGTCGAATTCGACGCGTGGACATGGGCTGCACACGCGCACGCGTGCGCTCGGGTTTGATCCCCTGCCACTCGGGGACTGTAGAGGACACGACACGTAACCAGGACACGCGAGACTCAACACACGCCATGGGGCTATGACTGACACGCTACGTATCAAGTCTCACGTGTCCACATGGCGTGTCGAGAGAGCAATCGCCATCGCACGGGGATTTGCCTGACACTGTGCACTGGTTTTCCCCCACTGATACGGCCCTCGTATCCGACACAGACACGACGTAGACACTGGCTAGTTGGCCTATAGGGTAGTCCTATAGGTGGGCTATCTAGGTGGATGACTACGAGACACGGTTGTGTCCTGTGTCGAGTGCACGACACAAGTGCACGAGACAGTGCACTGGACAGTGCACTGTTGTGCCCGATTTGAGTTTTCTCTTGTTTGGACACGTTTGTGTCCTCTTGTATGGACACAAACACCCTGTTTGACATATATATATACATTGTATATTTCATTACCAACCTTTTAAATCGCATTTTAATGTATTTTCATTAATTGTTTGTCATTTTTTTCCCAATTCCTGATACATGTGTTTTCCTGAGATTTCCAGTTTTGGAAATCGATTTTGTACAACTGTTTTAACCCATTTAGTACTGTTAACATGTTGGTTTAAGTTCCTAGATTTATTCTCCTATACTTGAACTAATTGTGTTTGAAATTTGGGGTTGTTTGGGTGTGAAGTGATTCATAAATCTGAGATCAAAAGGGGTAGACTGATATGGGTTCAGTTTCTGAAATTATGAACTGTTGTGATCTGATTTTGTGTTTTATCATGAACTATGGATGTTTCCCATGTTGTATAAACTGTAGATGTAATCCCTAAGACCTGAACTTGTTGATTCCCTTTACACCATTTAAGTTCGTGTCAACACTTTTAACCTACACACTAGTTCACCATCAAAAACCTGAGAATTACACTTGCACTGTTGAATTTCAGTCACATAACTAATATTTCATGCTAACCCCTACACAGTTACATTCCTGGGAACCTTAACAGACATGTCCACATGCATGTCTCAGCCTTCATTTATTTCCTGCACTGTCCTTTAGTTTCAGCCACTGTTTTCCAGATTTCAATTTCTTTTAGCTTTCATACACTCACATGTATATCTCTCACATCCTTCACTCTTTAATACACACAAGCATTTTTACCCTCTCTTCACACCCCTATGTTCAGTCACACACTCACACAATTTCCTCACTAACAGTTATACCCACACACACACTACTACTCTCTACACACATTGTTCTCACACACACAATCTATTACACACACCCTCTCTATATGCCTATCCCATTACCTAATGTAAGTATATATGTAATATAAACTCTAATATATGTATTTATATATATAATGTAAGTTGTGTTTTATATATAAGTTAATAATGTATTGTGAATATTATATATATATATATGAATATCTATTTATGTATGGATATCATATAGGTATGTAATGTATATATAGGGTACATAGATATATGTGTTTAATAATTGTGTATGTGTGATGTTAGTTTGACCTAGTGATTGTGTAGGAGTACTAAGATAGGCTTGATTAGACTAAGGTAGACTAGTTTGGCCTAATTTAGACTTGGTTGACCTAGTTTAACTTCTAGGGTTGACCAGAGTTGACTTTGGCCTAGATTGACCTAGAATCATGTAGAATGCATAGTAGGACTTTATTATACCATTCTTGTTGTGACTTGTGCTATTCTGATTAGGAGCCAGACACCACTCCTCGGACAGTACTTTTATATTGGACACTCAGATACCAGGCGAGTACATTCTCTGATTATTTCATATCTTGCTTAGAATTATTTCCTGCATTAAATTACTTTACTTGTTACTGTCACGTTGGTCACACGGATTGGTACTATATGGATCCCTTCTTGAGATATTATCCTTATGGAGCATCGGATACTACATGTTCTGTGCGTTTCACTTACATGGCGTATCACTATGCTTCATTGGTTCTTTGATTACTTGTGACATATACTCTTATGATCACAGAGTCTCCTAGAGTCCTTATCCCATTTACTGGGTATCCTAAAATCTCCTAGAATCCCCATTTATGGGACTTCTATGTACCACCCTTCGGGGGCCTTTGCTTGGAATCATAACATAACCTGGTTGGATCTTTGTGTATTGATTGGGGGTACGGGGGAGTAGAAGTGGACATGTGAATAATACACCAGTAGTGTAGCATCAGAATCATTCCATAGTGTAGCATCAGAATCATCCTATGCCATTTACATGTCCATGTTGTACTCTGACTCACTAGCCACATGTTAGTTCTCTATTTATAGTAGATATTTCTATTACAGTTCTCTCTCTGTTTACATACCGCATTTCTTTTAGTACCTGTATCTTACTTTACTGCATGATTATATTTTCTAACCTGCTATGAACTGTTGAGATGTACTGTGCTCGCTCCTGTCCTGACTGGACCTGTTGAAAACATTACAAAGGACGAGGAGGAGGCCTGTCTGGATACTTTCTATGGGGCAGCCTTAGATGACACTTGCGAGCTTGACCCTCAGGAGGACCCAGCTCTAGCTGAGGACATCACCCCCATTGCCTAGACTAGTTTAGTTAGGCTTATCTTATTTTATGTAGTCTTGAGACATGTTTAGCTAGACTTATGTTCTGTTCAGAGATGTTGAGTTGTATATATTCTTTCATTCAGTAACTAAGACCATGTACCTCTGGATATTTGCTGGGATTATCTTAGACTACTTTATCATCTATTTTTCCTTGAGTTCTATTTTCATATCGTGTTATCTCTTCCTTAGTTGTGATTGAGTTTATTTACTGCTATGTCACCCCCATTCGGGGAGTATAAACTATTTAGAGATACATTGTTAGATGTATGTTGACCTAGGACAGCATTCTACCGCTGACACTGCGGCGTAGGCTGGACATACCCACGTCTCGTGCCCTTACTCTAGGGTGCGGGTCGTGACACGTTTTTAGTGGTGGCCCATGCAGGTCTATACTAGGAGTGTAGTGGTATTCGATTTAGAGTATCACTACAGCCTGCAGTAGGATATAGGACATTAATTTTAAGGTACTCAATCACTTTAGGAAAAATTCTTTTATTGCCATCTAATCCTTATTGTCAGCTGATCCTTTGAATTTTTAACTGTCCGCCTTTGTTATTTCGGTTCTTTCTCAGAAATTGATACTCTTGTTTGTCTATCTTCAGGATGGTAGAGACTAGATCGTAGCGTACCATCCATGGGGATGCTATAGATGGGACTGCTACCTCCCAGCCAGTACAGCGAGGCCAGAGGACTGCAGCTCCTGCCACCTCTGCTCGTATTGAGACCTCGGCAACAACAGCAGGGGGTATGCTTCCACCAGCTCGGAGGCAGGACCCGGTCATCCCAGAGGATCCCTTTCAGCAGCCGCCTCCAGGATACGTGGACGCAGCACAGATGTTCGCGTACTTCCAGCAGTTTATGGACCGGCAGCAGGCTCGACAGGACAGTAGCATAGAGTTGGCCCTTACGACGGTTGCAGCTCGACCAGTAGTCCATCAGCCAAGGACACCGGGGATCGAGCAGTTTCAGAAGATGAGCCCCAGAGACTTTCTGGGGACAGAGGGGATCCTATATGCCGATGAGTAGATCGAGCATATAGAGGAGATCTTCCGCCTGGACAGGATACCAGCAGATCTTCAGATCGAGGCCGCAGCTAGCCGGATGCGAGATCTTAGTCGCACCTGGTATCAGTCAGACCCCAGGATGGGGGTAGCTGGGCAGACTTGGGAGCAGTTCAAGGGCTTCTTCAAGAAGAAGTTCTTCCCTGATTCAGCACTCAGAGCCTTGGAAACGCAGTTCGAGAGCCTGGTCCAGGGGAGCCTTTCAGTGGAGGAGTACGTCGGGGAGTTCGGCCGCCTCGACAGGTTTGTAGAGGGCTTGAGCGAGACAGCGAAGGTCCAGAGATTCCGGAAGGGTCTAGTCAAGGAGGTCAAGTCCTTGACCAAGGACAACCGGGATGCCATGTTCGAGGAGATCTTGACGGGAGCCTTGCTAGCAGAGGATGATCTTGAGCTTAGGCTCAAGAGGGGGCGAGACCCAGTTGGAGGCAGCAGCAGCGGAGGCCAGGCCAAGAGGACCTACTTTCAGCATCAGCAGCTGAGGCAGTTCCAGCCGCAGCCGATTCAGCAGAGGCCAGTTCACCAGTAGCAGCAGCCGAGGCAGCACCAGCAGGGCCAGAGGCAGGTTATCACTTGTGCCTACTGTAAGAAGCCCAAGCATGTCGCCAATGAGTGCCGGAAGAGGCTGGGCCAGTGCCTAGTATGTGGTTCAGCAGACCACCAGATGATGGAGTGCCGTATGGGACAAGCAGGCCAGCAGAGGGGACCAACCCTGCAGACGCAGCAGCAGAGGTTCGTCCAGCACCAGCAGCAGGCCAGGGGAGGCCAGCAGGGGCGAGGATTCACCATGGCAGCAGAGGATACGGAGGCCATCGGAGAGCTGATCGCAGGTTCGATTCTCCTCGACTCCAGTCCAGCTTTTGCATTATTCGATTCTGGTGCTTCGTATAGCTTCATATCAGTATCTTTTGTGATTAGACACTGTATCGTAGCTGAATCGTTGCCTAGGACTTACAAGATCACGACCGGGGGTGGCATTATCCTCGTGAGTGATGTTTGTAAGGGTCGGAGAGTAGTTTTGGGAGGCCGTGAGTTGGAGGTGAGCCTGCTCGTAATGTCATTGCCGAACTACGATATAGTACTAGGCATGGATTGGTTGAGCAGGAACCACGCCAGCATTGATTACAGAGGGGGTAGAGTTCTTTTCAGAGCGCTGGGGGAGCCAGAGTTCGAGTACTCCAGACGTTAGGCAGAGCAGAGCAGCGGAGTCTTCTGTGGAGTCTCGGTCGATGAGTAGGCGATTCCACACCCCTTGATAGCAGAGTATATGGATGTTTTTCCAAAGGAGTTGCCAGGATTTCCACCAGACAGAGACATAGAGTTCTCGATAGACTTGGTTCCAGGAGCGGAACCCATCTCTCAGTACGTCGATCGGGTGAACAACAGCGAGCTGGTGGAGCTGAAGAAGCAGGTGGATGAGCTACAGGACAAGGGCTTCATCCGCTCGAGTTCGTCGCCATGGGGTGCACCAGTGTTGTTCGTGCCGAAGAAGGATGGGTCAGTACGCATGTGTATTGACTATAGGGCACTCAACAACCTCACGATCAAGAACAAATACCCATTACCGCGGATCGACGATCTATTTGACCAGTTGAGCGGAGCTCGGGTATTTTCCAAGATTGATCTGAGGTCGAGATATCACCAGGTGAAGGTGAAGGGGGAGGATATTCCCAAGACCGCGTTCAGGATGCGGTACGGGCAGTTTGAGTTTTTGGTTATGCCGTTTGGGCTAACCAATGTACCAGCAGTGTTTATGAACCTTATGAACAAGGTGTTCCACCAGTATCTGGATCAGTTTGTGGTAGTGTTCATTGACGACATCTTGATATATTCCAAGACTGAGGAGGAGCACGAGGAGCATTTGAGGATAGTGCTGGAGATTCTCAGGAAGGAGCAGCTTTACGGGAAGCTCTCCAAGTGTGAGTCTTTCTTAGACCGGGTGGACTTCTTGGGGCATGTGGTGACTGGAGATGGTATCTCAGTTGACCCCAAGAAGATTGTAGCAGTTGAGGCATGGGCAGCGCCGACTTCAGTTGCAGAGATCAGGAGTTTCCTGGGGCTGGCAGGATATTATCGGAGATTTGTGCAGGATTTCTCCCGGGTTGCAGAGCCGTTGACTCGGTTGACCCGGAAGGATGCTGAGTATGTTTGGTCAGAGGAGTGTCAGGCAGCTTTTGATGAGTTGAAGAAGCGGCTGACGACAGCTCCGATTCTGACATTGCCTTCAGGATCAGGTGGTTTCACTATTTATAGTGATGCTTCAGGGAAGGGGCTGGGTTGCGTCTTGCAGCAGCATGGGAAGGTGATTGCCTATGCTTCCAGGCAATTGCATCCCCATGAGAAGAACTACCCTACCCACGACCTGGAGCTGGCAGCAGTGATATTTGCTCTGAAGTTGTGGAAGCATTATCTGCATGGTGAGAGGGTGGAGATCTTCACAGATTACAAGAGCTTAAAGTATGTGTTCACTCAGAAGGAGTTGAACATGATACAACGCAGATGGCTAGAGTTGATGAAGGATTTTGACATCCTACTTCAGTATCACCCAGGGAAGGCCAACGTGGTTGCCGATGCCTTGAGTAGGTATTCGACAACCATGTGTTTGACCATGGATCGGCATTTGCTTACAGACTTAGAGAGCCTTGGGATTGAGGTGATCGTGCCCAGGGTACAGATGCAGTTATGGGGGATGCAGATTCAGCCGGACTTGGTAGAGAGGATCAAGTCGGCACAATTTGAGGACGTTGCTCTGCGGTGTCTCCGAGAGCAGGTTCGAGCAGGATTGCTGGAGGGCGAGTTTTCTCTTGCAGAGGATGGTGCCTTGAGGTACGATTCCAGGTTATGTGTGCCCAGCGGAGTGCTCAGGGAGCAGGTTATGCAGGAGGCCCACAGATCTCAGTACTCCATATACCCGGGTGCCAACAAGATGTACCGAGATCTGAGGGAGCATGTTTGGTGGTCAGGGATGAAGCGGGAGGTGGCTCACTTCGTGGCTAGGTGCTTGGTCTGTCAGCAGGTCAAGGCAGAGAGACAGAGGCCCGGTGGATTGTTACAGCCGCTGCCCATTCCCGAGTAGAAATGGGAGCATATCACTATGGACTTCGTTTCAGGATTGCCGCGTACTCCATGAGGGAAAGACGCGATTTGGGTCATCGTTGACAGGTTGACCAAATTGGTCCACTTCTTGCCATTCAAGGTGGGTACGTCTACAGAGAGGCTGGCGGAGATGTATATGCGGCAGATAGTCAGGATTCACGGAGTTCCAGTCAGCATCGTCTCAGATCGGGATAGCCGTTTTACTTCCCATTTCTGGAGGAGTCTGCAGACCAGCTTGGGCACTCAGCTCAAGTTTAGTACTGCATACCACCCCCAGACGGACGGACAGTCGGAGCGGACTATTCAGACACTTGAGGATATGCTACGGACGTGCGTCCTGGACTTTGGAGGTTCCTGGGAGGATCATCTTCATTTGGTAGAGTTTGCTTACAATAATAGTTTCCAGGCCAGTATTGAGATGTCACCTTTCGAGGCTCTGTACGGGCGTAGGTGTCGTACACCCTTATCTTGGGATGATGTTGGTGAGCGAGCTTTACTGGGATCAGAGATGGTTGTTGACGCAGCCGAGAAGGTGAAGCTCATCAGGGACAGACTTCGCATGGCGCAGGACAGACATCGGCACTGGGCCGATAGCCACCGGAGGCCGTTGGAGTTTGAGGTACAGATTAGAGTAGGATTAGATTTAGGTTTATTTGTTTTTGATTTTTGATCATGTTGGTTTATTATAATTAATTGAGACCTTGCTTGTGATTAGGTCGGAGACCAGGTTTTCTTGAGTATATCTCCGACTCATGGTACGATACGTTTTGGTGGAGGCGGAAAGCTTAGCCCGCGCTTCATTGGCCCTTTCGTTATCAGCGGGAGAGTCGGTGACGTTGCATACAGGCTAAACTTGTCGCCTGTGCTAGTGGGGGTCCACAATGTATTCCATGTATCACAGTTGAGACGGTATGTGGCTGACCCTAGCCATGTGCTCGATCATTCAGAGATTGAGGTTGGGCCTTCTCTCGGCTATCCAGAGCAGCCAGTGGAGATTCTGGATCGACGGGAGAAGGTTCTGAGGAACCAGGTGATACATTTGGTACGCGTCGCATGGAGGCATCATTCTCCAGGAGAGTCTACCTGGGAGCGGAAGGATGAGATGCGCGAGCGCTACCCTTATCTTTTTGGACCGTGAGGTATACTTTCTATCCTTCTCATCAGTTGTATTTCGCCTTTCAATTTCGAGGACGAAATTCTTTTAAGGAGGATAGATTTGTCACTACCACATTTCTAGTATGAGAGTATTTTTGACATTTTTGGGGTAATTTAAATTTATTAGAATTTATTTGAATTTATGGGAATTTTTAGGAATTATTTTGGAATTGTTTGGACTAGGTTGACTTTGACTAGTTTTGACCCTTGTAGACCAACCTAGAAGCTAACCCTAGTTAGTATGGACTTGGTTAGGTTATATGACTCTAGTCTAACCTAAGCTAACCCTTGGTTTGGTCAATAGACTCTAGTTAGCAATAGGAATTAGAAAGTCATAAGTCATGGCTTATGATTTAGAACCATTAATAAATCAATTCAAGCCATAGCCTTGTAGGTTGGCCCAAAGCCCAAGACATTGCAAAACCCTAAGCCCTAGACTCACTTGGCCGGCCACCCTATCCTCATTGGGAACATCACCCTATAAATGCTCTCTTAATTTTAGGGTTGCCTCTTTTTAGGAAAGCTCAAGTTTAGGAAAGGTTTGTTCCTACTTCATTTAATCCCTAGAATTCCATTCTATTTCCTTTTTCATTCAAATCTCTTCCATTAGGTTTTAATATACCTATACTTGCTGTTATTGGAGTTTTATTTCAGTTTGTTGTTGATTTGTTGGATTGGGACATCAAGGAGAAGAGCTCTTCAAAGAGGGATTTTCCTAGAAGTTCAACTATAGGTAACTTCCTCATTCCTTAATGAAATTTCGATTTCTTTACATATTCAGGAAGCCCTAGGAGTCCCCTAAGTGTTTGCATTGGTTTCGTGTCGAGTTTTATAGGTTTCGTGTCTATTTTGGACACGTATCAGGAACTGTCCTTAAGTGTTTGTCGAAATGCCTCAAAGGGCATTTCGATTCCTTTTGTGCAATGTTTTTGAATAGGAATCTAGGTCTTGATATTGCTTATGGATTTCTGTTCCTATGAGGTGATGTTTGTGTCGGGTTGTGTCGAATTCGACGCGTGGACACGCACTGCACACGCGCGCGCATGCTCGGGTTTGATCCCCTGCCACTCGGGGACTGTAGAGGACACGACACGCAACCAGGACATGCGAGACTCGACACATGCCATGGGGCTATGACTGACACGCTACGTGTCAAGTCTCACGTGTCCACGTGGTGTGTCGAGAGAGCAATCGCCATTGTACGGGGATTTGCCTGACACTGTGTACTGGTTTTCCCCCACTGATACGGCCCTCGTATCCGACACAGACACGACATGGATACTGGCTAGTTGACCTATGGGGTAGTCCTATAGGTGGGCTATCTAGGTGGATGACCATGAGACACGGTTGTGTCCTGTGTCGAGTGCACGACACAAGTGCACGTGTGCACGAGACAGTACACTGGACAGTGCAATGTTGTGCCCGATTTGAGTTTTCTCTTGTTTGGACACGTTTGTGTCCTCTTGTATGGACACAAACACCCTGTATGACATATATATACATTGTATATTTCATTACCAACCTTTTAAATCATATTTTAATGTATTTTCATTAATTGTTTGTCATTTTTTTTCCCAATTCCTGATACATGTGTTTTTCTGAGATTTCCAGTTTTGGAAATCAATTTTGTACAACTGTTTTAACCCATTTAGTACTATTAACATGTTGGTTTAAGTTCTTAGATTTATTCTCCTATACTTGAACTAATTGTGTTTGAAATTTGGGGTTGTTTGGGTGTGAATTGATTCATAAATCTGAGATCAAAAGGGGTAGACTGATATGGGTTCAGTTTCTAAAATTATGAACTGTTGTGATCTGATTTTGTGTTTTATCATGAACTATGGATGTTTCCTATGTTGTATAAACTGTAGATGTAATCCCTAAGACCTGAACTTGTTGATTCCCTTTACACCATTTAAGTTCCTGTCAACACTTTTAACCTACACACTAGTTCACCATCAAAAACCTGAGAATTACACTTGCACTGTTGAATTTCAGTCACATAACTAATATTTCCTGCTAACCCCTACACAGATACATTCCTGGGAACCTTAACAGACATGCCACAGGCATGTCTCAGCCTTCATTTATTCCCTGCACTGTCCTTTAGTTTCAGCCACTGTTTTCCACATTTCAATTTCTTTTAGCTTTCACACACTCACATGTATATCTCTCACATCCTACACTCTTTAATGCACACAAGCATTTTTACCCTCTCTTCACACCCCTATGTTCAGTCACACACTCACACAATTTCCTCACTAACAGTTACACCCACACACACACTACTACTCTCTACACACATTGTTCTCACACATACACCCCATTACACATACCCTCTCTATATGCCTATCCCATTACCTAATGTAAGTATATATGTAATATAAACTCTAATATATGTATCTATATATATAATGTAAGTTGTGTTTTATATATAAGTTAATAATGTATTGTGAATATATTATATATATATGAATATCTATTTATGTATGGATATCATATAGGTATGTAATGTATATATAGGGTACATAGATATATGTGTTTAATAATTGTGTATGTGTGATGTTAGTTTGACCTAGTGATTGTGTAGGAGTACTAAGCTAGGCTTGATTAGACTAAGGTAGACTAGTTTGGCCTAATTTAGACTTGGTTGACCTAGTTTGACTTCTAGGGTTGACCAGAGTTGACCAGAGTTGACCAAGAGTTGACTTTGGCCTAGATTGACCTAGAATTATGTAGAATGCATAGTAGGACTTCATTATACCATTTTGGACTTGTTGTGACTTGTACTGTTCTGATTAGTAGCTAGACACCACTCCTCGGACAGTACTTTCATATTGGACACTCAGATACCAGACGAGTACATTCTCTGATCATTTCATATCCTCCTTAGAATTATTTCCTGTATTAAATTACTTTACTTGTTACTGTCACGTTGGTCATACGGATTGGTACTATATGGATCCCTTCTTGAGATGTTATCCTTATGGAGCATCGAGTACTACATGTTCTGTGCGTTTCACTTACATGGCGTATCACTATGCTTCATTGGTTCTTTGATTACTTGTGACATATACTCTTATGATCACAGAGTCTCCTAGAATCCTTATCCTATTTACTGGGTATCCTAGAATCTCCTAGAATCCCCATTTATGGGACTTCCATGTACCACCCTTCGAGGGCCTTTGTATGGAATCATAACATAACATGGTTGGATCTTTGTGTATTGATTGGGGGTACGGGAGAGTAGAAGTGGACATGTGAATAATACACCAGTAGTGTAGCACCAGAATCATTCTATAGTGTAGCATCAGAATCATCCCATGCCATTTACATGTCCATGTTGTACTCTGACTCACTAGCCACATGTTAGTTCTCTATTTATAGTAGATATTTCTATTACAATTCTCTCTCTGTTTACATACCGCATTTCTTTTAGTACCTGTATCTTACTTTACTGCATGATTATATTTTCTAACCTGCTATGAACTGTTGAGATGTAATATGCTCGCTCCTGTCCTGACTGGACCTGTTGAAAATATTATAAAGGACAAGGAGGAGGCCTGTCTGGATACTTTCTACGGGGCAGCCTTAGATGACACTTGCGAGCTAGACCCTCAGGAGGACCCAGCTCTAGCTGAGGACATCACCCCTATTGCCTAGACTAGTTTAGTTAGGCTTATTTTATTTTATGTAGTCTTGAGACATGTTTAGCTAGACTTATGTTTTGTTCAGAGATGTTGAGTTGTATATATTCTTTCATTCAGTATCTGAGACCATGTATCTCTGGATATTTGCTGGGATTATCTTATACTACTTTATCATCTATTTTTTCTTGAGTTCTATTTTCATATCGTGCTATCTCTTCCTTAGTTGTGATTGAGTTTATTTATTGCTATGTCACCCCCATTCGGGGAGTATAAACTGTTTAGAGATATATTGTTAGATGTATGTTGACCTAGGACAGCGTTCTACCGCCGACACTGCGGCGTAGGCTGGACGTACCCACGTCTCGTGCCCTTACTCTAGGGTGCGGGTCGTGACACAATTTGTGGCGTGTGACCGTATTAACACTCGAACTTGCAGCATGATGATGCGACCGAGATATAGAAAATATGATGTATTGAACGATGAAATCCTTTGTGGGCTAGAGAGATCGTGAGTATTGTAAGCCAATCTGGCAGATTCATTTGGGCTATTGAAAGTCATTATAATTTTGCTGCTTATTCAATAAAAAATTGTTTTATATACTCTGTGTAACTTTAATATGAATATGTTTTCTTCTGCTGCAAATATTGAATTGAGATAACATTTTAAAGATTTTAATCATCTAGCCTTGTACAAGTGCAACTCCAGACTCGTACGACATCACGTCCTAGCGAGAATGAACGATTCAGCTGAATCGACGCAAGGACGAACGATTTAGCGGGTCGTGGCATGACAAACTTTTAGAAGAAATATATCTCTTGTGAAAAAATACGGTCTTTCCAGCTACGTGTCAGAACCAATTGGATAGTTGTTCTACTTTTCAGGGTTCAATCTTTATGTTCTGCGATTCACTATTGCTTCGATGCTCGAAACATTCTCTGGTACTAATATCTATTAGGAATGCGGGTTGAAAGAAGATACTATTGCCCATTAGAGTACTCGTCCGTAACAACTTTTGTAGTATTTTTCTCTAGGAACACCATTTGCGATATATGTCCGCTGGTCATGCCTCCTTGAAATATTTGCATTTTTCATGTTTCTACAGATGCATCAATCAATACCATGAAATATTTAACTGGTTCGCATGGTGGTTGGATCAATCCAAAAATATCCCTTTATATCCGCTATAGAAAAAACGGATGGGGGTCGAGGGGGTAGCGCTCCATGTAGGGTTTCGGGGCCCCCCAAAACTTATATAATTTTAGGGTATGGTTTTCTTTATGTAAACTTGTTTTCTTTGGAATTCTGCGACAAACTTCTGAATGTAGAATTTCCCAGAGTTGTGCTCTGTTAGGCTAGGTTTTGCCGAGCTATGTTTCACGAAACTAAGTTCCACGAAAATATAGGTTTTGCGGAACTAGTTCCCGCTGGACTAGATTTTGTGGGACTATTTTTGAGGGACTAATTTCTACAAGGGTAGTTTTGTGGGACTAGTTTCCGTGTGACTAGTGATGTGGGACTAGTTTATATGGGACTAGTTTCTGTAGAACTAGTTCCGCGGGACTAGTTCTTGTGGGACTAGTTTTTGCGGGGATAGATTCCTTGAGACTGCTCTATTCTGCAGAGTTAGGTTTCTTGGGAATGCCCTATTATGCTAGTTTGGTTTTCGATGGACTACTCCATTTTATGGAGTTTAGGTTTCGCGGGAATGCTCCATTTCGTGGAGTAGGTTACGCAACATATGCTTCTGGCAAACTACTTAGTAGGGGCATCTGCTTCTGGTTGT
Organism: Iris pallida; assembly: GCA_029216955.1. Classification (NCBI taxonomy): domain Eukaryota; kingdom Viridiplantae; phylum Streptophyta; class Magnoliopsida; order Asparagales; family Iridaceae; genus Iris; species Iris pallida. The sequence goes on from JANAVB010039017.1 coordinate 9,681,592, forward strand.
TTCCTATGATGCTAATTTTGGCAGACTGTTTCCCACGACAGATTTGATCCTGAAGGACCTTTTTGATAGCCTTTACGTCAAATTCAATCTCGATTGATTTGTTTGATAGCCTTTGTGGTAGATTAATCTCGAAGGATCTGTTTGATAGCCTTTGCGGCAGATTTGATCCTGAAGGATTATTGTTGACGGCCTTGTCAGTTCGTAAATAACTTTGTGCGCTGATTATGGATAACTTTCACTCTTAAGACCCTGTTCTAACTAATCTGGAAATGGTGAAGGCACACTCAAATTAGCCATAAATCTGCAAAAAATTCAGTGGAAGGATAAGAAGAATTAGGATATGAGAATTCTAGGGTTTTTATTGAAGGTTTGGTGAAGAAGAAGAAGAAGACTGAAACTAATAGCTAAAAATTGAAACTAAAACTAATAGCTAAAAATTGGATAACATTCTTCGTACCCCCTTCTTCTCTACTCAACTCCTATTTATATAACAATACAATTCAAACTTCCTCAAGAAGCTTTCCTTATAAGTGCCTTGCTGAGCTGGCGTTCTCTGTTGACTGATTGGCAGTTGGTTGGATGAGGTTGCTGATTGATTGAGTGATGTGGAGATTACCGACTTACCTCCAAGCTAAGCTGGCAATGATGAAATGAGGGTTGATATGGCGGTAATGATTGGCTTGCTAGCTTGCTCACTGATATGCCTGCTATGTTCATATCTCAAAGCTCCTACTGAGCCTTTACTGAGTCCGAATCCCTCCTCTGTCTGCTACTCTGCTACAGCCTTAGCTTGAGTTGCCTATAGAATGGGCACGTAACATTTCCCATGGTTGCAAAAGAAAGATTAGATCTAAGAAGAGAAGTATGTGATTGTGCCAACCAATGTAGATACTTTTAAAGGTTTGACTAGTATCTAGTATAATACCCTTTTTTTTTGCTTTTTCTAAGGGCACATTACATTTTGCTAGAGGCTAGCCCAACATTTTCAAAAAATTTACAAGTTTGCCATCCCCATTCCTTACTTGGGGCTAGCCTAATTTTTTTTTCCAGCAAGTAGGACTGCAACTGAGTTGGCAGTCCTAACATAATGTAGGATTGCCAACTCAGTTGCAGTCCTAACACAAGTAAGACTGTCAACTTAGTTGCAGTCCTATTTTTCTTTGAACCCGACAACAGCAGTAGCCGCCGCAGCTCCCTCCACCCCTCCTTCTCCCACACCCACTCCACCTTCTCCGCCCTCCTCCTCAAGCTTGCCCGCTCCCGCAAGCTCTCCGCCGTCGACGCCGTTCTCTCCCGCCTTCTCCCCCTCCACCCCACCCCCTTCCGCGAGCCCTCCTCCTCCGCCTCATGTCCTTCTACTCCCGCTCCGCCCTCCCCCTTCGCATCCTCTCCCTCTTCCGCTCCATCCTCCCTCTCACCCGCCACCGCCTCTCCCCCAAGGCCCTCGCCGTCGCCCTCCACCTCCTTCTCCTCGACCTCCGCTGCCCCGACCTCGCCCAGCAACTCCTCCTCGACCTCCGCCGCCCCGACTCCGCCCCTCCCCCAAGGAACTCGCCGTCGCCCTCCATCTCCTCCTCCTCGACCTTTGCCGTCCCAACCTCGCCCAGCAACTCCTCCTCCTCGACCTCCGCCGCCCCGACCTCGCCCTCTACCTCATCTTCCTCCTCCTCGACCACCGCGCCCCCTTGCCCCTGCCGCCTCTAAAACTCTAATTCTTTGGGGATGGGCTAGCCCCAAGTAATTTTCGGGCTGTCCCCAGTAAATTTTTTATTTTCTTGGGCAATCCCTTAGTAAGGGCTAGCCCCAAGTAAAAACATATGTGCCTTTAAAATTAGCCTTTTTTTTAAAGTTTTGAATAAAAATAAGGCTTAATTGCACTTTGCTACCCCCAACTATTCCGTTTTTTCAACTTGATACACTAAACTTTTTTTTGTAACAAGTTGATACCCAAAAAAAATTTGGGACGAAAATGCCCCTGCTCAAACATTAAAATTACCTCCCTTCCCCCCCAACCCTCCCTCTTCCACTCCGGCTAGCCCCTCCCTCCCGCTCTGCCTCCCCTCCGGCCACCCCCCTCTCCCGCGTCCGGCCAACCCCCTACCCCCATCGCCATCGGCCGCCACGGCAGCATCAGCCGCCGCCGCAGTAGCAGCAACCTCCGCAGCATCAGCAGCCGCAGCCGCTGCGGCGGTGGCGCTGGAAGCGGAGGGGGGGTTGGCCGGACATGGGAGAGGGGAGTGGCCGGAGGGGAGGCGGAACGGGAGGGAGGGGATGGCCGGAGTGGGGGAGGGGGGGGAGGGAAAGAGGGAAGGGATAAGGGCATTTTGGGGTTATTTGAAAAATTAGGTATCAAGTTGAAAAAAAATAATAGTTGAGGTATCAACTTGTTATAAAAAAAGGTTTAGGGTATCAAGTTGAAAAAGTGGAATAGTTGAGGGTAGCAAAGTGCAATTAAGCCTAAAAATAAAAACAAAAATTTTCATATAGAGCATTAAAATGTTACGAAATTTCATGTACAGCACAATCTTTCTAAAAATTATATATAAAGCACAAGAACGCCCTTACGAAGGGCGTTCTTCTTTTTAAAAATATTTAATATTCCCTCACTCCGTTAACTTTAGCCCCCGTTAAAAAAAATTATTAAAAAAAGGAAAACGCCCTTAGCAAGGGCGTTCTTATTTAAATATATTATTTTATACTCTCCGTTAACCTCTGCCGTTAAGCTAAGCGGTAAAAAAAAATATATAAAATAAGCAAAACGCCCTTGGGAAGGGCGTTTTGTCAGAAGCAAAACGCCCTTGGGAAGGGCATTTTGTCAGAAATGTCAGACAGAAATGCCCTTCGTAAGGGCGTTTTCCTTGACACGTGGCGGACTGCGGGCGCGCTCACGTAACGCTGGCTGCTGGGGACTCATCCTTCAGCGACGCGTGGCGCATTCTCGGACGCGTGGCGGACGCTGGCTGCTGCGCAGCGCTTTCACGTGGCGCAGGCTGCTGTCGTAGGCATGGGACTGGCGCTGTCAGCTTTTTTCGGGGTGTGTGAATTACGGAATCAACTTTTTCTATGTAGCCGATTTTCGGGGATTGGGGATGCAGCCTTTGACTGCATTGGTATATGTGGGATTCTATTGTTGTGTGTGTCAAACAACTCTTTCAGTCACTTTTTGACTGAAATGTTTGAAATCGGGTGGAAAAAATGGATATAAGAAGAGGGGGAGTGGAAGAGGAAAAACAGAAGAGAAAGAAGAAGTAAGTCTTGCAGGAGAAAACCAACAGAAGCTAGAGAAGAAAAGGAAGAAGAAACAAGTAGTAAGTAGAAGATAGTGTTCATTGTGAACACGTATTTTTTTGTTTAAATAATTTATATTGTAATTTTTATGGTAATTTTTATGCTATTTTTTTGTTACAGATGGCTAGTCCAAATGATGGAAAAATTCCCGGTGGTCCGTCAACTCCGACCATTTTACATGAACGACAATCTCATGTTTCTAAACTTGTATTTTCGGGAGAGGTAAAATATTTTTTAGGTAATTTATTTTCTTTGTGTTATTTTTATTAAATTATACTAATGATGTATATACATATATGATTATATTATAGCGCTATGATTATCCTGAAGTTAAATTACGTGAGCATGGTGAGTGGCGATCATCGTGGGAGTTGACTGCACCCCAAAAGGTCTTGATATCGACTTTCGGTTTTGATCTTATTGACGCTATACGTATTAAGCGCCATGACAGAGACCTGATATTGAGCATCGTTGAGCGATGGTGGCCAACACGCAACACATTTCAGCTTCCTTTCGGGGAAATGACCATAACTTTAGCTGACACAGCCCAGATTCTAGGGTTACCTATCGAGGGTTACCCTATATATTTTTACGAGGGGTTGGATGCTTCAGATCTCATTAGAACATACCTTGGTGTGGAGCCGCCAGATGATATAGGTGGTCGGAGTACTGTCAGAATGACTTGGCTCCGGTCCACTTTTATGCATCTTGATCGCATCGGCGATACGGCAGTTGTTGTCGATGATGCACGGGTATTTTTTTCTACACTACTTATCTTTAATTTCTATTTAATATAATTGATATGAAGAGTTCAGTTGTTGTTAATTTTCAGGTGATTTATTGTACAAGAGCTTATTTGTTGTGCCTATGCGGTGCATTATTATTTTCCGACGCAACAGAAAATATGATCAACGTCCGACTGCTACCATTTTTTGAAGATTTGGGTACACGCACAAAGCACGCATGGGGTACGGCAGTATTAGCACATTTATATCACTCGATGACATCATTTGTGTCTAAGGTTTTTGGAGGTAAAACAGCAAAAAATATTTCTGGGTGTCTAACACTTATACAGGTATATTTATATTGCTGGTAGTACGTATTTATAAATTTTATTTATTTCGACCTCACATGTAAATTGTCTTTGTAGTTCTGGTGTTACGAGCACTTTGCTATTGGTAGGCCACTTACCATATATTGTGATCAACGAGTATGTCCAGGAGGTCTTAAGTGGAACACGGAAAATGTAGATTATTAGCATGTTATCCACAAAGCGGTCTCTATATACCGGAATCAATTTGACATATTAACCGCGTTTGATGTTAGTATTTTATTAATGTCCAAATTTACTTGAGTTATAAAATGTTAATTTTCGTGCATTCTCAATTTACTTGTTCAACGTTACCTAGGTTTTCTGGCAACCCCAATCTGTACCAGAAGATGTCATAAATGCTACCCGGGGAATGAGTCTGCATCGATATTATATTATGTACAACGGATATATCATGTTTCATCCGGCTGATCGTGTTATGCGACAGTTTGGACTGAAACAGATAATACCTCTTGATCCTTTACCTTCTAACATTTCCAAAGCCAATATAGAACAGCGGGCGGCCCACTTTCTTACTGGTTGGTATTCCAAATTTACCACACATGGTATAGAACACATGTCTGAATTGATGACATCGGTAGCGGATGGTAAGTTTTAAAATACTTAAGTTTAATTTTAAAATAATTATAAGGCGTTCTTTCCATGCACTCATATTTTTTTGATATCTTATAGTGGCCGGTAACGAAGATTATGTACGTTGGTATGGACGGCCGCTAATGCAAAATCCAAGATATGTATTTGAAGAGCCCCGGTTCGAAGCACGAGCTATAGATGATCGGAGTCTGCGTGAGCACAGGGCACGTGTAGAATTAACGGTATTAGTTCATTTCTATATATAATATCATGGTAATTTTTGTTAAGTTTACAACATTAATGAAGTATGTATTATAATATTCAGGTGGACTGTATGACTCAGATGTCCCAAGACCCCGGTCTGGATCCAACTGGAAAATTTGGGGAGGTAATAGAATATCTACGCCAGCCCCTCGAACCCGATTTTGTACCATTGGATGTCCCGGCCGATCACCCCGTAGGTATTGTCAGGCAGAGGCATGCACATCCCCGTAGGACCAAGTCACATGATAACGAAGGCCCCTCATATCCTTGCGCTGGTACCTCGGATCCATATGCAGCCCCCTCATATCCTTGCGCTGGTACCTCGGTCCTTATGCAGGCCCCTCACGTCCTTATGCTGGTACCTCGGATAGTTACGAGGGGGCATCCGAGAGTTATCATGGAGCATCCCAGAGTTACGAGGGCACGCCGCAGGACACTTCTCATGCCTTCGATTGGGATTATTACAAGCAGACGACGGGGTATTCATTGTTTGGTCCAAGCCATCTTGATCCAAGTAGCCAATTTTATTCGACTCCATCAGTGCTACCTTCACAAGTGGAGGAGCCACCGGAGATCACTGAGGAAAGAAGAAGAAGGCTAGGTCTAAGACAAGTAGACCATAAAGACTATAGAAGGGACAATAGAGGCGGGTAGTTTATTTTATTACTTTGAAAAATCATGTATGAAGGGAGTTTATGTTATTTCAAATAATAAATTATGTTTTTACATTCCAAGGCACTTATTGTCATCTCTATAAACTTCATTCTCCCTTGAAAGAAAATTTAACTACACCTACACTTCAAACTATGTCATTATTAGAAAAATTCCAATAAACACTAATAATATTGAAAAAAATACTACAAATACAATCACTCAAGTTACAATAATTACTGCATCGGTTGATTTGTGCATGTTCTTTTGTTGTGTCCTATGCCGCCACAAATCGTGCAATGGAGATCCCTTGTCGCCAACTCTCGCGTCATAATACGGTTCTTTTTCGGTCTTCCAGCTCTGCGTCCAACAAGTGGTACTCCGATTTGACCTCTTACCAATTCACTTTGAGGAGTGTAGGGGGATGGAATTGGTTCCATACGTGGCAAATATACACTTCTAAGTGTTGTAACTGAAAATTCAACAGGATAAAAACTTTCCACTGTATAGTTGGATGAATGACAAGCATAACAAGCATGTACACATGGTAGTAGAGTATGTTGCCACCGACCACATGTGCAACATTTACGGTCTAGCTGAACCACATAGCATCTACTTGTTGCATGATCAAATATTTCAAATAATAAATTATCAAAACGCAACAACTGTAAATGGTGTGCCTCTCTCATGATACGTGTCATAGTCTTAAGCATTCTTGGACAAAAGTCTGTATGCATATTTTCAGCATTTGTTCGATGCTTGTCATGCAATGTTATAATTTTAGCTCTAATACCATCAAGCAAAGTTGTTATCGGTTTGTCACGCAAACTTTTTATCCAACCATTAAAACATTCAGCAATATTTGATGTGTTGATATCTAATCGTGGACATGGTGCATAAGCAGTGATCCAGTACGAGAAAATACGATTTTCATCATTTGAACCTACAAGCCAATTGAAAACATTTATATCTGCAGATTTTATTCTCTCGAACCACTCGTTCGCATCAACCTCATTATAGGATCGGGCAAGTTTATCTAACCATTCTAGATACTTTCGCGAACCCGAACCAGAAAAATGACCTTTCATATTTTGTTTGAAGTGTTGAATGCAAAAAAAATGGGGAGAGTTTGGAAAAATTTCTCGCATTCCACGAATTAATCCTTTCTGCTTATCTGATATAAAAGAAATACTATCCCATCGTTCAAAAAAACTTTCAAAAGACATTTTCAAACAATTTAAAAACCATGTCCATGAATCAGTATTTTCTTTTTCAGCAACACAATAAGCAATGGGATATAATTGGTAGTTTGGATCGTGAGCACATGCAACAAATAAATTACCTTGATATCTAGATGTAAGAAAAGTAGCATCAATGCTAATAACAGGTAAACAACCGCTCAAAAAACCATCAATACAAGCTTTGAAACAAATAAAAATTCTTTGAAATTCATTATTTCCAACTGTTTTTAGAAAACATTTGCTTCCTGGATTGGTTTCCATAATTGTAAATCCATATTTTTCAAGACTACCATACGCATCAATGTAACTACCGTTAATTTCTGATAATGCAAGTTCCTTAGCTCTCCAAGCTTTGGAATATGTAATATGCAAACGATGGTCTCTAAGTATATCACGCACAATATGTGCTGGACTATAGGAGTTGTCATCTCTAATTTTACCAATTATTTTATTTCTTACCCATGCGGTAGTAGCTAGTGGATGATGTCCTCCTATAGATCCACCTGAACATGAATGCCTTGCTTCCAATGTACGAATTTCAAAATTATTACCGTTGCCGACGGCTCTAGCATATACTCTCCAACAACAATTTGGAGAATCACAAGTATATACAATTCTATGGGGATTATTATGTTTAGATGAACAAGTAAAATTATATCTAATTGCTAGATCAGAAATAAAATTTCTAAATTCAGATGGAGAATTAAATGATTTACCAACAAATAATTCGGAAGTGGAAGAATCTAAATTATCATCATTTGACAAATAATAATCTAAATTTTCAACTAAATCATCACTATTTTCATCATCAACATCCATATTTTCAGTGTTAATGTTCTCTTCAATTTGGTCCACATTGCTAGGGCCGGCACCAAATTGATCTTCCAGGATTGGTTGACTACTGGAAATAATATTTGTGGTAGTATTTGATACCGAGGAATTAATGTAAATTTTAATGCAAGATGAACTTAAACTATTTTGAACAACAAAATTCCATGCTTCCTCACTATCTACTACTAAAAAAGTATCTGTAAAAAACCACCTTATTGTAAAATCATAACTAATAGAAAAACGATCACTAATAATATTACGTAAACTAGCTAGTGAAATATTATAATAAGTAGAAATAAGATGAGTACTACATCCTTGATAAGATAATCCATCTAGTATACCTCCATGGTAGCAAATTATTGTTAAATTTGGATCCATTACCACAAACTTGTAACCTACGGATGCTAAAAACGAAGATGAAGAACAGCTTCTGACTTCTGAACTGAAGAATAGGTTGAGAGCTTCTGAACTGAATAACTTACGTCCACAATAAAAGATGAAGAAGAAATGGTTAGAAGAAGTGAATGTGAACCTCTTCCTCTGAACATTGCTATATATAAGATGAAAAACTTAACGTTTAAAATTATCCGTTGGCTACTGAACTAACGTGATGGTGAACGTTACCTATCCTATATTCTAGCCGGTTAACGTTAGCTAGTGAGCCACTTTATATCCCGAACCACTTTATATCCCATCTTATATCCCATCTGTATGAGCGGGAAAAAAAACAATACCTACAGAAAGATTCTACTTTATATCCCATCAATTCTTATCCGTTTAATAAAAAAGCTAACGGCCGAAAAAAAGCTAACGGAAAATTTCACGGATTAAAAGAAGTTAACGGTGTTAAGTAAAAAAAATTAGGACTGGACGGAGTTAAGCAAGTCAGGAGTAGGATAATATTTAAAAAAATAAAACGCCTATACTAAGGGCGTTTTGGTGCTGTATATGAAATTATCCAAAAGTTGTTGCTTTGGTTGAAATTTTATAAATATTTGATGCTTTATATGAAAATTTCCGAAATAAAAATAAAAACCTTGGTCCGGATCTAAATTCAAAGTCATTCATGCGTACATACGAGAATGAAAATACTCTCGTCTCCATCGCCTTGCTTTCCTCTCCTCTCTCCTCATAAACCCTCTTTCTTCTCCATCAAAACCCTAACTCCAAAGGTTGAGTTCTCCGAAACCCTTAGATTTCCGAAATGTTTGACCAAAATGCAACACCGCACACCGCTCCGCTCCCTCCGGTGCTCCTGCAGCTCCAGTCCCTCCATCGACGACGAGAAGCCCCCTTCGTCGAGGATATTCGTGAAGGGTTCGTTTCCCTTGCTCAAACTCTCAGTGTTCTTCCAAGTGTAGGTTGTGCTGCAGTTGTTATATTTAGCATCTGACATATGTTCGACGAAATGTGTCAACAAAACTGTTTGAGTTTGACATTGTTTGATTCAACGTGTCCAAGTACTTCATAACCTATTTTTTTAGGGTTTCTGATGATGAGGTATTGAGAAGTTGCTTTGGGGATGAATTTTTTCTTTTATGTGGAAGTTCATGGAACCTTCAAACTTGTCCCAGCTTAGCCTAGTACAAATTCTTCCCTCGCTTTCAGTCATGGATAAATCGGAAAGATGGAAGTGCCATTCCTTTTCATTTTTTGGCTTAATGTGTTGTAGAGACGAATTCATTTCCATATAGCAAATTTTTTTCATTGTACCTCTTCGTCTACACATGTTTCTGTAGGGGGAAGTAAACGAAAGGTAGGTTTACTTACATGCCAACTGGAAGTATTAGGTTTTATATCATGAGTATCTCATGCTTATAGTTGCATTGACTAGGAATTTAGCGACAATGTAGAGTGGCGATGTCAACTCGACAACCAGTCATAAAAAAATTGTGAAGCCTTTATGGAGCTTTCTTATTGCATAATGGATCTCATTCTGTTGGAAAAAGGCTTGGATGATGATGAGTAGTTAACCATAAGGTTGGAATGTAGAATTAATCTCACAAGTTTGGATCTACTTCGTTTAGTTTGATATGGCACACAAAGACGTGAAAGTCATCTCTGTGAAATATTCTCTGATTTGCCAAGTACGAGATGTTTCCGGAAAGAAAAAGAACACAATAATTAGCAATTCGTAATTTAAGAAGTTTACTTCATGTCAAGGTTGTAAAAGGCGCTAGGCGGTAGCCGGACGGCCACCCACCGCCTAGCGCCTAGGCTGCCTAGGCGGCGTCTAGACGGCGCTTAGACGGCGCCTAGACGGCCTTCTAATATTAGGCGGTCGGCGCATAGTAAAATAAAAATAAAAATATAGGAATTAAAAATATGCTTAAGTAAAAATTATACCCCAAATTCAAGCCTCTCATAATAACTAAACATAGTCAAATTCATAGTACAAGACTAGAAGTTCAAAGTTTCAAACGTAATTCAATAGTTAACACTAACAAAAGATAGCAATAACAATACAAAATAACAATATTCCATCTCTTTTCTCTAAGTGTCCGTCCTACTTCTTCATTTTCATAGTCAACGAAAGGTGTAGAAGGATCATCAGATTTACACTCAATATCCTCATCTCCTCCATCTTCGGTGCCATCATCCGATTCAACTTCTTGTTTTGGCACGGTATTTCTGCTACTTCTAGGTTGTAAGTAGTCGCCCGCCTATTTTTTCTGACGTTTTTCTTCTAGGATCATCAGATTCACACTCAATATCCTCACTTTTAGACATTTTTCTATTTCACATAACAAAAACATATTAAACGAGTTAAAATTGTCTAACTCACTAACTAGCATCTATTTTTTTTTACTATTTTTTTAAATTAAGTGTGACAATGTCTAACTTACTAAAAAAATTAACTTGAAAATTAAGTGTGACAGTGATTCAATACATCTATTTTTTCTATCTACTGAACAAAAAAAAGAAGGGAAAAAAAGTGTGACAATGATTCAAACTCACTATTTTTTAAATTAAGTGTGACAATGTCTTTTTTTTATTCGGTCAACTGTGATTCATGATTCCATCTGACTTACTATTTATTTCTCAAGCCAAGCCCCCAGAGAGAGACTCAGAGAAAAAAAAGGGAAGCAACAGAAGCAGCTGGCAGCTGCTCGAGAAAGGAAAAAGGAAAAAAAGAATCGGCTGGAGGAGGAGAAGGAGAAGAAGGTTACCTCTCGTTGCTGCTGCCGCTTTTTCTTCTTTTTCTCCTCTGCTACTGCTGCTGAATGATGCTGCTGCTGCTGAATGATGATGCTGCTGCTGCTCTTGTTAATTAGGTATGTAAACAAACGGGTCGGGTTAACGGGTATGGGTTCTTTTGACTTAAAAAAATTCAAAAATTTCCAGGCGGCCACCTTCTTCCCCGAGCGCCTGCTCGTAGGAGACTGTCTGGCCGCCTGGATCCGCCTAGGCGGCCGCCTGGAACCGTCTTTTTCTCCCAAACGCCTACGAGCCGCCTCCGGCCGAATATTGGACGGTGGGTGGCCGCCCAACGCCTAGGCGGTGCTTAGGCGCCGCCTAAAACTGATTTTTAGAACACTGCTTCATGTTTGTGAAAATCCTCTTTGACGACGAATAAACAAATGCACAAATAACCCAACAAATAACATCCAGTAACAAACACAGTATAACGTGGTTCGACCTAGATCGGCCAACGTCCACTGGACGATGGGAGAATACTTTATTGAATGAAAGAGAAAAAGCTTACAAGGATTACACAAATATATGCCGTATTGCGAAACCCTCCCTTATGAGATTTCTGACGAGCTGTCTCCTTCTCTCTCTCAAGGTTCTCTTATGGGCTTTCTTAGAAAATCAATAAGCAAAGCTGTTGCTTAAGAACTCTAAGGGGGCGTTTGGTTCAAGTTTTTGAGGCTTGGGAATGGGATTTGAATTCCTTACCCATGTTTGGTAAGTTTAGGATTGGGAATGAGGAGGGAATAGGAGGGGGTTAGGTGGGAAAGCTATTCCCATGGATGTGGGAAAGCTATTCCCAAGCCCCCCCTTGGGAATAGATTTGCTTTCCTAGGAATGATGTATGACTATTTTGTTTGGACGGTTATACCCTTGCTTTATTTTCAAATTTTCAACTCTCATCCCAAACATGTGAATCTTCATGAAATTAGTGAAAGGGTATTAAAGTAAAACTAAATAAATTAAGATTCCTATACATGTGTGAACCAAACATGAAATTAATTTTTTTTAAAATTTTGAACTACCTATTCCCAACCTAACCAAACATTGGTATGGGAATGTTGAATTTCTTTCCCATGGGAAAGGAATTGAAAATCTATTTCCAGGAATCCAAAAACTTGATCCAAACGAGCCCTAAAGCACATGTTATAGCATCCAATTCTTTTTGATGACATAAGAAGACCCTTAAATAGGATCGCTTATCATTCCTAAAGTTAAGAGCAATTTGGATCATTCAAAACCAACTCCATAGATCTGAACGGTTTCTTGAATCAGTCTAACCAGACGCATTAGCTTACCTACGATATACCACCTGTATGCTTGCTGAAAAATTTCTCGTCGAACTTGTTGGAACGAATTCTCCTTTTCTAGTAACTGGCGATATGTCGCCAACATCCCATCGGTTTGCCAAATTGCTAGTTTGCATATGTTGCTGCAATTTGGCTCTTTCGAGTCCTTCATCGTTGTTTCGATTTTCAGACGACGCTCATAGCTCTCCGTAGTTGAACATGAGACAATTACAATAATTTTCACCTTAGCTTGTCGTTCAAATAGCGTTTCATGAATCTGTAGTCGATGTCTTGTGCTCCTTTAACTTTAGCTCCCACCTTAGTGTCAACCTATCTACTCACACGATCTTTAGCAAGAATCATGAAACCGTGGGTTGACACAGTCTTTACCCAGAATTATGAAACTACCACAAACCCTCCTACCAAGGTCGTGAACCTTTCTTAAACCTGAGTAGCTGAATATAATTTAAGGTTGACTTGAATCTCTACAGGATTCACTTTCATTACCATGTACGTTGGGTTCACCATAGTATCAATATTCAAAAGATCAATTTTCTTATACGCCCAATATATCGATGTGTTTCGTCTAACTATCAACTATGGTATTGTGTTTCGCCCAACTATTAACTATGGTATACTGAATTCCAGTGTTATAAATTTCGGTAGGCGGATTCGGTGCGTCGAAGGGGCACCTAGCGCTTAGGCGGCCGCACAGAATTTTTTGTTTTGTTTTGGGTTTTGACTTTTGAAATTTTTTGAAATTTGAATTTTTATTGAATTTAATGAATTTTTTTTTTATTTTTTAAAATCTGAAATTTTTTGAATTTTCAGATCTGAAATTTCAAATTTCTGAAATTTCAAAATTCAAAATTTTGAATTTTTCGCCTTGGTTGAACAGGCCGAATAGGGGCCGACTTGGCCGAACAGGCCCGCCTAGGCGCCGAATGGGTCTGCCTATGACCGAACAGGCGCCTAGCAGGCCGATTTGGTGGTTTTTGGTGCGGGAGGCGGCCGCCTAGCGCCTAGGCCGATTTTTAGAACACTGCTGAATTCTTTGCGAGATGTCATGCATTGACTGTTTCAAAACAAAGGGACTTGTACCTTCTTGAACCCAAATTCATCAACCAGGTCTTTTAACCATACGGACTCCTTCGATACCTTTATTGCTGCAATATATTTTGACATTGTAGTGAAAGGCGCCATAATATATTGAAGTGTCGACTTCCAACTAATTGAAGAACCTACATGTGAATATATATCAAGGTTCAAAATATCATTATTCGGATCGATTTTGACCCCTTTCTACGATTATCGATATTGTCGGTTTTGGCAATTTCGACAATTTCAGATCGGAGTATTGGGTTATTCTGTCCAGAAAAATAAAATAAAAAAAACTTTTTAAAAGCTAGATTTTTTTGATATATGTAGAAATAATTTTATTTATTATTTGTTGCTTTTTGTTCGGTTTAAATTCACTAATATGGACGCATGTTGTGAATTTCTAGATATACAACTTCGCAAATGGGTAATTGTTACAATTTGTCATTAAGGAATCATATCGATATATTGTACCATTATCAGTAAATTATTGTGTTGATACTATTTTTCCATTTCTATATATTTTTTCGTTTAGTTCTCCTTATTCGTGCCGAATTGACTGGAAAGTGACCCATAACTTCAATATTGGCCAATATTGATAGTGGTCGATATCGGATCGAAATATGCCAAACCGTATCAGTATCAATCGTATTGTATCGTATCTGTATCAATGATATTGGCCGATACTGCAAACCGTAGTTGATCGTCTCTTATTCAAGCTACCAGCATAATCGACATTCACATACCCCTGTAACCATCTCGATTTGTGTTCTAACTTGTGAAACAACAAACCAATATTTATATAGTCTTTTAGATACCAAAGTATCTACTTCACCGTTTCCGAACGAAGCTTCCTGGATTTGACATGTTCCTGCTCACCATATGGACTACATACGACAAATTAGGAAGAATGCATAACATACATCAATGGTCCAAATGCACTCACATGCGAAATTCGTGACATATTTACCTTCTCCTCTGTTTTTGGACACTTCTTGGAGAATAAGTTGAAATGATCGACGACATATATGCTCACTTGTCTTGAATCCTTCTTCCTGAATCTCTCTAGAACCTTCTCAATATATTTCTTTTGGGATAATCATATCTTTTTAGCCTTCTTGTTCGATATATTTCCATCCCAATAATTTTTTGTGCTTTGCCTAAATTTTTTATGTCAAATTCTGCACTCGTTGAAGATTGGAGTGCCATGATTTCTACCATAATTTTAGGCAGACACAATCAACATATAAAGGGAGATATATTGATGACCCATAGTCTCCTCGAGTAATGCAACTGTTGTACTTACATTGAGAGAAATTAGTCTTCACCATGAACGAGTCGAAGCATTTATACCACTGCCTGGAAGACTACTTTAATTCACAGAGACCGCTTGAGCTCACATGCATAATCTTGCCGGACTTTATAAAATCTTCGGGTTGCCTCATGAAGATATTTTCTTCCAACTCCTCATGTAGAAATGTCATTTTGACATCCATTTACACTTACTCAATATCCCGAGCCACTACCAATGCTAATAAAGCTTGAATTGGCGCACATGCGAGAAAATATCGTCGTAGCCAGTCCCTTCTTTTTAGCATAACCTTTTGCGACTAAACATGCTTTGTATTACTCATTCTTCTTTTTCTTGAATAACCATTTGCAACCAATATTCCTTTTGCCTTTCGGTAACTTTGACTAAGTTCTACGTACTATTCTTTCGAAGTGGCTCCATCTCCTATGTTATGGAAACTATCTAGCGATTTATGTCGTCTTGTCCAATGACCTCCTTATCATCTATTGGATCTCCCGTTTCTGTGACTAGAGCAATTGCAATCATGTCTTCACAACCATACAAAAGTAGTGCCTTGTTTGTATGTCATGTTCTCCATAATGATATTACCTCTAGGTCTTGCTCCGACTGATCCTCTTCACCCATCTCTATAAAATGTTCGTTCACCTCTGTATTAATAAACTATATTGGTGCTTTGGTAGTTGCATGCACGAGTGCTAGGAACCTCCACCTTTACTGAATCATCATCGTCTAATGTGCGACTTACCTCCATGGACTCTTTCTCCTTGTCTTTCAATATGGAAATTTTATTGAAGATCACATCACGGCTTATGAACATCCTTCTGTTTTTTGGATTCCACAACTTGTAGCCTTTGAATACATGTTTGAACCAAGGTTTAAAGTATCGACCGTATCGGATCGGAATTGCACACTGCCGATCCGATACTTCATAAAATTATCGGTATCGGCCGAAACGTGCCCAAATTTTTTCGTATCGGTTCTTATCGGCCGATACGGACCGATACTGTCCGATAAAAATCGATACCAAAACGTAAATTGTCATTTTGTAGCAGAAATAATCAGAGATGCCTCTAAGAAGAAAACAAAGTCGAATCTAACACATTAACATGGAGATCCCAAAAAAAGAAGTGAAAATTGATTCCCCACACCAAATCGAATGAAAAATCAATAATAGAGAGATGTGGAATAGTTGGGAAAAAAAAATCTATAAATAGATCCAAGAAGTTCCGAGTAGACACACAATTGCAATTATTCACAGAAATTATTGAGAGAAATTATTCGGAGAAATTCTCAAGAAATACCTCATTTTCGTTTTGCAGAAGGTAATCCTCGGAGAAATCCCTTCTTCACCTTCTTTGCAAGCTTCCGTCGGTCGACCCTCTCTCTCCGCCGTCGTCGACCATCGCCCGTGTCCGGGTAGGGTGGAGAAGGAGAGAGAGTGAGATGTATCGGGGTCTCTCTCTCCATCTCCCTCTTGCTCGTGAAGGAGGAAGGAGCTGTTGTGAGAAGAGGGGGGGGGGGGGCGAGAGAAGCTGTGGAGGCGGACCAACTCTCTATCTCTCTCTCTCTTTGATCATTTATAAACTAGGGTTTGGTTGTGAAATGTGAACCGTTGGATTAAAAAAAAATTTGTTAAACGGGTTTGGGTTGAACCGTTTATTAAAAAATAATTTTTTTTGCTAAACATAAGCTTCGAAACGATGACCGAAGCTTCCAGGGACCACAACCTATTTTTAGCTCACCTAGCCATGAAGCCAACACAACTTGATTGTATTCTTTTGACATGTATATAACTTTCTCTCTTCTCTGTATTTATTATATGCTGAAAAAATGAAAAGAACACAACAAACAAAGAGGTCGAACCAAGGACTCGTTGGACTACAACACCTAATCATATTATTCTTGCCAGAGAGCAAATACATCTCTGATGTTTACATTTCTATGTCTATCTATTTATGGACTAACTTTTTTGGTTTGACTAACTCTTTTTTTATACATATATACTATCTATTATTGTATCAAACTATATATATATATATATATATATATATATATATATATATATATACTTTTTATTTTTCTTTTATCTCTATATATATATTTTTTTTTTTTTTTTTTTTTTTTGTATATATACTTAGAAGTTACAATATTTATTATTGTAAATATATACATATATTGGTTAGAACTATATTGTACATATATACATATACACTAAATTATATATTATTATTGTATATAACTATATATATATACTCAATTATTGCATGTAACATTTTTTATTATTGCACGTAACGTTTTTTATTATTGTATGTAACATTTTTTATTTCATTTTTAGGATTATATAATGGCGCCAAAAAGTCGCACGCTAGAGGAAACGAATGTTGGTTTTTAATTTCGTTTTTAGGATTATATAATGTCCTCATGACAAGTTTTTTTTCATAATACAAATATCAATCTCTACTATCCTCATAACCAACAACCATATCGGGACAATTTCGATAATTACAAACCATTTTAGACTTTAGTGATATATTTGTATTCATTTGTATTCATTTTCTGTATTCATTTTTTGTATCCATTTTTTGTATTTGTACGCTTTATGTACTTCATACATATTGTAAAAGATTTTTATTCATGAAATTTAAATAAAAGGATAGGCCAGAGTCCCAATAAAATTTTCTGGCCAAGTATTTTTTGTTGTAATTTTAAATTCAAAGTAAATATGTAGCTAATTTTATTTCCATATATTTTGAAACAAAATAATTGGATCATGGATCATATTGTAACAATTTGTAACTATACATAAAACTAAAATTCTAGATATAAATAATTTTTTATTTACAGTAATTTTAAAAAAAGGTCTGAACAAATATAATTATATAATAATGGGTCTTGTGACTTTTGTCTCGTCCAGCCATTTACATTGTTTCTAAAGTTCTAATCTCTTGTGCCTCCCTTTATGCTCCTTAATTCGTCAAAATTTAAGCCTGTAGTAATAAAACAATACAAGATTCAATTAGTACGAATTAATGACATAGTAAAATTGAAACTAAAAACATGTAAATGAAGAAAACTTGTAATCTTGTATATCGCAGGTAAACCAATCAGAAATGATGACTATTATTTTATTTAATTATAATAAAAAATTTAAAAAATAATTAAATAATGTATAAATATGTAAAAAAATTATAATTTTTTTTAATAATTATTTAATATTGCCGATACAGCCGATACCAAAAAATCCGATACTCTGATCCGATACCGCCGATACCGCCGATACTTCCGATACCGATACTCATACAAAATGTCCGATACCGATACCGATACCGATATTTTGAACCTTGGTTTGAACCCCAAGAAAATGTACTGTTTTGACTTTGCATTCAACTTGTTTCTATCCTTTTAATTCACGAGTAAATAGGCATGACATCCAAACGTAAAAAATTATAACCGACTGACTACCCTCTCCATACTTCTTCAGAAATCTAAAGATCGATCGTTGCAGATGGTGCTATTGATCAAATACACGCAGACTCACCGTCTCCTGCTAGAAATCCTTTATAATATCTTCCTATAACCGTATACTCCTGATTCTTTTTAGTAGTGTTATGTTCATGTGCTCTGCTACCCGTTCTGTTCTGGACACCCTGAAACTGTTTATTGCCTTTCTATACGCTGCTCCTTACAGAAATCTTGAATTTTTATCGAGGTGTACTAACCTCCATTGTTTGTCCATAAATACTTCTATCTTTTACCCCTTTTGCTTCTCTACAGTTGTCTTTCACTCTCGGAATCTAGCAAACACCTCTAACTTATTTTTGAGTAAATAAACTCATACTTTTTGTAGGACTCATCAATAAAGATGATGTAGTACTCGACACTTCCCTTCAATCGGACAGCTGATGACCCCTATACATTTGAGTCGATGTAATCGAGAAGTTCCTCGTTCTTGTGCACCACCTGCTTGAAGCCAAATTTATGTTGCTTTTCCATCATGCAATACTTATAAATCTAGTTTGCACTCCTTAAGACCCTTTATCAACTCTCTTTAGTGCAACTCACAAAGGCCCCTCTCACTCATATAGCCAAGATGCATTTGTAATAGCCTTGTCCTATCCTCCACCTCTTTCTCTTCCGTGATGACTATTACCACAAATAACCATTCTCTCGTTCAACTGATACAAGTTTTACGACAATCTATATCCCTTTATGAACTATCTTTAGCACTTCATTTTGGCCAACAAACTTGTATCATGTCGCATTCAATGCATCCAGAGAAATAAGGCTCTTATTTAGTTTCGAAACATATCTCATTTTCACAAGTGTTCGTACAACACTACCAAACATACGAATTTTGATGTTCCTTATGCCATTTGTCTTATACGATGCATTATTTTCCACGAGAACACCACCATCACTGAACTTCTTATAGGTGTTGAACCACTTCCTCTTCGGACATATAATATGAACACCCCAAGTCAACTATCCAAGTTTGGGAGAACATGTCTTTCCTGCTATGCACCATAAGTACATCACAAGGTAACTCAGCTTTCGTTGCAATACTTGTTGGAAAAGTGAATGTAATTTTGACTTGGATAATTAATTAAAAATAAATGTTTTATTAAAGTTCCAATAGGTGTGTCCTATTTGCAATGAATGAATCTATTGGAAAGGTGTGTCCCTTCCAAGCAAGGTGTCTACTCACATTTGTGTTCCTCTGTCATTTATAAAAGCATAGTGTTAGATCAATTCACTTGACTAATTCATAAATCAAGCATTCATTCAGAGAGAGAGAGAGAGAGAGAGAGAGAGAGAGAGAGAGAGAGAGAGTCTACCTTCATTGCTTCGTCCAGTTCCTGTAGTGTGAAGTGCTGCTACCGAAGGAGAAGTACCGTTGTATCCTGGGAGACAAAGTCGTCATACTGTAAGCACCTGTGTGGGACGAATATTTCTTAAGGATATTGAACCAAGTTCAAGCCTCCGTCTCGGTCAGATCATTTATTTATATTTATTTATATTTCTGACTATATAAAGTACATAGTAGGAGATAACATTTACATTCTTAACTATATAACAATACATAGTAGTAGATAACAATACATAGTATAAAATACATAGTAGTAGATAACAATACTGGCTTGACCCTGATCGCTTGAAGTGGCGCCTTAACCCCTTTTTTTTTTCTAAGCATTGTTTATACTTCACAAATTAGTTCCTTATGTGTCCCAACTATACATAAAAAGCATTCATCGCTATTTTTTTTCTTCCTGATTTTGATTTCCCCAGCTACTCTTGCCTGCATTCTTATTCTTTGGCCTTTTTCTTTCACTGAAAAACAATCCCGATGTCTTCTCCATTGGATTTGGCCTTCTCACAATTTCATTATTAAGAAGTTTCGTCGTAACCTTTTCCATCTCGAGAGTCTTCTTTCCGTAAAGGATTATTGTCACAAAATGCTCATAAGACCCTGGAAGCGAAGATAAGTGCAATAGCACTTGGTCATGTAACTTTACTTCAAGACATAAAATCGTTGACCACCCTATTGAAGCTATTTAGATAGTGTAGAATTTAGGTCCCTTCCTTTATGCTGAGATGCAGGGTTAGCTTCTTGATATACAACTTGTTAGACAATGACTTTATCATGTATAAGTTCTCTAGCGTCAACCATAAACTAGGGACAAAAGTCTTAGCCATGACGTTATACATTATTTCTCTCGCTAGACAAAGCTCGATTGTGCCCTATGTCATTTGATCCATGCCATCCCATGCGTCAATTGTTATGTCGGCAAGCATTTTCTCCTTATCGCCAAGGACCATGAACAACCCCTGTTTTATGAGTATTATTTTGGCATTTCTTAGCCACATCGAGAAGTTTCATTTACCGTTGAATTTTTCCACCTTGAACTTAATGATATTAAACTTGGATTTGTCATTTCGAAATAAAGAAATTTTCACCTTGGACCTTTACGAACCAACAATTTCAAAAATTCCGATTTAAGAAGATAGGAAGTGGACTAATGTCTTCATCTACGGTTAACCTAGATCGAAGAGATTGAAATTCTTCGGTTCCCTTAGCTCTGATACCAATTTGTGGGGAAATAATTCCTCCTTGATGACGAATAGACAAGCACAAATAACCAAACAAATAACATCCAGTAACAAACACACGGTATAACATGGCTCGACCTAGATCGGCCTACGTCAACAGGACAAGGAGAAAATACTTTATTGAATCAATGAGAGAACCTTACAGTGATTACACAACCATATACCATTTTGTGAAAGCCTCCCTTTCGAGATCTCTGATGAGCTATTTTCATCTCTGAAGATTCCCTTATCACTTCCTTAGCAAATCACCAAGCAAAGCTCATTTTCTCATGAACTCAAGCAACACCTTATAGCCTCCAAGCCTCTTCTAGGGCATAAGAAGAATATGATCTTATCCTTCCCAAAATTGGGAGCAATCTGGACCGTAGAAACCAACTCCGTAGATCTGAATTGTTCCCTGAATCAGTATGAACCCAACGCACCGACATACCAGTGGTATACCGCCGGTATACTTGATGCATGATAATTTCTCTCCAAAATTTGCTGGAACGAATTCTCCCTTTCCGGTATACCGATAGTAATGTAGGTCTGCACCTGGTTCTGTACTTTGGCTTTTTTGAGACCCTTTTTGCTGATGTTTCGATTCCTCCTGGACTTCTCTAATCATTGGATTGTGCCTATAGCTAGCTCTTCGTAGTTAAACATGGGCCGTATTACAACAATGTTTATTTGCTATCAGTGTTGACGTCAGGTCGACATTCTCTATAGTCGACCTCATTTTGATGGAAGAGGGAAATGGAAGGCTAGGATGATGATGATGACGACAACTCCATGTGCTATCAGTCCCATAGGTGAAAAACAGATTGTCAATTTCTTAGGTAACAAATAGCTTTCGGGATTACGAGGAAATATAATAGCAGTGCAATAGTTTTATGAAAATGATATTGGATCGATAGGAAGGTTCATGCTTGTCCAGAAAAATTAAATAAAATTAGTTGAAGGTTTTCAACGTAAAGAATTAGGTGGCAGGGAAGTACATATATAATATGGTATCATCTTCTTATTTTTCTTTCTCGTATTTCCAGTATAGTTCAGCCCCTCACCACCCCCCACCCCCCCATCCCCCAAAAAAAATATGCAATGAGATCTTAAATGACAAGGCATCGCTTGGTGTGAGAGTAAGGCCTGCTGCTTGTGTTCTCGTGGGTGTGGTTCGTGTTGCCGTAACGACCTCTCTATTTATCAGGGTAAGAATGCGTACATCTTGACCCTTCCGAGATCCTGCAGGAGCTTCATAGCACTGGGACCCCCTATCCCCTCCCACCCCCACCCCACCCAAATCCACAATCCCCGTGCTTCCCCCCTTTTATGAAACCTAAATGCTTCAATTTCCATTTTTTCTTGGGAAATAGGTGTATGAAGCTAGCTTTTTCTCTATTTCTTGTTAGAGTGGCTGATGGTTAAAATTCTGTGTTGATGATGATGCCTTGCATTTTGTGCTTGCTCGTAGTAGTACATCTTTTTGTAGCTTCAAGTGGAACCTGTGACTATGGTTAGATGTTCGTTAGTACTAACTGTTGGGGAACTAAATAGAAGTCATTGACTACTGTTTAGATCAGTTGTAGATACAAAGTGACACACAAGGCTTGTAATTTTGAAAAAGACTTGGGTGGCCTTCTTTGATTCTTGCTCACGGGAAGTGTACTGGTTTAGGTTTGGTAGTTTCTTAGGCTTCTATTGTATGCATCATACAACAACTCTTGCAAAAGATTAAAAAATTTGGATATATTTTTTAAAAAATTTCTGATGGCAATTGAAAGTGAACTCGTCATGTTCTGAAAATTACTACATAGCCTTGCGATGTAGAATTATATTTGATGGCATCAAGGTAATACATGAGCAGGTACTTATCTACTTGAAGATTTTGATGGTAAATACAATGAATTTATCATGTCTTAGGTGGCTGCTTTGAGTTTCACACTTCTGGGTTTTGTTACTTTGTCAGAAGAGCTGTCATGTGCAATACCTCATGAAAGTGAATACTTAATTTTATATATATCCAATTAAAAATTAAGGCACGGTAAAGGCAATAATTGTGATGCCCCGATTCGACAAACCGTTCGTCCCCGTTAGTATTATGTCGAATCGATCGTCCTCGCTAAGGCGTGATGTCGTACGAGTCTGGAATTGCACTCGTACAAGGCAAGAACGTTACGTTTGATCATTATATTGAAACACCAAGTTGAAACTTCACAAATCACATCAGAATTGAACACGCAGTTTAGGAAGATAGAAATATGCTTTTCATTCATAGCTTACAACGAAGTGTAAGTCGTAATTACATTGGATGCCGTTGCGGCTACATTAATTGAAACATAAGAAATATACTCGACAAGCTGCCTGAACTAATACTTGTCGTTCCATACATTCGTCCTTGTATACATAAGTCTTCGATGAATTGGCTTCAAAATACTTCAGAATAGGAAAAGCTTCAAAATGCCTCTCCGAACTTCAGCTTCAGTCTAGAGCTCCCGCAGTACCTGGGGAGTTGGGGAGGGAGTTAGCACACTTGCTAAGTGGACGGGACGAACCCACTCGTCTAAACCGACTCTGATTGTTAAGGTATGCATGCTTTAGAGTTTTTTTTCTATTTAGAACTAAATGAATTCAGTTCATATCGATAGCCATCTTTGAAGTAATAAAACATACATTGAAACATAACGATTTATCACAATTCTTATCACGGCCGTGCTCGTCCCTGCATAAAACAGAGATAGTAATTATATCTGCATAAGACAATAGGCGAGCATGCTACGATCTTACATGTGGTCATTGGTGTTATACACCACTTGGGACTTAATCGAATTTGGATGCGACGCTACCCTTTCAGCCTAGGTTGCAAGCCTTACTGAAGGTCCCGCATGCCTCGCGCCGAAGCACGATAAATATTTTCCCTAGGACGATTCGGTTCTGATGCCCCGGATACCGTTTCGAGAAAAACGAACTTGTGTACAAGTTGTCCATGACCATGCCAATAAATGGATATATGAGACCGATTGTATAGAGCGGACAATATTAAGTAGCATTATCATCTGGACTCATGCGAGAGTTCATTTCCTCAAAGCCGTACGTTCTGATTTCGCGTCCCGTAGGCACCAAATTGTCCGAGGTATCATAAGCCACCATCGACATTTCATATAATTTTGCAGCACGTGAAATAGTCTATCTTTTTACTAGAATTTTAAACTTTTCGGTTTTGGTGCGAAACTTATATTTTTAGAGTAGATTTCTCTAAATCGGTACGTTTTTTCCGAGTTCTTGATCTTAGTGGATTGGCATGCATTTAACTTGGCATCGTCGATTTGAATAAGTTCGAGGCAAAAGAATTTCGTTTGCGGGACAGAGTAGAAAAGAAGGGGCCGAACCACCCACCAAGTATTTGATCGTGCCCATAGTCGAAGCACTTCGCAACGTTCAAGCCTCAATTACGCGAGCTCCTGCAATGGCACCAACACTTAGTCAGAATTCCTTCTTTAATCCTTCGTTTCGAAATTTGTAGAATGCATTCAGAAAACGACACAAAAACACATTCATCAAAACTAAGCGACAAAAGCTCCAAGAAAATCATACAACAGTCAGGTCCCGTCGAAGGGACTCTTATATAGAGCTCACTCGCTGAGACGCAGCCTGCTGCATCTAGAACTTATTCCAACAGAAGTCGTTCCATTAATTGGATCGATTCTCGTAACATTCGTCTAAATTGATTTGATCGATGCCGCAAGGTGTTACCGTTTATCAAGCTCAGCGATCGAGTCAGATGGCCATCTAAGTTCCCGACCGATCTGACTCGACGCAAGTATATTACGGAGTCCGCCACCTATCGGAAGCGGGCACTACATAATGTACCACTAAAAAAAAGTTTCGTCCCGAAACTTAAGAACAAGGGTTTGACCTTAAATTAGGCAAACAACGAAGGGTACTTCTCCTTCAATTAGCCAAAGCACGCGGACCAAGGATATCGATCGGTTTCACAATACCTTCACCTTACGGTCCAAAATTTGAATAGGCTCATCTGAGTAAGACAAGTTAATATGTAGCTTCAACTGATCGAAGCTAACCACGTGACTTGGATCGTGCACATATTTTCGAAGTTGTAAAACGTGGAAAACATCGTCCACATCAGCCAAGACAGGAGGTAGTGCGATCCGATAAGCAACCGTTGCAATTCGCTCAATGATCTCGAAGGGGCCTACAAATCTCGGGCTCAATTTGCCTTTAACGTCGAACCGCATCACGCTACGCATGGACGTTACTTTCAAAAACACATGGTGTCCGACCAAAAATTCTAGCGATCGTCGACTAAGATCTGCGTAGCTCTTTTGTCGACTTTGCACGATACGGAGTCTATCTCGGATCAAGCGGACCTTTTTGACGGCCTGCTCTACCAGTTCCGGTCCGAGCACTTGTCGCTCTCCGACTTCGTTCCAGCATATTGGAGAATGACACTTCCTCCTGTAGAGCGCTTCATATGGAGCCATCTGAATGCTCGACTGATAACTGTTGTTATACGCAAATTCCCAAGCGGCAAATGCGTATCCCAACTAGTCTTTAGATCGATCACACACAGACGCAACATATCCTCTAAGATTTGATTCACCCTCTCCGTCTGACCGTCTGTCTGGGGGTGGTATGCAGAACTAAAATTTAGTTTGGTCCCCATCGCCGCTTGCAGGCTTGTCCAGAAATGCGATAGGAATCGTCCGTCTCTGTCTGAAATTATTGTGGCCGGTACCCCGTGCAGTCGAACAATCTCGTCGATATAGATTTGCGCTAACCGATCGACACTCCATCCTACTTTAATTGCGATGAAGTGAGCCGACTTGGTCAATCTATCAACAATGACCTAAATCGCATCATTTTTCCGCGACGTCTTCGAAAATTCCACAATGAAATCCATCGAGATGTTGTCCCACTTCCACTTAGGAATGACGAGGTTCTGCAGCTCCCCGTATGGCCTTTGGTGTTCTGCCTTTACTTGTTGACATACCATGCACTTCGACACGAAAGTAGCTACGTCTTTATTCATGCCGTGCCACCAAAAGTTTGTGCGCAAGTCCTTGTACATCTTGGTGCTTCCAGGATGTAACGAGTACTTCGCATAATGCGCCTCCATCAGAATTTCTTTTCTGAGTTCGACAGTTTCAGGAATGAAGAGCCTTTCTTTTAGTCGCATTGTCCTGTCTCCGTCTTCCGCAAAGTCAGTCGCCCTTCCTGTTGAAATCAGCTCGCGCATCTTCTTCATGAATGAATCGTCTTTCTGGGCGGTCTTTATCTTGCTAAGCAGGCTCGACCCAAGCTTCAATTGAGCTAGGTGCAGATGTCGATACTCAATTCCGAGTTCGATACCCATCGCTTCAAGGTCTTTCTGTATCTCATTATTTAGGGCCAGCGATCCCATAAACATTCTGCTCAGTGCGTCGGCTACGACGTTTCCCTTGCCCAACGTATACTCGATCGTTAGCTCATAATCTTTTCTGAGTTCGAGCCAACGTCGCTGCCGTAAGTTGAGTTCTCGTTGCGTAAATAAGTATTTGAGACTTTTATGATCTGTGTAGATTCTGCAAGCCACACCATAGAGGTAGTGCCGCCAGAGTTTCAATGCAAACACGATCGCTGCCAATTCTAGGTCATGCGTCGGATGGTTTTTCTCGTGCTGCTTCAACTGCCGTGAAGCGTAGGAGATGACTTTGTCTTTCTGAATGAGTACGCATCCGAGACCAGTTTTCGATGCGTCGCTGAATATCTGAAAGCCTTCTGGACCATCTGGAAGTGCAAGGATTAGAGCTGAGACGAGCCGTTGCTTCAACTCTTGAAAGCTGGATTCACAGTCGTTACTCCATTCAAATACGACTCCCTTCTGGATGAGGCGAGTCAGATGCGACGCTAGTTTTGAAAAGCTCCGTACGAATCTTCGGTAGTAGCCTGCTAAGTCCAGGAAATTCCGAATATCGCTAGCCGAGGTAGGTCATTTCCAATCTATCACCGCTTCAATCTTCTTTGGGTCCACCGCGACGTCTTCGGCAGATATTACATGTTCGAGGAATGTCACACTACTCATCCAGAACTCGCATTTACTCCGTTTGGCGTATAATTTATTTTCACGTATAGTCTGCAATACCGTCTTCAAGTGTTCTGTATGCCCTTTTCGATTCTGAGTAGATAAGGATATCGTTGATGAATACGACTAAAAATTTATCGATTTGGGGTCGGAAGACTCGGTTCATCAGATCCACGAAAGCGGCTGGGGCATTCGTCAAACCGAACGACATGACTAGGAATTCATAATGACCATATCGAGTGCGGAAGGCAGACTTCGATACGTCATCGGACTTGATCTTCAACTGATGATAGCATGAACAAAGATCGATTTTTGAAAATATTGACGCGTCTTGCAGTTGGTCAAACAAGTCATCAATTTGTGGCAAGGGATACTTGTTCCGCACGGTCGCCTTGTTGAGTTCACGATAGTCGATGCATAGCCGCATCGATCCATCCTTTTTCACAAACAGTACCGGAGCTCCCCACGGAGAGACGCTAGGGCGAATAAATCCGCGGTCTAGTAACTCTTGTAATTGCACCTTCAGCTCCTTCAGTTCCGCTGGAGCCATTCGGTAAGGCACTTTTGATATCGACCGTGTATCCGGGAAGGTGTCGATGCTGAATTCTATTTCTCGATCCGACGGCATCCCGGACATCTCATCAGAAAAAACGTCGGGAAAATCTGCCACAACATCAGTCTGCATTGTGTTTGTATTATCCTTCCGCGTATCTCGAACTGATGTCAAGTATCCCGCACAGCCGGAACGCAGCATACGTCTCGCCGAAATTGTCGATACCACCATGGCCGTCTTCGAGACCGTACTGCACGAATATGAGAACTCTGTCTCGCCAGGAAGACGAAACACAATTCTCTTCTCCGCGCACTCGATTGTTGCATGACAAGCGCCCAACCAATCCATGTCCAGGATTATGTCGTACTTTTTGATGTCTAGTACGACGGCTTCCAAGGATAGATTTCTTCCTCCGATGCAAATGTGGTCATTCCTACAAATTAAGTTTGCAGGCATATCGACTCTCGATGGAGTGCTAACGCTAATGTTCATATCTAGTGATTGCATGGTTATTTTATTTTTTTTCGCGAAATCAGCAGATATAAAACTATGTGTCGCACCCGAATCGAATAGTACTCGAGCAGATATATTTTTGTAGAGTAATATACTTATTACAATAGTATCGGACCCAAACGCCTCGTCTCGAGTCAATGCATAGACTCGGTCTTGCGCTCCATGGCATTGATTCGACGGGTTCACTGGTACTGTATTCGCACCTTGCAGTGTAGGCGCTTTATACAGATTTGGAAGTGTTGATTTGGCTTCCCCGCCTGACAGAATTGACTGAAGTGGCCTAGCTCGCCACACTTGAAGCATGTTCTCAATTTACAATCGGGTGCTCGGTTTACATGCTTGCCGCATCTGTTGCAAGTTACTGCAGAAAAGTGACCTCGATTCTCAAACGTGTTTTGACGCTTTGGCACCCCCGATCCCCCGACGTTGTTAGGTCGTTTATTAAAATTGTCGCGGACGACCGGCACGGCTCGTTGCGACATACGGCCAAAGATCCGCTCACTATCAAGTGCGGCTTCATAGGATTCACGATAGGTTTGGCATCACTGATTCATGACGTCCCTGCGCAATTCGTCGTTGAGGCCTTGTTGGAAACGCTCGTACCATTCTTCTTTGTTGGGCAGGAAGGCGCCGACAAATTTTACAAGTTTTGAGAACCTTGCATCATAATCTTCAACAGTCATATTCCCTTGCCTCAACATCATGAACTCATCCCCCTTCTGTCGACGGATGGCGCGAGGAACGTACTGTTCAAGAAAAGCTGCCTTGAACATTTTCCAGAAAATCTTGGTGTTGGGATCAGTTTCGTAGATTTCCTGATTCTTAGTTGCCCACCAGTCGTAAGCCCTCAGTTGTACCTGTAACGTCGCACATGTTACCCACTGGGACCCTATGCTAAGCAAATTAAGTAAGTCCTCAATCTTCGCGAGCCACTCCACTATCACATCAGGCTTTGCTCGGCCATTGAATTTAGGTGGGTTCATCTTGCGAAACTCCTTTGCTTTGAACAAGGAAGAAGTGTTTATCATTGGCGGTTGAACTTCTTCCTCGATTTCATCTTGAACATCTTGCCTCTCTTCGGATACCATGACCGTTGCTTTGGTATTGCCCACCATCTTGCTTATGATCTGCGTTAGGTCGTCAATTTGCTTCTGCGGCGCACCAAATTGGGCTTTGATTTGCATCTGAAGCTGTTGCTGTTGCAGCTCCATCAACTGCAATATTTTCTCCATCATAGTCTCGCTAGGGCTAGCCCCCTTTGAACTCGACGAACTATCCACGACGTTGGTTGCTCTGCCGGGATTGTTTTTATTTTTCTTTGTCATTCCTACAAACAAAGTAAACTCGTTAGTATTTTTACAAAATATCTACGGGCTTACCTGCATGAAACTTTTATTTCACGCAGCATGTCGACAAGCATTCAATCGAGTAATCACAATCAAGATTCCAAATAAAACATTTTTTTTTCGAAAATCCGAGGAAACATAACTGAGCTCTGATATAAGTGTTCTAAAAATCGCTAGACGGACTCGGTGCGGCGGAGGTTCGCCTAGCGCCTAGCCCACCTAGATTTTTTTTTTTGAAAATTTAGAAATTTTGAATTTTGAAATTTGAAATTTGAAATTTCAATGTTCTAAAATCCAAATACTATCTTAAAATCCAAATAAATATCCAAAATACAACTAAGAATAAACAAAAAAAATCAAAAAAATAAAAAAAAAGTTCAAAAAACACGCCGCCTAGGGGCGCATAGGGCTCGCCTAGCCGCCTAGCCCACTGCCTAGGGGGTTTTCGGTGCGGTGGGCGGGCGCCTAGCGCCTAGGCGGGCGCCTAGCGCCTAGGCGGGCGCCTAGGCCGATTTTTAGAAAACTGTCTGATACCAATTTGTCACGCCCCGATTCGACGAACCGTTCGTCCTCGTTAGTATTATGTCGAATCGATCGTCCTCGCTAAGGTGTGATGCCGTACGAGTCTGGAATTGCACTCGTACAAGACAAGGATGTTACGTTTGATCATTATATTGAAACACCAAGTTGAAATTTCACAAATCACATCGGAATTGAACACGCAGTTTAAGAAGATATAAATATGCTTTTCATTCATAGCTTGCAACGAAGTGCAAATCGTAATTACATTGGATGCCGTTGTGGCTACATTGATTGAAACATAAGAAATATACTCGACAAGCTGTCTGAACTAATACTTGTCGTTCCATACATTCGCCCTTGTATACATAAGCCTTCGATGAATTGTCTTCAAAATACTTCAGAATAGGAAGAGCTTCAAAATGCCTCTCCTAATTTCAGCTTCAGTTTAGAGCTCCTACAGTACCTGAAGAGTTGGGGAGGGGGTTAGCACACTTGCTAAGTGGACGGGACAAACCCACTCGTCTAAACCGACTCTGATTGTTAAGGTAGGCATGCTTTAGAGTTTTCTTTCTATTTAGAACTAAATGAATTCAGTTTATATCGATAGTCATCTTTGACGTAATAAAGCATACAGTGAAACATAACGATGTATCACAATTGTTACCATGACCATGCTCGTCCCTGCATAAAACAGAGATAGTAATTATACCTGCATAAGACAATAGGTGAGCATGCTACTATCTCACATGTGGTCATTGGTGTTATACACCACTTGGGATTTAATCGAATTTGGCATGCGACGCTGCCCTTTTAGCCTAGGTTGCAAGCCTTACTGAAGGTCCCGCATGCCTCGCGCCGAAGCACGATAAATATTCCCCCTAGGACGATAAGGTTCGGATGCCCCGGATACCGTTTCGAGGAAAACGAACTTGTGCACCATTACCATGCCAATAAATGAATATATGAGACCGATTGTATAGCGCAGACAGTATTAAGTAGCATTATCATTTCGACTCATGCGAGAGTTCGTTTCCTCAAAGTCGTACGTTCTGATTTAGCGTCCCGTAGGCACCAAATTGCCCGAGGCATCGTGAGCCACCATCGACGTTTCATATTATTTTGCAGCACGTGAAATAGTCTATCTTTTTACTAGAACCTTAAACTTTTAGGTTTTGGTGCGAAACTTATATTTTTAGAGTAGATTTCTCTAAATCGATACGTTTTTTTCGAGTTCTTGATCTTAGTCGATTGGCACGTATTTAACTTGGCATCGTCGATTTGAATAAGTTCGAGGCAAAAGAATTTCGTTTGCGGGACAGAGTAGAAAATAAGGGGCCGAACCACCCACCAAGTATTTGATCGTACCGATAGTCGAAGCGCTTCGCAACGTTCAAGCCTCAGTTACGCGAGCTCCTGCAATGGCACCAACACTTAGTCATAATTCATTTTTTAATCCTTCGTTTCGAAATTCGTAGAATGCATTCAGAAAACGACGCGAAAACACATTCATCAAAACCAAGCGGCAAAAGCTCCAAGAAAACCATACAACAGTCAGGTCCCGTCGAAGTGACTCTTATATAGAGCTCACTCGCCGAGACACAGCCTACTGCATCTAGGACTTATTCCAACAGAAGCTGTTCCATTAATTGAATCGATTCTCGTAACATTCGTCCAAATCGATTTGATCGATAACGTAAGGTGTTATCGTTTACCAAACTCAGCGATCGAATCAGATGACCATCTAAGTTTCCGACCGATTTGACTTGGTGCAAGCATATTACGGAGTCTGCCGCCTATCGGAAGCAGGGCACTACATTAATCAACTAGCAATAATGCAACAATATAAGACAAGTAAAGAGTATGGAAGAGCAATACGCTGACACCGAGATTTTATACTGGTATCTCTCATGGAGGACTAGTCTAGTCCCGAAAACTCTTGCTCGATATTAATCTACTATTGAAATAGCAGTTACACCACGTGGTTTGATCCAAAGGGCACGTCGACTGATTACAACTTCGTGTTTTTGATCTGAAGCACACGTCAACTTCAAACACTGGAGTAAATAGCTTTGAATAGCCAAGCTTGTACAATTCGAACACTTCTAATTGAAACCGTCCTGACACTTATAAGAATATAAGTTGTCTTGGAGACGAAGAAGGTTAAAACTCTTTAAGAATAGTGAAGATGAAGAGATAATGATTTGGTGATAGGAAATGGAAAACTCTTCTCTATTTGTAGGATTTTCTGGGGCAGAGTTTGGGCAGAACTCGGTACCTCAACGTTCAAAAATTTAAACGTTGGAGCCATGAGAATAGGTCTAGCTAACTGGTTTAGGAGTGATTTTTGGGGACCGAGTTTGGTGCAAGTTCAGGGCGAACTCGGACCGAGGTCGGTTGACCAAATTCCAGAATGGTCCAGGTTCAATTTTGGCTCACGTGGTTTGGTATTTTGAGTGGAGTATGAAAGTAGTTTTGGTTCTGGTTTAGATAGGCTAATTTTGAGTGGACTTTGGATTAGAATTCAACTAGTGCCAGAGTACGATTCGATTCACATAAGTCCTAAACTTAGAAATAAAAATACATAACAAATGATAAAAGAAATCTTGTGACGAGGTAGCTTTAATATTGTTTGCTTGTTGATGCAGTCTTCTGTTTCCATGTATCAACTCGTAGTTCAGGTTAATTATCGAAATCCGGTTGACTATGACCAGATGTGCCAACAATATCCCCTCTAGAATTTTGGCATAATATCGTATAAACTCGAAAGCAGATATCTCTCAATTCATTCTTCAAGCCTTTACTGAATAATTTCTGAATTTACATACTATTTATAGATTCTCAATAAATCAAAAGAAGATAAAGCCAATCTCTAAAGACTTATCTCTAGAATAATTAAAATCCCTAACAAACACAAAGAAATTTTTTCTTTATTTAGTTAATTCTATCAAACAAAAATAAAAAGTGAAAAATCTAAATTGTTCTCCATCATTCTCATCGACCTCGAAAAATTCACCTCCCTGTGAATCATATAAGCATGAAGTCCAAGAATTATGTTCATATAGATGCACTCTAGGAGTTACGGTGAGCATCTGTTTCAGCAGACTAGTCAATAGTTAGGCTCCTGAAATGATGACGAGCTTCCGTAGATGTATTGGCGGTCGTAGAGAAGAAGCATGATATCCACTAAGGACGTAGCATCAAATACCCAACAAATGATGGTTGTCTCAGTATGTCTAAAGAAGCAAAATGATCGTACCTACAATCAATTATTATTATTATTTTTTAAATATTAAAATTATTTATAACACATGAATAATAGAAATTGTTCACGGGCTTGAGTAACGGGACGAGTTCAAAATATTTAGAAGATCTAATAGGTTCTTTAAATTCACTAGATTGATCAAATGTCCTATTTAATTTTTCTAATGATGATAGATAAATGGCATAATTGTTTTTTGGTTTAAACCTTACCTAGTTTCAACTAAGGACCTAATTTGTGTCTCAACTATTATAGGTAGGTTCAACTAATCAACACTCTTAAGGATATGGTCAGCTATGGGTTGAATACTACTTGTGTAAATAACTCAACTATTAGTCTATTCATTTTAGCTTTAAATTTATTACAAATTTTATCTTGCTCCTTTTTATATAGACCACTAATATTTTTAACAAGTCATCATAATCCATAATTTTAATTTCTTTTAATTAATATGTTAGGTCTCTAACTACGTATAAAAATATTGCTAACCTATTTCTCTGATACCAATTTGATGTGGGACAAAGACCCAGGAGAAATATGATTAGTATGAAATCAGGAATTTAGAGATTTGGGAAAATTGGATGCGAAAGCTTTAAATGGGATATGTGAAACATCAACTATTATTAATTTATTACAAAAATTGTAATAAAAATGCAATAAGATAATAATTGAATTGTACACCTAATTTTGGAATTGCGTGTGGGTCCGATCTCGACGTTGGACTTTTTTACTCGAGACCCAATTAGGTGACATCAACAATAGAGAAGAATATATGATAGATCCACTCTAGAATTTTAGCATCACCAAAGTGCGCTAGTCGGACGGGCACCCGTCGTCTAGTGCCTAGCGTACCTAGGCGGGCGCCTAGATCTAGCCGATTCAAAAAAATTATAAAAATGCAATAAAATCTACTAAAAATTCAAAAAAGTCAATAAAACCTCAAAACATGCATAGTCGGACGTTGAACGGGACTAGCAGGCGCCTAGGCTACCATAGGGCGGACACCAAGCGCCTAATGCCTAGGCAGACGCCTAGGGTGCCTTTTAGAACAGTGGGCATTGCACCATACATAGTAGATTTCTCTCAATTCATTCTTCAATGAATAATTTTTGAATTTACATACCATTTATAGACTCAATAAAAAAAGATAAAAGCCAATCTAAAAAAAAAATATCTCTAAGATAATTAAAATTCCTAACCAACTCACAGATAATTTTTTTCTTTCTTATTTAGGTTAATCCTAACAAACAAAAATATACTCTGAAAATCCAAATTTGTTCCCAATCATCATGGATGTTTAGAAATTGTTGTATTGACATATCGGGTACCTGTAGCTATGCTTCATAGCTTATTTATAATAAGGGATGATCAGAAAACTGTGGCATAAAGACTGGAAGTAGATATAAAGGAAAAAAAACTCTGACTGAAACCTTCAATTCCTCTTGTAAATAGAAGATCTGAATTCGACAATAATATAGTTTGGATGGATGTCTTCAATCAAGCAACCTCCATTCCATTTGTATCTTAAATGCTTGTAGTATCAGTACATTTTTTTCTTTTTTGCTTGTAGTATCAGTATTTTTTAGGGTTGTAGTATAGGGTTATCTATAAGATAAATAAAATCTTTAACCAACTCAAAGAGATAAAATTTTCCTTATTTAGGTTAATCCTAACAAACAAAAATATAAACCGAAAATCCAATTTTGTTCTCCATCACCATGGAAGTTTAGAAATTGTTGTATTGACATATGGGGTATATACCGTACCTGTAGCTATGCTTCGTAGCTTATTTCTAAGAAGGGATGATCAGAATTCTGTGGCATAAAGACTGCAAGTAGATATAAAGGAAAAAACACCAACTGAAACCTTCAATTCCTCTTGTAGATAGAAGCTTTGAATTTGCCTTCAATCAAGCAACCTCCATTAACCTCCATTCCATTTGTATCTTAAATGCTTGGTGTATTGTAGTATCAGAATATTTTTTGGAACATGTAAAATTTTCAAGAATCCTATTGAATAATCCTGTGAATGCTCCCACCAGGAGTCGAATACCCCCTCACAAGGTTGTGAAAAGCGCTAGTCGGGCGGGCATCTGCCGCCTAGCCCTTCTAGGCGGTCGCTTAGATCTAGGCGGTTCAAAAATAAATAAATAAAATCCAAAAACCAACCCCAAAACATGCATAGTCGAGCGTCCGGCGGGGAAAAAGGGGGGGGGGGGGGGGGGGGGGGGTTGTCTAGGAGGGCACCTAGATGGGCATCGGGAGGACACCAGGCGGCTAGCGCCTAAGCGGCCGTCTAGACTGCCTTTTAGAGCAATGCTCGCCCACTTGGGCCACATGCCTCTCTCTAACCATTATGCTAGAGGGTATATATATATATATATATATATATATATATATATATATATATATATATATATATATATTTTTGCTAGAGGGTATATATATATATATATATATATATATATATATATATATATATATATATATATATATATATATAGTAAAAGAAATTGATAAGGGTTGTTAATGTTGCAGGACTTTCATGTTCAATATCGGAGGGATACTTGATGAAGATCTTTTCATGCTTTGGAGATATTACCAATGGTGATTTGTTTATTTATTTATTTTTTATTTTTTTTATTGCTAAAGCCATGTTTGTGTTCTCAGTAGTTTTAGAGACTAGTAGTTGGATGTATGATATGCAAAAGTTTGACAGACTCTTGTTGTTGCAATATAAAAATAACTAAGAGTATCATGCTCTCTCTTTAAGTACTAATTGTCTCACTATGCTCTCGTAGTTAAACTAATAACAAGCAAGCCTTCCAAAGAGTCTATAGGAATGGGATATGTTTGGTTTGCAAGGGAAGAAGACGCACTTCTGGCTGTAAAGGAAATGAACGGAAAGGTAGAGTAACCTAGCCACTTAGGGAAAAATGCAACTTGTCATATTTATATTCCAGATTTCTTGATTTAGTGCTTTCTTTACAGTTTGTTGATGGCAGATTCATAGCTGTCGTGATTGCACTACCTGAATCCCCTTCCAAGCAGGTGTGGAATGCACCATACCAATTTTGACTAAAATATCTATGTACATTTTTACTGTATTTTTGTGAACATGATGTACACTCCGTCTTTATATTTGGATAAGAAATTTGGTTTCTATCATTTTCGGTAATCAATTTCAGTTTATGAAGTCTGGCCTGTTTTGGGGGTTTGATACCAACATATCAAAAGGGGTCACATATTGATTCAATGTTTGACGAGGAACTTCAAGTCTTCTCGTGCAGAAGTAGTTCTTTTTGAGCTAACATATCGAAGACAGAAGAATGCCCCAAACATAGCATGAGATGGAAGTGGTCCCATCAGTTGGGTCAATACTGATCAGATCTTGTGTTTAGTCTGCACTTTGTACCATGGTTACCTGGAAGGCGGAACGATGATCCGAACACAATGCATAGGTCCTGCTATGTGGTATGTTGAGACTTGAGATTAGTTCTTCTTAGAATACAATACATTTAATCCGAAATATATATATATATATATATATATATATATATATATATATATATATATATATATATATATATATATCTCGCTCGCCGCTACTCACGGTTTCTCTTTCGATTTTCCTTCCTTTAGCTACTCAGATGTTTCAGTTCGCTAAGTTTGAAAAGTCCAAAGAGCGCAGACTAGCCACGGAGCTTGGATACGGTTTCCCGATCGGAGATCCATGGATCACAGACGCTCTCTCTCCCCATGGCCTTTCGCCTCTGAAAGCAAGTGTCCTTCCTTCTCAATGCCCGGGCATCCATCCAATGCATGATTTTCGATAGCTTGAACGCGGGTTACTTCACTATATATATATATATATATATATATATATATATATATATATATATATATATATATATATATTTGGAATAAGGGTAAATTTTATTCCTTGCACATAGCGGTAAAGGTATTACAATACAGTAATATCACACTTCTCATGTCCCAAATTTTAAAGTTACGGGGCCATTACTGATACATCGAATTCTATGATATATATATATTGGTTATATGTATAAAGAGAATTGCTGTTTTTCGTCAAAAAAGTAAAGGATAAAGAAGGGTCACGATCCTTGTTAGCAATCACCCGAATAAAACTTGTATTCTACTTGATTTTTTTTCCTATCTTTTAGAAACGTATAATATTTGCGTACTTTTGAAAGATTTAAATTAGTACGTAAATTTTAAGCATGCGAACTTTTAAATGTGTTTCGTATAAATTATTGAAAAATTTGGCACAAAAATGTGGTGGGAACTTGTTTAATTAACCAAATTTGACATGTTTAAGAATGTGAAGTTTCTAACTTCAATGTTTCCATTTGTCTAATATTTGACCGAATTTTTTAGCATATGTTATTTATATTGTGCCAATTTATACTCGTATTTTCGTCGTTCCGAATTTTTCGTTTGCCGAATTGCTAACAAGATTAAAAGATAGGATGTAGATCAAGTGACTATGAATATGACACGTTTATATGTGAATAAGAAACATTAAAACTAATAAGAATATTATTAAATGATATAAATGAGAAATAATTTGAAAATTTGATTTTTCAAGAAGTGCCGAGGCACGTGGATAACTAGTATATATAAAAAGCAAAATTGTGTTTCCAACCAAAACATAAAAGTATAAAGATCACAATTAAAAAGTTAGGAGGTATATCAAATGGCTACAAATAGAACATATGTATATGTCAATGAAAAATCTTAAACTAAAATATTATTAAATGATATAAATGAGAAGTAATTTGAAAAAAAAATAATTTTTGAAGGAGTGCCGGAGACACGAGGATAACTAGTATAATTCATCAAAACCCAGAACTAAGAGAGATTCACACGATCAAAACAATTATAGCAATTATGTCTTTGAACCTTATACAACCTTTTGGAAATCATCCTTCAAAATCCTGGTTGGAAGTCAAATTACATCTG
The DNA here is from genome assembly GCA_029216955.1 of Iris pallida. NCBI lineage: Eukaryota > Viridiplantae > Streptophyta > Magnoliopsida > Asparagales > Iridaceae > Iris > Iris pallida. The sequence continues at coordinate 9,719,783 of JANAVB010039017.1, forward strand.
TGTTATCTTGTCGAAATGTTTCCAATTTGTCGGTGTTCCATTTTCACTACACGGGTTTCCCAAGTCGCAGAACATTGCTTATATAGCCAATTCAGGTGGCTTATCTAACCAATTCAGATAACATGGTACACACCCTGAAGTTGACATGTATTTGTATAAAGTATAAAGTTAGTGTTTAAGACAACTATGGGACAATGGAAAGACAAATAACAAAAGCAAGAAAAAAAAATAAACTACCAAATTCAAAAAATTAACAATAGATAATAAGCAAGGATTACAGTCTCTCATAATCCTTCGCAAAAATACAAAAAGCCAAAAACCCTACATCTTCATTTCTCCCTCAATTTTCTCGAAAGGAAACATATTTTGTAGTCTAAATTAAACCCTAAATTAAATCCTAGCCATCCAATATCTCTTAAACACCAAGAAGCTAATCCTAATCTATTTAGAATAATTGAACCAAAAAAAAAACTTGAGCCAATCTTAACCGTTAGCATATCTAATTAATATATATAATCATTTGAACCTACATCAGATTGATATGGGACTATATGGACATGCGAACATACATGACACATTTTGATATGTCATATTATATTTTGGAATATCTATCGTATCCAATACATGTATGTCTGACACAGATGTGGCATCGATTTTTGAAGTGTTTGTGCTTCCTAGGTTTGGACTGGTTCTACCATAGCACGTTGATAAGTGTTATTCCCGGGGCTTGATCAAAGATGAAAAACAAATGCAATCGAGATCTGAGATGTCACACAAAAACTTTGCAGTGATCAAACTCAAGATCTACGATGGTACAATAAATCAAATAGCCAAATTACAATCTGAAGGAGGGAAAAAGAGAAGAGAAGATCTCTCGTTCTTCCTTGCAAACGTGTTGCAATTGGGACAGAATGAGTTACAATAAAACTAGAGAGAGATGAGAAGAAGAACAATGCTGGGGTGTCAAAACACCGTTGCTCAAAGCAAGATTCGCCCCACACGATCTGCTTCCAGGAACCAGCAAGTTGAAGAACTTGTGGAACGCTCGAAGTCACCTCTGTTCAGACTCCTCGGATGGACTTGCAATGGCGGCAGCAACTCTCTCTCTCTTTCTTCTTTTCTAACTTGTAATTTTCGTAGTCGTCACAAAGGAGGCCAGAAGAGAGTATTTATAGAGAGAGGGTGGAAACCCTAACCGCCTCTTCAGTTATGGAAAGATTGAATCAAATCCCAAAAGATAGCAACGAGATTTAATTCAAATCCCACGAAATTAATTCAAATCCCACAAAGATAGGATCTGAATAAATTCAAATCCCACAAAGATAGGATCTAATTTAATTGCATTGATTCAGCCTTTCCATAACTGATTTGTAATCTGCACAGTCAGCGGATCCTTCCATGCGGCAGCAGCAGCAGCCTGGCCGCATGAGCCTAATGGCCGCATGAGCCGCATGGACCGCATGAGCCGCATGGACCGCATGGACCGCATGGACCGCATGAGCCGCATGGACCGCATGTGCCGCGTGAGCCGCATGGACCGCATGTGCCGCATGGCCGCATGTGCCGCATGAGCCGCATGCCGCATAAGACCGCATGGCCGCATATGAGCCGTATAAAGACCGCATGACTGCTGACGTGCTAAGTGCAAAGTGCGCCAATAAAACGTCACATTACGCCTCATGAGCCCATGAGCCCGAGTCCGAGTCCGAGTCCGAGTCGCTAAGCCCCTTTGGGGCTTAGCTCCAAATGGAATTAATCCTAGAGAATGACAAAAGCATTAATGCTTAATCCTTGGAGCCTTATTCTTACCTCCTTGTAAAATCACCCACATGGTTCCCTCCTTAGGGTCACCACCCCATGTGCATCTCTCAACAATACACCCAAGTATATATGTTGAGATAACTCATGGTGCATTTCCGATGTGGGACTAAAATTCACAAGGCATGTTGAGAGCAAGCTCTCTCCATGTAAAGAAAGCACCAACAATCCCCCACATATCACAACATATATATGTGTCCAGGGTTGAGCGTTCCCCACAGTAACTGTCCATTATGCATTAGGATAGATGTCGCTGACGACTTGAATCTTCCCGTATGGGTTAAATAACAATGTGATACAAGAATGGACTACGCCTTGAATTCTGCACCATAATTGTAATTCTTTCCACTCACAAAGTGTAGTTACGTGTGCTTCTGGCTGCACATTAAAGGCCCTGTGCCAGCCTGGTTTCAGTGTATAATTTTGGGCGTCTACAAGTTTACCCTCAAGAGACGGCCTGATATCTCTTTCCATACACTATATGTGAGTTCTTTATTAAAGAGATATGGCATGAAGCCTTACGCTTCCTTGCGGTGCTACGCCGCTATGACATGGCCTGAAGCCGAGGCATTACCCCTACCTGGGAACCTCATCGTAGTGTCATACTACTGTAGCATGAGGTCACAAGCCTCTTTGTAGTGCCAAACTACCCAGCATGAAGCCTAAGGCTTCCTTGCGGTGTTACGCCGCAACGACATGGATTGCAATGCCGAGGCTTTACCCCTACCTGGGTAACTCATCGTGGTGTCGTGCCACTGTAACATGGGGCCATCCTCCCCTTTGTAGTGCTGTCTACAACTCTTTAATTACGACATACAGCATTAGGCTACCTGCCTATTTGCGGTGCTACTCCGCTGTGACTTGGCTTACAAAGCCGAGGCATTACCCCTACCTGGGAACCTCATGGTGGAGTCACCCCACTGTAGCATGGAGATTCACTCCTTGTAGTGCTGCTCTACCGTGCTTCCTGTAAAGCATACCAGGCATTCACTCTGCCTGAGAACTCATTAAGGCGTTTAAGCCAACCTTCCACAGGATCTATTTTTTTCGCAGAAAAATACATAGTAAACAACAGTGGTTATGGGTCCGTATCCCTTCCATGTTCCAGAGAACAAGTACCCACTGTTACCTGATAGTTTCCCAGTCAGTGATCCTCCTTTGAACCAAAAGTTAGATGCCTAGTAGATTTCTCTTTGAACTAATAGCATAAAACTTTATGGTAGGATTACAAAGACACACTATCAGAATGCCTTCAAGCCCATTTTACAAGCTGTGTCATCGACCAACTGGCGCTTGAGGCCCTTTGTGAACGGATCTGCCAGGTTCTCCTGACTCCGAACATCAACTACTGCAATTACACCTCTTTTGATAAGATCGTGTACTGCCCTGTGCTTCAACCACACAGTCCTCTTATTCCCGTTGAAGAGGTCATTTGATGCCACCGCCCAAGTCGCCTGGTTGTCACAGTATATCGGTATCGCCGGTATCTGAGCCCCAACCACTGGAAGATCATACATGAGCTCCCGAAGCCATTCTGCTTCATCTGCTGCAGTTTCAAGTGCATAGAATTCAGATTCCATGGAGGAACGAGAGAGTATAATCTGCTTCTTCGACTTCCACGATATAGCAGCTCCACCCAAGGAAAAGACATATCCACCTGTGGATCTCTCGCTTTCTACCTCTGAACACCAGCTAGCATCACTGAAGCCTTCCACTACTGTCGGATACCCGTTGTAGTGCAGTGCATATGTCTGAGTTTTCTTGAGATATCTCATCACCCGCTTCACAGCTTTCCAGTGCTCAACCCCTGGGTTGCTTGTGAACCGACTCAGCATTCCCACGGCAAAAGCTATGTCAGGCCTTGTGGCAGTGGTTGCGTACATCAAACTTTCGATAACGCTAGAATACTCCAGCTGCCTGACGCTTTCCCTTGAATTTGGCTTCAGCTTCTGATCACACCTGTATGGCGTATCGATCCCTGGAAGATCCTTATACCCATAGCGTGTGAGCATCTTCTCAATGTAGTGAGATTGTGACAGCGCTACTCCAGTGTCTGTCCGGATGATCTTTATGCCCAAGATGACATCTGCATCCCCCAAGTCCTTCATACTGAACTTGGTTGAGAGGAACTTCTTTGTCTCTGTGACACAGCCTATATCCGTACCTAGGATTAGCATGTCGTCCACGTACAGACAAACGATGACTCCTCTTCCATCAGCGAACTTTGTGTAAACAAATTGTCCGTCTCGCTGACTCTGTAGCCGTTTGACTTGATAACTTTGTCAAACTTCTCATGCCACATCTTGGGAGCTTGCTTCAAACCATACAATAATTTCACCAACTTGCAGACTTTGTCTTCAAGACCTTTGACGACAAATCCATCTGGCTGTTGCATGTAAATCTCTTCGGTCAGCTCCCCATTCAGGAATGCGGTCTTTATATCCATCTGATGTATCACCAACTTATGTATAGCTGCTAGAGCGATTAACATCCTGATGGTGGTCATCCGGGCTACTGGAGCGTATGTGTCAAAGTAGTCTATCCCCTGTTTCTGAGAAAATCCCTTGGCTACCAGCCTGGCCTTGAACTTGTCAATAGTTCCATCTGCCTTCATCTTCTTCTTGAAGATCCATTTACATCCGATGGCTTTTCTCCATCAGGTAGATCTACCAACACCCATGTGTTATTGGAGGTGATAGAGTCAAACTCGTCATTCACTGCCTCCTTCCAGAAGATAGCATCTCTGGTCTTCATCGCCTCATCATAGGTAAGCGGATCTGCTTCCACATGATAGGTGACGAAGTCATCTCCGAAGTCTTTCGGTCTCCTCGCTCGCTTAGCTGACGGCTCTGCGAGTTCTGGTACAAGAGTTGTTTCATCAACAACAGCTTCTTCTTGGACTACTGGCTCATATGAGATTTCAGTCTCATTTGCACCTACATTATTTTCCGGAATGTTCGAAAGAACAATGTTTTTGTCTTTTGCAAACTTGTCTTCAAAGTATTCAGCATCGCGAGATTCGATGATATGATTTGACTCAATATCAAGAAATCTCCGAACATCACTCTTCTCGGCATACCCCAAGAAGATCGCCTTCGTAGTCCTTGTCCCTAGCTTCTGAATCTTCAGATCTGGGAGTTTCACATACGCCAGACACCCCCACACTCGAATGACATTCAAGTTTGGTCTGACTTTGAACCAGAGTTCATGAGGAGTTACGTCCGAAGTTGCATGTGGCACTCTATTTAGAATAAAAGTGGCCGTCAATGCAGCTTCTCCCCAGTAGCATTTAGGAAGACCCGCGGTTAGCAGCATAGAGTTCATCATTTCTGTCAACGTTCTGTTCTTCCTCTCCGCTACTCCGTTGGATTGAGGAGAATATGGAGCAGTAGTCTCGCATATGATTCCATGTTCTTTGCAGAACGATACGAATTTATGAGACCTGTACTCCCCACCTCGATCACTTCTTAACCTCTTGAGTTGTTGTCCAGTCTGCTGTTCAACTTGGGCCCTGAACTCTCTGAACTTCTCGAAGGCTTCGTCTTTAGACTTGAGCAAGTAGACGAACGCGTATTTTGAGAAGTCGTCGATGAAGGTTATGAAATACTTCATCCCGACCTTCGTGGAGAAATGTTTGAAGTCACAGATATCGGAGTGCACCAACTCCAGAAGATCTGTGCTTCGATTGACCCGATGAAAGGGTTTCCTTGTGATCTTCGTCTGAGCACACACCTCATACTTCTCCACCTTACCCCCACATTTGGAGATAAGTCCTAGACTAGACATTTTGTTAATTCTTTTACAATGAACATGTCCTAGTCTATTATGCCACAACTCAAGAGAATAATCAGAAAATTCAACTGCATTAATGTCTTCAAACTGGTTAACAAGCTGAATTTTAAACATGCCTTCGGTTTGATAAGCCTTCCCGAAGTATGTTTCTTTCTTGGACATCACCATCTGACCAGCATTGATGTCCATCCTCAAGCCTGCGTTGCAGAGCAGGCTCCCAGAGATCAGGTTCTTGGCAATCGCCGGAACATGCTTCACACCTTGAAGCGTCAGAGTGTTTCCAAAAGTGAGTTTCAGTTCCACGGTCCCGATCCCCAGAACTTCAGCTTGGGCCTGGTTCGCCATGACAACCTTCTCAGATATCGGCTGGTACGTGACGAACCATTCCTTGCCTGAACAGACATGGCAAGTCGCTTCAGTGTCTATCCACCAGTCAGAGTCAACCCCCACAGTTGTGACCTGTCCGATCATAGCAACAACGTTAGAAACCAATGAAACCTTATTAGGCTCACCTTTCTCTGATTGTTTAGGCTTAGATCTGCATTCACTCTTGTAGTGGCCTTTCTTGCCACAATTGTAACAAGTCACGTGGGACTTAGTCTTCTGTTGCTTGAAAGAAGGACCCTTCACTTTTAGATTAGCGAAGTCCTTCTTCTTGGGATGAGAAGCCGCCTGCTTCCCCTTGGAATCTCTCGTCTGCACAAGATTGGCTTTAGCCAACTGTTTGGACAGAGTGTCCACCTTCTGTTGAGAACGCATCTCGTCCTCAACATGGATCTCTTGAAGTAGATCTCCCAAGCTAATGTCTAGCTTCTTTCTGTGCATCCTTGCATAGAAGGTACTCCATCCAGCAGGAAGTTTTGAGATGATCCCTCCGACGACAAACTTGTCGGGAAGGGGCATCTCTTCGTCTTCCAGTTTCTGACGCAGCTTCAGAAATTCCTTCACCTGTGGCAGCATGGACTTTTCGTCCTCAAAGAGCAATTTGTGATATTTTTCAACCACAAATATTTTGCTCCTGTTCTTATCTTCTTCATACAGATTTTCCACAGACTCCCATATGTCTCTGGCAAGTTCCTTCTTTGAGTAGGATTCTGCCAGGGAGTCCTCCATAGCATTCAGGATGAGAAGCCTGCAGATGCTATTTTCCCTTCTCTACTTGGCCTGGAGTTTGGTAGCCGCGTTGATGGCGGCAGTAGATCCAGTGTCTGGAACAGAGGGTTCTTCCTCCAACAGAACATGATCAACGTCTTTCAGTTGAAGAGTTAGGTACACCTTTCTCTTCCAGACTTGATAGTGCTCTCTATCGAACTTTTCCAACTTGCAGAAGTCCGATTGGAGGAGCGAAGCATTAATATTTTCTATCTATACGGATCTTGCTTTGAGATTGTTATTCCCGGGGCTTGATCAAAGATGAAAAACAAATGCAATCGAGATCTGAGATGTCACACAAAAACTTTGCAGTGATCAAACTCAAGATCTACGATGGTACAATAAATCAAATAGCCAAATTACAATCTGAAGGAGGGAAAAAGAGAAGAGAAGATCTCTCGTTCTTCCTTGCAAACGTGTTACAATTGGGACAGAACGAGTTACAATAAAACTAGAGAGAGATGAGAAGAAGAACAATGCTGGGGTGTCAAAACACCGTTGCTCAAAGCAAGATTCGCCCCACACGATCTGCTTCCAGGAACCAGCAAGTTGAAGAACTTGTGGAACGCTCGAAGTCACCTCTGTTCAGACTCCTCGGATGGACTTGCAATGGCGGCAGCAACTCTCTCTCTCTTTCTCCTTTTCTAACTTGTAATTTTCGTAGTCGTCACAAAGGAGGCCAGAAGAGAGTATTTATAGAGAGAGGGTGGAAACCCTAACCGCCTCTTCAGTTATGGAAAGATTGAATCAAATCCCAAAAGATAGCAACGAGATTTAATTCAAATCCCACGAAATTAATTCAAATCCCACAAAGATAGGATCTGAATAAATTCAAATCCCACAAAGATAGGATCTGATTTAATTGCATTGATTCAGCCTTTCCATAACTGATTTGTAATCTGTACAGTCAGCGGATCCCTCCATGCATGGGCCGTATGAGCCGCATGGACCGCATGGACCGCATGTGCCGCATGAGCCGCATGGACCGCATGTGCCGCATGAGCCGTATGGCCGCATGTGCCGCATGGCCGCATGAGCCGCATGGCCGCATATGAGCCGCATAAAGACCCGCATGCCGCATAAGACCGCATGGCCGCATATGAGCCACATAAAGACCGCATGACTGCTGACGTGCTAAGTGCAAAGTGCGCCAACAAAATGCCACATTACGCCTCATGAGCCCATGAGCCCGAGTCCGAGTCGCTAAGCCCCTTTGGGGCTTAGCTCCAAATGGAATTAATCCTAGAGAATGACAAAAGCATTAATGCTTAATCCTTGGAGCCTTATTCTTACCTCCTTGTAAAATAACCCACATGGTTCCCTCCTTAGGGTCACCACCCCATGTGCATCTCTCAACAATACACCTAAGTATATATGTTGAGATAACTCATGGTGCATTTCCGATGTGGGACTAAAATTCAGCCTTTCCATAACTGATTTGTAATCTGCACAGTCAGCGGATCCCTCCAAAGATAGGATCTGAATAAATTCAAATCCCACAAAGATAGAATCTGATTTAATTGTATTGATTCAGCCTTTCCATAACTGATTTGTAATCTGCACAGTAAGCGGATCCCTCCATGCGGAAGCAGCAGCAGCCTGGCCGCATGAGCCTAATGGCCGCATGGACCGCATGAGCCGCATGGACCGCATGAGCCGCATGGACCGCATGTGCCGCATGAGGCCGCATATGAGCCGCATAAAGACCCGCATGCCGCATAAGACCGCGCATGCCAACAAAACGCCACATTACGCCTCATGAGCCCATGAGTCCGAGTCCGAGTCGCTAAGCCCCTTTGGGGCTTAGCTCCAAATGGAATTAATCCTAGAGAATGACAAAAGCATTAATGCTTAATCCTTGGAGCCTTATTCTTACCTCCTTGTAAAATCACCCACATGGTTCCCTCCTTAGGGTCACCACCCCATGTGCATCTCTCAACAATACACCCAAGTATATATGTTGAGATAACTCATGATGCATTTCCGATGTGGAACTAAAATTCACAAGGCATGTTGAGAGCAAGCTCTCTCCATGTAAAGAAAGCACCAACAATAAGTTGCTTGGGATATAGCCTAGTAGATGGCACCGATTAAAAGGATTTATAGAGAAATCTCGAACAAAAACTGACGGGGTGCAGATACAGATTTCAGCCCTGTCAACAATTTGGATTGAGTTGTGGATCATGTAGGTGATGTTGCTCATACTTAACCTACTCGAAACCTAATTGTGATGGAATCCAACCCAAGTACACTTTCAAACTTGCTCCTAACAATCACCTGGCCTCAATCTACATTCCTGTGAAATACTTGCCCATTTCTAATGCAAATGATGAATCTAGATGAATAAGTTGGTCTTGTTGCTGAGACCTACTAATCACCCACCAACAAGAATTGCATAAAGACTAATTTCAGCTTCATTTCTTCGGATACATGCTTCAATTTTTTAGCCTTGTATACTCAGAAGCACAAAGAGCATGGGAATGGGCAAGGTTACATATATGTGAGCAGTAGCTCCCCCCTCCATGAACATCTGAGCAATGGAGAGGACAATAGTGGGATTCCTGCTGCTCATATGGCTTCTCATATTATTCCCGCCAAACTTCAGCTCCGCGCAGCAAACCGCCATGTGCATTTCCCAGTTTGCCCTCGCGAACCAAGCATGTGGTGTTTTGCCATCCGAGCTAGCAGCACTCAGAGGCCGAAATAGCTCACGGGCAAAAGCTGATGACAGCGATAGTGGCAGCAGCAATGATGATGATAATGATGACGATGACGATGAGGACAATGACGATGAGAACGATGGTGGTGTTGGCAACAACAATGATGACGGTGACCACAGTGATGATGGTGACGACAAGAGCGATCACAGGCGTAAACGCAGCAGGAGTAAGCGTGACCGTGGAAACAAGAAGAAAGGGCGCAAACATGGAAAGCAAGGGGGCAAGCGCGGAAGTGGGCACGGAGGAGGGCATGAGGATGATGAGCCACGGGCAAACAAGGATTGCTGTCGGTGGCTGGAGGAGCTGGACGAGTCCTGCGTGTGTGCTGCGTTGCTACATTTGCCTGCGGTCCTTGTCAAGCCAAATCACAAGTACAGCATTAAGGTGGGCAAGAGTTGCAAGTTCTCTTACAGTTGCTATGGGATTTAGAGACATGCAGGCATATTGCAATTGAAATGAAAGGATCGTACTACTATGTTTTCATGTTAATTTATGTTTCAAAATGTTTGCTTTGGTACAATGTGGTTGGAATAATTAGAAGAAATTTATGAACAGAGATTGTTCGACTTCTTATTTATGGCTGTTCTGAAGCTGGAATAATAACAAAATCTGCAAAAAGATAATTATTTCTCATTTTCGTAAGGATGTCGTTATTGGCACTCCAAAATGTCATTCTGCACTCCTCTTTAATTTTTAAATCTTTCAAATTTCATATATGTACCTGCATTAACATTGTTGATACTCCTAAAATATTATCATGTTCTTCATGCATGTACAAATTAATGTCAGATTTAATGCAGAGGTAGATTTGAATTTGAATAATAAAAATTGAACGAGGAGTGGAAGATGATATTTTATGAGTGTCAATAATAACACCTTTTCATAGTTCCAGATTATTTGTATAGATAAACTAATGAAACCCTTTTGTTCTCGAAATAAAAGTTCCATTAGTTTTATTATCATAACGGAATAGGTGGTTAGAGGAAAAGCATGGAAGCGTGCAAGATTAGCCAGTGGAGAAAAGGGATGAGATAATAATGAGTTTGACCTCGAAAGATCGTCTCGGTGGAGCAAAAGCCGGGTTTGTCACAGTGCCGACCTATGGGCTGATGGGGCACCGTTTAAGTATCCTACACCATATTATCTATCTCAGTGAAGAAGGTTAGGTTAGGCTTGGCTTGGCTCGCTAAGGTCATTTTCTATAGCTTCGACCTGGAGCTGCCGGTCAGTGATGACCGGGTACTCTCCAACTTTGTTCAAAAGAGTGTTAAGAGCATCTCCAACACTATTGTAAGTTTGGAAAAAAAATAGTGTTAGAGCATCTCTCCAACCTTATTGTAAGTTTGGAAAAAATAGCTGACATAGAGAAATGACAAGCTTTTTTTTTCCAAAAGTATTTCTCCAATACAAATGTGAAATAAAGTATGGAATTGACATGACAAGGACAATATGAAGTTGGTTGTCTAGACAAAAACAATAGGGTTGGAGATGCTCCTAGGGACAAAATTGGAGCGTGTCCAGTCATCACCGGATGGGCCGGCGCCTCTGGCAACCCTTGTAACCTTCATGCGGTTGTGGTCATGTGGACGAGCACGTGACCGTGTCTCGTATCATGGGGTTTGCAGACTGTTTCCCTGTGGTAGCTGCCCATGTTAGAGTTGCTGTCAATTGGGACAAATTAGTCTGACATTGTTTGCAAAAACAAAAGTTGATCTTTATTTCAACAAACTTTGTAAGAAGATTACAAGAATTCTGGAAAAGTACAACTATAGAAATCCAATCTGAATGACGATCACTTTATCCCTTGGACGATGTGAACTTTGAAGACAGTAGCCTCTGAAGATTGCAGCACCACTTTGGCAAGAACTCATGATCTTTGGTGATGATTTCTGATGTATATGTGATCTCTGTGTGTGTGTGTGTGTGACAATGAAGGCTTGAAACTCTATTTACAGAGTCCTGGAAATAACTAACTTTTAGTTATTCTGACTTGCGCAGGCTGGATTGCGCAGACTTTGGATTGCGCAAGCAATGAACTGCGCAGGCAGTTACTCGATCGTGGACCATCTGTATGTGACGCGTGGCATTGTTTGATTGAAATGCGCTTGATCGTGTACAGACGGTTGCCACATGGTGAATAATTGATGGCATGAAGGCCACATGTACATTGTCAGTTATCTTGATGGAGTGCGCCACCTGAATTGCGCTGGCTTCAGATTGCGCTGGGATGGACCGCGCTGCAGAGAGTCTGGCAGATTGTGCTGCATGTACAGCTGTCCTCGAACGCTGTGCTGCACGATAAACGAATAGTTTTCTCGTTCTCCGTGCTGTCAGTTGTCAGAAGATCTGATTCTCTGTCAGGTAATGATGACGAGGCCACGTCAGCTTGCGCACATGGATGAGTGCGCAGTTCAGCCTGCGCAATCGAGTTGTTGCGCAATCTGTCTTCTACGCAGTTCACTTGAAGGATGCACAATTTGATTTTCATGACTTCTTTGATGGGTGCAACTTGATTTTTAGGACCTACAGACATGATCTCGGACTGAAAAATTAGTTCATGTGCAGATCTGGACCGATTAGTCATGGATCTGGACTAGCTTGACCCAGTATATTGATGTGCTGGATCTTATATCTTAACCCATAAGTAGGCTCGTCATGTCCTGCTCCGAACCCAAACTTGCCCATGTTCGGCACATGACTCGTTCCCTGTTGTACTCGTCCACGTCCACGTTCGTCACATGACACATTCCATATTTTCTGTTAAGTCTGATTCGTGGTTTGACACATGGTAATCTGTGAATGTAATCTGTGTTTAGATAGTCAAACCAAAATAATAAGACATTTGGTATTAACTGATAAGTTACATATATATATATATATATATATATATATATATATATATATATATATATATATATATAATATATATATATATATATATATATATATATATATATATATATATATATATATATATATATATATATATATATGGGTGTCCTTTTATATGTGCCGACGAGCAATGTCTAGGGAGGATTCGAACCGTGTCCATCCCTTTGGGACCCCCTGGTGGTGTCCTTTTATCAGGGCCGACGAGCAATGTCTAGGGAGGATTCGAACCGTGTCCATCCCTTTGGGACCCCTGGTGCACACACGCACGCACATACACACACACACACACACATAAGAAAGAGAGAAAGATTGTAGCCACAATATATATGAAGAGGGAATATGATAGAGGTAACACTTAATTTTTATCCTTATACATAGGGATAAGGGCATCCACATTTGGTCTTATCCACAAATCATAACACTTTCCATTGGATGTCCACCTTAATTATTGTCTCATTAAAAATATTTTTAAAAAAAATTCATCTTAGGATACATAGTAGAAGAAAAGAGTACAATAATATTCTTCCGGAATATGATTTTTAAGGAATCCAAGTGAGTGTTGAGTTACATTGCCTAGCTAAAAAAATTCGAAGGAAAAATCTAGTAAAAAATCTCATCGAAGGAAAATAGTATAATGCACAAAGACATACTTCGAGATATCTCCATTATCATCTTCAGGATGCTTCCCCTCAAAAATATATTAAAAAATTGTTCTTACATCAATATAAATAAAAAAATCAACCCTCAATACATTGAATATTACATCTCACCCCAATATTATCTTTGCCTATACATTTATATACATTATTCTCATATCCTAACGAATAGTTGTATGCTTATTGGTTATTCCTAAAAACTTGCAACTCCCCATGGTCGTTGAAACCATAGCCATGCACATTCTTTGAAACATACCTTATTTGTAGGGGGATCAGCTAAATACCATGTATCTGTATATCTCATAAGATCAAAACATTAATATGAATTAAATCAAGATTGGTTTATGTGTCTTATGTCATCAAGTTTATGTGTAGTTGCATATCAGTAGGTTCACATAAACATATTGTGCTGAGTGAATAACAATAAAGAATTTTGTATTCATATTTTTTAAATATCAGGACCCTAGGACATGTTCTTTCATTCTTTCGGCCGTAACGAATTCTATTGATCTGACCATTATAGGTATACTAAGTAAATGATAACTACTCATATTAAATATTTTCAGGAGATTTATCTCTATGGAAGATTATCTTTTCAGGAGATTAATATTATCTCTTCAGGAGATTATAGTAGATCTCTTCTCGAGATTCATCTATTCTGGTAATTATCACTTCAGGAGATTATATGAGATCTCTTTTGGAGATTATCTCTTCTGGAGATTATCTATTCGGGAGATTCCAATCTCTTTAGGAGATATTTCAAATCTCTTCAGGAGATACTATAATATTTTCTCTCTTTTTAGGAGATTATCACTTTAGGAGATCTTCTCAGGAGGTACTTCCAATCTCTTCAAGAGATACTGTCATGTACATAGACATCCGTTTTGACGACTGAGTTTAGAAATTTCTTCATAAATATGACTGGACATTATTATTATATTCTTTTATAGATAGATACTCAATGAGCCTATCACATTCTTCCGGATGATTTTAGTTCATATATGGCTCATTTCGCAAATTCTTCTTGGATATCATGATATCCTTCAAGGATATACTTGGAGATTTAAATCCTTCGAGGGGTTGTTTGTATATTTTCGAGGGGTTGTTTGTATATTTTACTATATAGGTTATCATGACCAGGAAATATATTTCTTCATATTCTATTCATGGTCATTTTCAGAATCCTCGAGTGAATAACATTGTTCTATACATTTTGATCTCTCTTTTTTACTTGTTACAAACACCTATTCAAAACCTACTAGGTTTATTCCTTTTGGATTTTGTACTATGGGATCAAACACTCCACATTTTGTGAAAGATATCACATCTTTCCATTATGCTTTTAACATTCAAGGATTATTCATGGTTTAGTGTTATCATTTATTTTCATCACCATTTTATTCTCATTTGACAATGTTATCTTTGAGAACTTTTTTCTTGATTCCAAATTTCTCTTGAATATGTATAAAACATAGATTTCTTGGGTACTGATACCTCTTTCTCAGTTTCTTCTAGGATTTGAGGTATATCCTCGACTAGAACGATATATTTTGAGAAATTGGATCTTTGGTTCGTGACATCTTCTGGACCGTTATAAACCTTTCTCTATAGGAGCTGCTACTTCAGAAGCTTCTTCTTCAAGAGTATTTAGGGCGTGATATATTATTCAGTCTCTGCTTTTGGAGAGCTGGACCTTTAGAACCTTTCGGTCTTATATGTTCCAAATGTAAAACTTATTCATTTGCTGTCTTTATTTGTTCTTTTGATATTTATTTCTATTCTAGAAGGTACATTCATAGTTGGCATAACTATTTATGCATCATTATTAAAGTCATAAAATAAGCATATAATAATTCATTTGCAATAAAATGCAAAGCATAATTTCTCTTAATTTAGTCAAGAATACATAAAGTGAAAGTATGCCATGATACCTTCTTCTGGAACGATACTTTATGACGTTCTTCTAGAACGCTAATGAAGTTATTATAGAACGATAATTCACGACATTTTTCTAGAATAATGCATTCATCTTCTTCCGGTCTCCCCCGAATGACGGTAATTCTGCTTTATCAAAGTGACAAATCGTAAATTTACATTAAAGATACTCATGTCTAAAAGATTTAATAATCTAAGGAGATAAATATAGAAACCAATATTACAATTCACAAAACATAGATGCCAAGATTACAGTTTCAGATAATACCAACATAACCCAAAAATAATGCAATTCGAAATGAAACTAGACTACTTATTATTCAAATACAATCTTCAAGATTGATGGTCTTGAAATAAATTTTCTTTTCTTGAGGCTAAGGAAGCCTAGTTGACCATTAGTTCTGCTGTAATTTGCTAAGAGATGACCAGACGAATTAGTTATGATAATTCTCATTATCATTGTCCCGAGATGTCTTAGTCGATCATGTCACAGTTTAATAGTTATGGAATCATTCGACTTCTGACTCATAATGGACCCGTAGGATTGAGCTTATGGCTCATCGTGGTATGTGCTTGACATCCCTAATGTGAGTAATGCGTATCCCTAGTGAATAACTGGATAATCTCTCTAGGACGAACTTCTGGTTCCCTAGGAGAAACTTCTAGTTCTTTAGGACGAACTTCTGGTTCTCTAGACACAAAGATAAATCTTATTTCACTCGTTTAGAGTTTTAATATGATACTCAATTGTACTTATACCCTTAAACTCGATAGATTTCTTCTGGAATTATAAGTGTATGTATTTGTTGGATAAATGTGCTCTGCCGGGGCCTCCAACTAATTTGCGCAAAGACCAATTATTGTGGATATTATGTTCGATCTAGTATTGATGTTAAAAAAAATCATATTCATAAAGATGGTGTGTGTAGCAGCATTGTAACTATCAATTAAAATGCCTATAGAGCTTCAGGTCTGTGATAGTTGGGAGGACAACCAGACATCCGTAATCACTTAACGGATTGTACAAACTTTAAAATTTTATAAATTATAAGATTTTTAACTTTAAAATATATGAAACTGTGAAGTACCAACATTCAGGTTGGAGTTCGTAAGTTATTTAGACATGGTACTTCATGTCTATGATAGTTTGTATGACAACTAGACATTAGTCTATTTTTTGTTTTCTTAGAAATTCTAAAGTATTATCAACAACATTATGTGATTGTCAATTTTTGCCTTTCGGGGTGTAACAACCCGCTACGACTTGCAAAAATTAGTTCGCGGACGGCTGGTTTTTTTCGAACATGCAACGCAACACCTGTCATGCATGCACCCATTCAGGGTGATATAAAACTTATGCAAACAATCATGTTAAATCATATATGAACATGCAATTTGTACCTCTTTACAAATAAAACTACCGCAATTATTCGATAGTAGGAGAATCAATTGCTATTCAACTAGACCATGCAACTCTTTCATATTGGAATATACATTATGTTAAGGTTCATAATTAACTCTCACCGAAGAAAATAACTCATTTATCGACTTATATTGTTTTAAAAGCTTGAGAGTATGGTATCTATTGTTAAAAGTGGTCTAGTGGAGAGATACAAGCGCTCGCAGAAGTCTAATTACATAAATTCTGTTAGAAAATTGTGGAAGTCTTCCAATTTTTTGAAAGGGCTTATTCAGAATGCAAACATGTTTTATACGTGCTCTTACATGAATTTCACATTTACTTGAGTGTTGGAAAAATACATAGAAAATAGACAAGGTCATAAACTCAGATGAAAGTACAAGTCATCTTCATTTAGTTGATATCATTTTCAACGAGACTAAGCTTGGTCAATTAATTAGTAAGATAAGAGGATATTTCTGAATTCACAACTTCAACCTGAAATGTCTCAACATTAACTATCATATATTTCGGACCTATTGTTGGTTAGATTAAGTAATTTAAATGGTGTCTTTCCATATACAAGATTAAAATGCTTGCACTCATTATTATATCACGATGTTCTCGTCTCTGGAGCAATTTTGAAAAAAAAACTATTATGCATCATTGTTCCTATTAGAGCATCTAGTGGCGAGCTTCATAACGTGAGCTTGTAACTCATGTGGGAGCAATAATATGGTTACACGGCTCCTCAAGTTTGGGATTGCCACTCAAATATTGAATAAGAAATGAATTCAAAATATACAAGTGTACAAAAAGAATTAAACACCTAGAAACATAGAAAGTAAATGAATCTGCATATGACAAGCATTCATTATAAGAATAATGGACTAATTGTGATACTAGAAGAAAGTTGTTACATCAACAATGGGTATTTTGTTTACAATAGGTTTTCGATTATCTTTATTAATCTATAAAAGATAAAGCTACAAGAAATTTATATAATTCTACAAAAGATTTTATAGGCTAAGAATAATAATATTACTCTAATATGGTTAGAGTTGGTCTAATACCAATTGTTAGCATATAATTCTTTACATTCAAATCCAGTACTATCTTAAAGATTAATATTAGCAAAGAAAATTTACAGAAAGATAAGATTTTATTTCACAGAGATCTATAAGAAACAATGATCCAAATCATAATAGGTAAACATGTCTTTTTATTTAAAAATGTCTCTATCCTAATCAAATGAAAGATAATATTTTACTTATATATTTTTTATTTCCATCTAAAATTTATTCATTAAAATTCTTTCAAAATAATTTTCATTAGCATTAAGAGGCAGCAAGCATTTGTTTACATATGAAAAATGATGTTATATGGTAGCAACTGATAATGTGTGTTGTACGAAAAGTAGAAAGCATTTGTTTAATTCAAAATTATTATATTATATTATATTATATTATATTATATTTCGTCTCCATATTTGTTTAATCTATTCATATATAGTCTCAACCATCCAAAATCATGTAGAAGAATGAAAAAATCTCTGACCTTACTTGGAGGATAAAGAATGAGATATATTGTTACCAAGCGCCTCATGCTCTAACTCTCCATGTTGATTTTTGTTGTAAATAGAGGATCATCTCTCCAATCTTGAGAATGTACTCTTTCCTGCTGGAATACTTCTTCTTAGTTAGGATATGATGCTGATAACGTGTTATGAATATGGAAGAGAAAGAGAAAGGTTGTAGCCGAATGAATCCTCTAGGCTTTTCTCGTTAACAATATATATGAAGAGAAAATATGATAGAGGTGGTTATAGATATGGATAAGGGCATCCATATTTGGTCTTATCCAAAAATCATATATATATATATATATATATATATATATATATATATATATATATATATATATATATATATATATATATATATATATATATCCTTTTAGAAAAATCCAACCCTTAAAATATGTACATATGTAAATATTGTAACTATGTAGCTAGCCTATCTTACTGATACAATTTTATTTTTGCTAGTACTTCACACATTATAATTCTTGTTTCTTATTATTTTTCAGTTTTCACTTGCGTACAATTCACTTTTACTAGTACTTGATAAGGTACTTTGTTAAACTTATTGTACTAGTAAATTATTTAAGTTCGATTTGTATAAATATGAAAGGATGTGCAATAATACTAAAAGTTAAAGTAAGTATGATGAATGACAACTATTATATTGTCCAAAGGGTCTTGGCTTGAAGTCCCAATCTAAACAAATTTTGATAATTTTTATTTAAATTATAATGTAACTCAGGCACATATAGCTCTACTTGGTCCATGGCCCAAGCACAACCTGGCCCAATCCGACGTGCCTTAGGCCCGATAATTCCTGCTCGGCCCACGATCCAGGCATCTCCCGGTACGTAGTCCACCGTGCCTTGGGCCACATGCCATGCTGGACTGAAGTTTTCCATCCTTTGGGCCGACCCATCATGGCCCGTTGTAGTGCATAGGTTTAATGAGCCTGTCCCAGACACGTCCTAGACATACAAATTTAATGCCAAATTGGCCCGACATAGCCCACTTGACATATCTAATTTTAGGAGGAGGAATTGTTATGTTCCGCTCCAAGTACGACGAGCTAAGTACATAACAAATATATTAGGCCACATAATTTACGAATGCCCCTGTATCCGTACCAGCGATTGTCGACTATAATTGATCTAGAATAGAAAAAGGGAGGACAATTAAAGTATTATAATATCCAAGGAGATAGCATCTATTTATATATTGATAGCTAGGAATACAACCCACATGCTTTATCTTCCAAAATTTTTAATACATAATACCTGCGGGTATTGAGTTCCGGGTAGGTAGTTGGAACGCATAGTTAGCTCAATTACAACTCGAGCCGAGCTTACGAGAAAGGATATAAAGGATGACTTGTTCCTACAAAATATGTGTGAGTTGATTTCAATAGGAAAGGCAACCAATTTCGAAGAACACGAGGATGGAACGTTGCGAGTGAAGGGAAGAATGTGCATTCCCAAGGATGAGGAGCTCAGGAAGAAAATATTGACAAAAGCACATTATACGAGGTATTCCTTACATTCGAAAAGCACAAAGATGTATAAAGACCTTTGTAGGACCGATATGTTAAGCAATATATACTCTAGAAGGGGGGTGAATAGAGTGTGCAGCAGAATATTAGCAATTAAAACAAAAAACACTACTATATCACTATTGTGTCACAGTGGCTATGTTATGGTTATATAAAAGCAGTAAATAAGAGAGACAAAGAGCAAACTCAAACACATCGATGTATCATAGTCTACCTCTTGTGAGGACTAATCCAGGCCGGAGGACTTTTGTTCCGAGTTGAAATCCACTATTGGAAACACAAGGTTTAATCCGAAGTGCTTGCCGGCTTCTTACAACACCAAGCTTTAATTCGAAGTGCTCGACTGACTTCAACTATGAAGTGTGAACTTCTTGATTAATCCTCTGATTACAACTCTCTGAAACTTCTAGACCATACCGTACTGGCAAGTAGACTAGAGGTTGTAAAACATGCTTGGAATTTGAAAATGAAAGCTTTGAATAGCTGCAGAAGCTAAGAGAAGATAGAAAGTGAATTAAGTGATATGGAATGAAAAACTCTTTTCAATTTATAGGATTTCTGAAAACCGAGATCTGGCCGAATTCGGGCCAAACATTCGAAAATTCGTCCGTTGCAACCGAGTCTGCAGGAAGAACAAGTTTAAAGGGTTTACCACTTCAGGTACCCGAGTTCAGGCCGAACTCTGGTATTCCTATTTAGGTTAGAATCCAGGTTTAGAAATGGATTTTGGGTTTTCTAGGTTGTTTTTCAAATATAGGTTTTTGGGCTATTTTAAAAATAAGTTTATTTGTAAATAAAAATTGATAGTTTGAAAAATATTTTGGGTCAAGCCTATTTGCTAGTACGAATGCCTAGCCGTACTAAGATCTACAGGTTCAGGAAGGACGTTGCACTTATCTAAATCGATATCGAAGTGCCGAAAGACAAGTGGCAAGTACATTGCTTAAACAAGATTTCTCTTGTTCATGCGAGCACGTACCATACGTACCATCATCTAGATCATATTCTTTGGGAATGAAAAAAGATCCACAAGGGATGCTTAAGCTCCATTTCGCTGAAGCTCTTATCGCCTTGGTGACAGATAGATCCTTTGTAGGCTTGTCTTTAAAATAATCGTTACGTATTGGGATTAATTCAATAAATAAAGTTAATTAATATTATTGATGTCTAAAATTTTTAATTCTCGACGTAAATAGTTGAACCTATCTTGTGCCAAAGGTTTAGTAAATATATCAGCTAGTTGATGTTTTGTGTCAACATATTCTAAATTAATGTTTCGTTTAATTGATGATCTCTAAGAAAGTGATGTCGTATCTTAATATGCTTGGTGCATAAGTGACATACATGATTCTTAGCAAATTGATCCTGCTAGTGTTGTCATAAAAAATAGGAACGTATGAATATTGCAAGTGTCTTCTAGGGTTTGCTTCATGCATAAAATTTATGCACAAGAACGTCCTACGACGATATACTTGGCCTCAATAGTTGATAATGCAACAAAATTTTACTTTTTGCTAAACCAAGAGACTAAAGCTTTGCCTAGAAAATGATACATGTTGCTAATAATTCTTTCATCCACTTTGCATCCAATAAAATTAGCATCTGAATAACTGGTTAAGTCAAAGGACGTAGTTTTAGGATACCACAAGCCGATAGAAGAAGTATTCTTAAGGTATCAGAAGATACGCTTAACAGCGTGCACTATGATTCCTTAGAGATAGCTTAGAATCGTGCATATAAGCAAATACTAAATATTATATCAGAGTTACTAACAGTTAGATACAATAAACTACCGATCATACCTCGATACTTACGCGTGTCGACTGGTTTGCCTTATTCATCTATGTCAAGCTTAGTTGAAGTTGCCATCGGAGTTCCAAAAGGTTTGGCTGACTCCAGATCGAACTTCTTTAGCAGATCCTTTGTGTACTTGGCTTGGTTGATGAACGTTCCATTTGTGATTTGCTTGATTTGTAGTCCAAGGAAGAACTTCAACTCCTCCATTATTCTTATCTTAAACTCACTTTACATACACTTAGAAAAGTCTTGACAGAGAGATTCATCAGTAGAACCAAAAATAATGTCACGCCTCGACCCGAAAAATCGTTCGTCTTCGTATTGATTTTATCGAATCATTGTACTCGCTGGGGTGTGATGCCGTACGAGTCTAGAGTTGCACTCGTATAAGGCAAGACAACAAGTTCTCAATTAGTCATCTTTGATTTGTTATTAGCAGCAGAAAAAATAGAGTATACGAAATAATTCTCTTTATTGATAAATGAACTGAGGTTACAAAGGCTTGCAATAACCCAACTGAATTCGCCTTAGATTAGCTTACAACACTCAAGTTCTCTCTTGCCCACAAAGGTTTTCACCGTTCCATACATCATGTCTTCTATATCTCGGCTGAATCATCCTATTGCAAGCCCGAGCGTTAATACGGTCGCACGCCTCAATACGCTACGACATTCCATACCTCAGCGCGTTCAAACGAAGCTCCGTCGCGAGTAGATAATACCCTGAACCTGTAAGCAATTTGGTGGAAGATCAGTACTAATCCTCTCGCATACTGATCAGAGACCCACTTTACTAAACCGACATTAAGTAGATATATTGAATCATGCAGCATACAATTTAGTGATCTTTCTATCCTTGCCTTGGGATCAGTTCATGGCATATTCGAATGTAGTAAAGCAGGTTATCATGGCAAGCATGTTATGTTTGATTTATGTAAGCAAACATGCAGGCAACATATAGCAATCCCATATTTGTTTCGTGGTGTGACTTCTTACCAAAATCGACGCACCCACTCTTGCGCTGACGTAAGGTGAATACGTCTACCATCTTTCTCTGTTATGTTATAAGTGATCTATGTGCATGATCTCTGTGTGCCTGCACTTTCAGCCTACCGTTCTTTAACTATACAAAGGTCATTGGTGTATCCACGCCAGAATGGAACTCTACCACGTTTCTTTTTTCTTTTCTCAAATTGGATAACCCAGCGTCCTCCTCGTATGGGTTGCTAGCCCAATATCCAAAGGACGTCGAACTTACCATCAATTGTGGCTTATCACATTAGTAGAAGATTGCATGTTATGCCCAAAAGATATACACCAACAATGATTAACATCCCTCCTAGGCTGAACGATCTCGGTGCCCCAGCATTTAACTCGTTCGAGGAAAAATACCACACCCGTGCACGGGCAATATCTCAAGTCCATTCGACCATGCAATGCACGTCAAACTCATACAACCAAACATAGACTTGAGTCCGAAACTCAGACTTCACGTCGTCTTGTATTTATCTTTCTTTCAATGTTCTTACTCTTTCTATGTTCATATTCTTTGTACGATTTTATTCTTCGTTTCAATGTTCTATGGTACCATGCCCCAATTCAATGTTCGTCAAACGAACGACCCAAAGGCCCCAAACATTACAAGGTACCATGCCATATTCGACAGTTTTGTCACATTCATGCCACAACTGTTCTTTTCGCAACGAAGTCATCTTTTATGATTCTTGTGCACGTACGCATGCTTTGACACAATTATTCTTTATTCTTCAGGTCGTGCATGCGATGCATGCCTCGATATTGTATTTCCATGTTCTATGCCTTAGTGTTCAATGTTCAGGGCTCGTGCACAAGGATACTTGCCTCATTAGTCTTTCAATGTGCTAGCCTTCTAACTCGTGCACGGGGGCACGAATGCTTATGCGCTGAGGCACTTGTCGATACAGTTATCCCATGTTCTTATGGCTTACGCACCGAGGCACTCACCTTTGCGATATTCAATGTTCAATAGTGACTCGTACATTTGATGTACGTTTCATTTCAATTATTCTATCTAGTATTTGACACGCACTATGTTCATCTCTCAATCCAGCCACGCCCGTAGTCTCGATTGGTTAGCATACAACGATATATTTTACTTAGGCATGTAGGAGTAGGAAAAAAAGGTCAAAGTCTACCCACCTTAAGTCGATACACCTTGTCGTTTTGCCGAGCCGATGTGGCTTGATTTCATAACTTTGTTGTACGGCTAACTCTTCTGACTTACCTATTCTAGCACTTCGTGCTTCGTTGAATTATCCGACCGATTTGGCTTACTGTGTCTATGCCTTCATCAGTTGCGAGGTGGTAATTTGGTTTTGCGGACACTATTGCAAATAAGATAAAATATCGACCTCTTATATTTCAGCATAAACGTATAGCCTGCACACGAAACCAACTAAAATCTATATTCGTTCGAATTGAACTTGTACGTTGCATCGATTCAATTTTTTAGAATCTTCGAATCGACTCAATGCTTTCTCTCGGACCAACTTAACACTTGCATCGAATTTACTCGATGCATTCCTCGGGTCAACGTAACTCTTTGCATCGATTCGCATCGATACATATTTCGGGGAAACGTAACTCTTTGAGTCAACAACTCATCATAATGCGTCGTACGGAGCGGGTCATTACATAATATGCCACTCAAAATAAGGTTCGTCCTCGAATCGAAACCAACACTCAGTTCAAGTATTTTCTAGATCGTTTCACGATCTCGCCCAACTATCGTTTTTTCGTTTCAAATGCTCGTACAAACTTTCAGTCTTTCCTGCATCTTAATTTGAATTTAGTATACAAATTGATTTGGATCATACACATATTCAAGGCGTCTCAAAAATATTTGTATTTCAGCCAAGTCCAGTGGTAGAAAATTGGAACAAAGATGACGGGTAAATTTTAATCCTATGCTTGCCATCTCGTAATCTCGATCGGACTTATCTTTAGCGACTGTTCTCAAAATTTTATCGCATCTGTATATTCGATACATATGTGATTCATTCAAAAAGTCACCGCATGCGACGCGATTTAAAATCATATTTTTTGTTTCATAAGTTTCGTATGGACCATCAATTTTATGCGTTGCGTCGAGCCATCGTGCATCCGATCGCAACGAGCCTTCGTAATGCCATGTCGTTCCAAGTCTTTGTCCGACTATTTTTGAAGTTTTAATTTGCAACTTATCTCGATACGATTTTTCTTTATTGACTTGGAAAATGCATCAACATTCGGGGCTACGCCTGCTAGGTGGCTTACCTAGACACCGTCCTTAAATTCTTCCGATGAAACTCAAATCGACGGTGCTCAAAGGCTATGGTCTTTTCGACCCAGAAGTTTAACTCGAGGCGACGGTGCTCAAAGGCAGCAATCGTTTTGACACAAGGTCTCTACGATGCGTCTTACGTTCGATTTCTATCGAGTAGGGAATTTCTAGCAAAATTTCAAACTTGTCCGTCTCGCAACATCGAATGTAAGTTCAATTCACACAAGCTCAATTGCATGATAAATCCAAATCTAACGACATAACTCGTAAGTCATTCTCTTACTGCTGGCTCTAGTACATAGCCCGATTCTCAAAATCGCCTTGACTTATCATCAATATGCACCATACAATTTCATATGCGACGTTGTATAGGTCCTCTTATGGGTCTACAACATTCATTTCGATTTGGTGGTCAAGTCTTCTAGGGTCAGCTGCCCCGAAGTTACGCTCGATAATTGTGGATCATTAACGAAGGATAGTTACTATAAACCATGCTATATTATTTTGGAGCCAAATCACGTTCCGACGATTTCTATGGGACTCTACCCAAATCAGAATAAAAGTATTTCTATCGGCGCAACTGATGTACAACTATCCTCCGAATAATTCATGCAGTACCGTCGATGATTCCGTAATTCACGAAACATCTACTCGTATTGAGTTCGAGTCTATCTATCCACGGTCAACACTCGAGATTCTATACGCATCGAAACAATCATCGATGACTTCATAGTCTCGTACTGATCAGCCACAAAGTTTACGATCGACCAGTTCGATCTGAAGTAATGTGTAGGCAACTCTAGAGGGGATAAATAGAGTTTGTGTCAAAAATAATCAATTAAAAATCAACTCTATGACAGTCCAGAAGCAACTACCAATAGAAATATATAATCATAGTAGTAATGTGAAAATTAAGATAGATCAAAAGAGCATTCATAAAAACAATAATTTAACCTGGTTTCCCTCGTGGAGGACTAGTACTGGCCTGAGAACTCTCGCTCAGGATTAAAATCCACTATTTGTGAAATAGGGTACACACGTGCCTTTACTCAGAAGAGCACACCAACTTCTTACAACTTTGTAAAGGCAAAACTTGGAATTGTCCAAGTGACTTCTTTTCAACTCTTACACAGAACTTCTAGCTGAATTTCACTTGAGCACCTTGGGGCTTAGGAAGAAGTAGATTGGAAGAGTAAGGCTTAGAATATATAAGGCTTAAACGATTCAGAGTGAGAGATGATTTGAAATGAGAGAATTCAAGCCCCATTTATACTAATTAAGAGAGGTAGAGTTCGGCCTGAATTCTGTGCCAAATATTCAAGAATTTGAACGTTGGACAGCTTGTAGCTGGGTGTTCCTAAAAATTAGGTTCCTAAAATTTTGGGGGCAGAGTTCGGCCGGAGTTCTGCTTAGGGCAGAGTTCAGCCCGAGTTCTGTCTACCTTGGGCCAAAAAATTTATATGGGCTAGATTTGTTTGGTTCACGGATTGTTTGTTTTGTATGGTAGAGTTTGGAGAAGTAAGTCTAGGGATTAAGATAACTCAGTGCGACTCAACGTACATGTTCCTAGATTCAATAAATTGAAAAAAATTACAGGCAAAGTACAAGTACATTTGCAATGTAACAGCTTGTCAATAACGTCTGTCTTGAACTTGATACGTTGTAGATGATGTTCTGTCTTGATCCCGATGTATCGTATTGGATCATATCAGATATCATTTTGTTAATTTTCTAAATTAGGTTGACTGTGATCTAGTTTGGGTCAACACGATCTTCTCGTATTGCTATTTTCGAAATCTTGATATCGTAGGCTCGCTCAATTTTGTATTCTCATATCGTACTTACTTCTAGCATATCAATTACGATAGGGCGAGGGTCAACCTTGAATCTGTATCAACGTCAACTTAACTTGCGTCGCATACATCCAAGTTGACAAGAACTTTTCTATACGTATCATATCCTTTTCTCGATTTGCTGTATCCCGCTATACTTTGATCGTGCAACTGAGTTACCGATATCCAACATTGAACCCTCGAGTTACATGATCAAACCCTCTAAGTTTTGCGTGTTTCAATCATACTCAAATAAGTTTCGTTACAACGTAACCAACTATCTCTTAGACACTATTTACCCGCATCAAGTAACTATTCACCGAAGTCGCAAGTCATGCGATCCGATCACAATTTGCATTGTCCAACATTTCTATCGAGATCGGTCGTGCAATTTGATTAAAATTTGCCTTGCCCAACATTTCTATCGAGAACGCAAGTCGTGCGACTCGTTTATAGTTTCAAGTTTCCTATCATGTCGATCCGATTGCTTCAAGGCATAATCGTCTCGTTAGTCTCGGTCGTTCGACTGACTTATGACTTTTCGTTCGATGTATCATTCATTGGTACAGACTCACGCCTTATCGTTTCTATCGATTTTTGAAGAACACTTGCATCAACATACCGTCATATAAATTTCAAATCGAGTCTCGGTACTATCCCATCCGTTGTGGGCAAACCTGTCGCAATTCTCATAATGTATCGATGTGATCCCTCGCACAAATGGTATATCACATACCACTCAAAAATTGAGTAATTCATCCTGTAGGTGGTATGACATATACCACTCAGAAATCAAGCCATTTCTCTTGCATCATACTCGGTATGAACCAACAGTCTATTCCAACTCACGATTTCTGCAGTGATCATGCTGATCACAATCGTAACTTTTTATTAATAAAAATATGACACAATTCGGCCAATGTATTCATTTGTCAATACAAGTTTAGTACGCAACAAAATCTATTCGTTTCTATCGATTTATGATTTCAGTTTCATCCATTGCACTTTGTGTAACGATTTATTTCTAAATCCGTTGCACTTCATGTAATGATTCATTTTTGACATCCGTTGTACCTTTTTTTTGACATTCAAAGCCAATACTCGAATTTGTTCAATACATTCGGTATCAACTTTTATTTTTATTGCAATGCATCATTCCTCGTTGTAATTGATACAACAACATTCTACGACTTTCATCATGCAACCAATATTTCTCATATCGATTGTTGCATTGAAACAACAAACATCTCGATTCATATTTCATAACTTTTTACAGTTGCAGCAACAAACATTTCAATTCTTATCTCACAACTTATTGCACTTGCAGCAACAAACATTTCACGGCTTGTTGCACTCAATGTGATAAACCTTTTACAATTTTCTCAGCAAATATCATGTAATTTCTAAAATACATGTGGCAAAATTACATGACTTATACTAGACTTATTATATGGAACATCTAGTGTGACATCGAGTAGAGTCAAGAGTGATTTGATTGGTGGTGGGCAACTCTTTGGAATTGAAACAAAGCAAGCGTCCTGAGAAAATTGAACCTAGAGCTCTGATAACAATTTGTCGTGCCTCGACCCAAAAAATCGTTTGACCTCGCATCTATTTTAATGAATCATCGTACTCGCTGGGGCATAATGCCGTACGAGTCTGGAGTTGCATTCGTACAAGACAAGAGGACAAGTTCTCAATTGGTTATCTTTGATTTGTTATTCGCAGTAAAAGAAATAGAGTATACGAAATAATTCTCTTTATTGATAAATGAACTGAGGTTACAAAAGCTTGTAATAGCCCAAATGAATTTTTCTTAGATTGGCCTATAACAATTAAGTTCACTTTTGTCCACAAAGGAATTCACTATTTCATACATCATGTCTTTTATATCTCGGCCACATCATCCTGTTGCAAGTCCGAGCGTCAATGCGGTCACAAGTCTCAATATGCTACGGCATTCCATGCCTCAGTACGTTCAAGCAAAGCGCTGTAGTGAACAGATCATACCCTGATCCTGTAAGCAATCTGGTGGGAGATCAGTACTAATCCTCTCGCGTACTGATCAGAGACCCACTTTACTAAACCGATATTAAGTAGATATATGAATCATGCAGCATACAATTTAGTGATCTTTCTATCCATGCCTTAGGATCAGTTCATGGCATATTCGAAAGTAGTAAAGCAGGTTATCATGGCAAGTATGTTATGCTTGATTTATGTAAGCAAATAGGCAGGCAACATATAGCAATCTCATGTTTGTTTTGTGGCGCGACTTCTTACCAACATCGACGCACCCACTCTTGCTCCGATGCAAGGTGAATATGTCTACCATCTTTTCCTGTCATGTTATAAGTGATCTCTGTGTAGGATCTCTGTGTGCCTGTACATTTAGCCCACCGTTCTTTAACTATATGAAGGTCATTGGCGTATCCGCACCAGAATAGAACTCTACCATATTTCTCTTTTTTCTCAAATTGGATAACCTGGTATCCTCCCCATATGGGTTGCTAGCCCAATATCCGAAGCATGTCAAACTTACCATCAATTATGACTTTTCACATCAGTAGCAGATTGTAAGTCATGCCCAAAAGATGTGCACAAACAATGATTAACATCTGTCCTAGGCCAAACGGTCCTGGTGCCCCAGCGTTTAACTCGTTCGAGAGAAAATACCACACCCATGCACGGGCAATATCTCAAGTCCATTCGACCATGCAACGCGCGTCAAACTCACACAACCAAACATAGTCTTGAGTCCGAAACTCAGAATTCACGTCGTCTTGTATTTCTCTTTCTTTCAATATTCTTACTCTTTCTATGTTCTCACATTCTTTGTACGACTTCATTCTTCGTTTTAATGTTCTATGGCACCATGCCCTAATTTAATATTCATCAATAAACGACTCGATGGCCCCGAATATTTCGAGGCACCATGCCACATTCAACAGTTCTGTCACATTCATGTTACAACTGTTCTCTACGCAACGAAGCCGTCTTTTATGATTCTCATACGCGTACGCATGCTTTGACACAATTGTTCTCTATTCTTCGAGTCGTATATAACGCCTCGATATCGTATTTCCATGTTCTATGCCTCATTGTTCAATGTTAATGGCTCGTGCACTAGGGCACTCGCCTCAATAGTCTTTCAATGTGCTAGCATTCTAACTCGTGAGCGGGGGCACGAATGACTTATGTGTTGAGGCACTTGTCGATATAGTTATCTCATGTTCTTATGGCTTGTGCACCGAGGTGCTCACCTTTGTGATATTCAATGTTCAATAGTGACTCGTACATTTGATGTACATTTTATTTTAATTGTTCTATCTAGTGTTCGACACGTACTATGTTCATCTCTCGATCGAGCCACGCCCGTGGTCTCGATAGGTTAACTTAGCATAAAACGATATATTTTGCTTAGGCATGAAGGAGTAGGAAAGAAGGGTCAAAGTTCTCCCACCTTAAACCGATACACTTTGTCATTTTGTCGAGCCGATGCGGCTCAATTTCATAACTTTATTGCACGACCAACTCTACTGATTTAGCCATTCGAGTACTTCGTGCTTCGTTGAATTATCTGACCAATTTGGCTTATTGTGTCTATGCCTCAGTCCGTTGCGAGGCGGTGATTTGTTTTTGTGGACACCATTGCAAATAAGGCAAAATGTTGACCTATTATATTTCAACATAAACGTATAGCCTGCACACGAAACCAACTAAAATCAATATTCATTCGAATTCGACTTGTGCGTTGCATCGATTTGATTTCTTAGAATCTTTAAACTGTCTCAATGCTTTCTCTCGGGCCAACTTAACACTTGCATTAAATTTATTCGATGTATTCCTCGGGTTAACGTAACCCTCTACATCGATTCACATCAATATATATATTTTGGGTCAACGCAACTCTTCGAGTCAATGACTCATCGTAATGTACCATGCGGAACGGATCATTACATAATATACCACTCAAAACAAGGTTTATCCTCGAACCGAAACCAACACTCAGTTCAAGTGTTTTCTAGATCATTTCACGATCTTGTCCAACTATCATTTTTCTATTTCAAACACTCGTGCAAACTTTTATTAACTTTCAGTCTTTCCTAAAGCTCAATTTAAATTTAGTATACAACTTGATTTGGATCGTACACATATTCAAGGCATCCCAAAAATATATGTATTTTAGCGAAATCCAGTAGTAAAAAATTAGAACAAAACTGGTAGGTAAATTTTAATCCTATGCTTGCCATCTCGTACTCTCGATCGGACTTATCTTTAGCGACTGTTCTCGAAATTTTATCGCATCTGTATATCCGATACATACGTGATTCATTCAACAAAGTCACCGCATGCGACGCGATTTAAAATCATATTTTTTTTCGTAAGTTCCATATGGATCATCAATTTTATGCGTCGCGTCGAGCCGTCGCACATCCGACCACAACGAACCTTCGCAATGCCATGTCATTCCAAGTCTTTGTCCGACTATTTTTGAAGTTTCAATTTGCAACTTATCTCGATATGATTTTCCTTTATTGACTTGCAAAATGTATCAACATTCAGGGCTACGCCCGTTAGGTGACTTATCTAGACACCATTCTTAAATTCTCTCGATGAAACTCAAATCGACGGTGCTCAAAGGCTATGGTCTTCTCGACGCAGAAGTTTATCTCGAGGCGACGGTGCTCAAAGGCCGCAATCGCTTTGACATAAGGTCTCTACGACGCGTCTTACGTTCAATTTCTATCGAGTAGGGAATTCCTAGCGAAATTCCAAACTTGTCCGTCTCGCAACATCGAATGTAAGTTCAATTCACGCAAGCACAATTGCAGGGTGAATCCTAATCTAACGACATAACTCGTAAGTCACTCTCTTCCCGCTGGCTCTAGTGCATATCCCGATTCTCAAAATTGCCTTGAGTTATCATCAATATGCACCACGTAATTTCATATGCGACGTTGTATAGGTCCTCTTGTGGGTCTGTAATATTCATTTCGATTTGACGATCAAGTCTTCTAGGGTCAGCTGCCCCGACGTTATGCTCGATAATTGTGGATCATTAACGAATGAGTTACTACGAACCATGCTATATTATTTTGGAGCCAAATCACGTTCTCACGATTTCTATGGGACTCTTTCCAAATTAGAACAAAATTATTTCTATTGGCGCAACTGATGCACAACTATCCTCCGAATAATTCATGCACTACCATTGATGATTCCGTAATTCACGAAACATCTACTCATATTGAGTTCGAGTCTATCTATCCATGGTCGACACTCGAGATGCTGTACACATCGAAACAATCTTCGATGACTTTATAGTCTCGCACTAATCAATCACAATATTTACGATCAACTAGTTCGATCTTCTCGTATTAGTATTTCTGAAATCTTGATATCATAGGCTCGCTTAGTTTTGTATTCTTATATCGTGCTTACTTTTCTAGCATATCAATTTTGATAGCGTGAGGGTCAACTTTGAATCTATATCAACGTCAACTTAACTCGCACCGCATACATCCAAGTTAACAAGAACTTTTCTATACGCATCATATTATTTTCCCAATTTGTCGCATCCTGCTATACTTTGATCACACAACTGAGTTATCGATTATCCAACATCGAACCCTCGAGTTATACGATCAAGCCCTCTAAGTTTTGCAAGTTTCAGTCATCCTCAAATGAGTTTTGTCACAACATAACCAACTATCTCTTAGGCACTATTTACCCACATCAACCAACTCTTCACTAAAGTCGCAAGTCGTGCGATCCGACTACAATTTGGATCGCCTAACATTTCTATCGAGATCGTAAGTCATGCGATTCGATTACTATTTGCCTCACTTAACATTTCTATCGAGATCGCAAGTCGTGCGACTTGTTTATAACTTCAAGTTTCCTATCCCGTCGATCCGATTATTGCTTCAAGGCATAATCGTCTCGTTAGTCTCGATCGTTCGACTGACTTATAACTTTTCGTTCGACGTATCATTCATTGATACAGACTCACGCCTTATCGTCCCTACCAGTTTTCGAAGAAAACTTGCATCAATATACCATCATACAAATTTTAAATCGAGTCTCGGTACTATCCCGTCCGTTGCGAACAAACCTTTCGTAATTCTCACAACGTGTCGATGCGATCCATCTCACAAGTGGTATAGCATATACCACTCAGAAATTGAGTCATTTATCGCATATGTGTTATGACATATACCACTCAGAAATCAAGTCATTTCTTTCGCATCATACTTGGTATGAACCAACAATATATTCCAACTCATGATTTCTGTAGTGATCATGCCGATCACAACCGTAACTTTTGTAATAAAAAAATGACACAATTCGGCCAATGTATTCATTTGTTAATAGAAGTTCGGTACGCAATCGAATCGATTCGTTTCTATCGATTTATGATTTCAGTTTCAACCGTTGCACCTCGTACAACGATTTATTTTCGGATCCGTTGCACTTCATGCAATAATTCATTTTTGACATCCGTTGCAGCTCATGCAATATTTTATTTTCGACATTCAAAGCCAATACTAGAATCTGTTCAACACATTCGATATCACCTTTTATTTTTATTGCAATACATCATTCTTTGTTGCAATTAATACAACAACATTCCATAACTTTTATTATATCGATGCAACCAATATTTCTCATATCGAATGTTGTATTGAAACAACAAACATCTTGATTCATATTTCATAACTTTTGCACTTGCAGCAACAAACATTTTAATTCACATCTTACGATTGTTGTACTTGCAGCAACAAATATTTCAAGGCTTGTTGCATTCAATGCAATAAATCTTTTACGACTTTCTCAGCAAACGTCATGTAATTTCCAAAACATATGCAACAAAATTACACAACTTGTATTAGACTTATTATATGGAACATCCAGTACGGCATCGAGTAGAGTCAAGAGTGATTTGATTGGTGGTGGCCAACTCTTTGGAATTGAAACTAAGTAAGCGTACTGAGAAAATTAAACCTAGAGCTCTGATACCAATTTGCACTGTCCGACCCAAAAAATCGCTCGTCCTCGCATCGATTTTACCGAATCATCGTACTCGCTGGAGCATTGCACTCGTGACAAGTTCTCGATTGGTTATCTTTATTTTCTTATTAGAAGCGAAAGAAATAGAGTATACAAAATAATTCTCTTTATTTATAAATAAACTGAGGTTACAAAGGCTTGCAATAGCCCAACTAAATTTGTCTTAGATTGGCTTACAACACTCAAGTTCTCTTTTTCTCACAAAGGATTTCTCTGTTTCATACGTCATGTCTTCTATGTCTTGGCCACATCATCCTGTTGTAAGTCCGAGCGTCAATGCAGTCGCACGTCTTAATACGCTATGACATTTTATGCCTTAGCGCGTTCAAGCGAAGCTCCGTCGCGAGCAGATCATACCCTGAACCAGCAGGCAATATGGTGGAAGATCAGTACTAATCCTCTCGCGTACTGATCAGAGACTCACCTTACTAAACCGATATTGAGTAGATATATTGAATCATGCATCATATAATTTAGTGATATTTCTATCCTTGCCTTAGGATCAGTTCATGGCATATTCAAAAATAGTAAAGTAGGTTATCATGACAAGCATGTTATGTTTGATTTATGTTGTGAGCACCCTGAATTTCGGTTTGAAATTTTTTTTCATTTTATTTTATTTTTCTGATTATTTGGTTTTGATAAATGTTTTATTCTATTTATTTATCTGTTAGTGTACTTTTTCATGCCATTGATATTTGGAGTATCAGGGATGTTCAACTCTGGAAATCTTCTTCACGAGTTTTGGAGTGGACACGATTACCTTCATGACGGTATATGGTGTCCCATCCAAACTTGTTCCCTTGTGCCCCTTTTTCTTCGCTGAACTTCGGGTCGAATTAGACCGTTCGATCAGTAATTGATTTTCCTACTCTTTTCCTTGATCATTTTCAGCGCGTTACCATGGCTTTTAAATTGGAGCGCCAGACCAGTCAGTTTCTTGAAACCAACTCCTTATTGATGATCTACTCGAGACACTCGTCATCCATGACCTTCGTGTCCCGCTCAGACACGTCATTTTGAGCTCCATTTGATTCGCACAACTTTCCCGACATGTGACCCGATTTTATTTTACGCCACGACGTCACATTCATTTTCCAACTTGATTTGTGGGTCCCCTGTCGACCAAAATCTGTCAGCCCCAACTATGGACATGGTCCACTTTGAGCCTACTATCCGTCCGCCACTTGTGTCCCATTTATTGGAATCTCCATGTGCTACTTATTTGCCCATGATCATCAACGTCTAAATTTTAATTCGATTTTTGTTCAATGTCCGATTTTGACCCAATCCGGCTCCACCGAGTCCAGTCCAGCTCCGTGGTTTTCTCTATCGTGACACCCTCATAATTCTTGCCAAAAAAATATTAGTACTCTTCTACATATTTTTTCTATATTTAATAGAAATTTTTATTGAATTAATCTCCTTTGGAATGATCTATTTCTAGCCAAATCAATCCTAGCCTTTTGATCCCCTCAACCAAATCCTATCCTTTAATTTTTCCCCCACACAACTTTCACACAACCAACACTTGTTGGCCGGCCCTAACTTTTATGAGGGAACAACATCTTCTCTTTCCCTCTCACATTCATTAATTATCCTTTCTTTCTCTCTCTTCCTTTCTAAATTATTTCCCATACATTAACATTTCCTCACTCTCTTCACAACAGGCAACCCCTACACCCAAGCCCGACCATTCTCCATGGGACCCCCTCCGGCGTGGCTCGCCGCCGGCCACCTGGCCAGCCAGGCCGAGCTTCTCGAGCTCTCTCCTCCTTCCTCCATTCTCCTCCTCCCGCACCACCTCTTCACATCCAACCACCACCATCAACCATCATGTCCACCACTCTCATTCTCGACCACCACCTCCATTCCAGCCATCCCCCGTCGCCGTGCACCGCACCGCCGTGCCCCCGCCGGCCGGGCACAGCGTGCAGCTCTGCGCACAGCCGTGCGCAACAGCGCGTAGCAGCGGCAGCAGCCGGGCGACCACACGTGCGCGCGTGAGGCACTGGCCACCACCGCCGTGGCCGGTCACGCGCCGCCGTGGCCCCCTCCGTGGACAGCCCTCCCTCCGGCGAGCATAAGTGGACAGCTCCCTGACGGCCACCTTCCTCCGGGACGCGTCGTCGAGGCGATTCGTGCGTTTTGCATGACGTCCCGTCGTGACGAGCTCGGAAACGACGCTGAAATTGCGCCCCGTCGCAGCGACTTCGCGCACGTTTTTCCGGAGATCCGACCGTTGGATCGGCAATTTCTTTGCTCCGTCGCAATCTCGGTATATCCACCTTCGCTCATGTCAAATTTTGTCTGTTAATTTTATCTTTTGATACATGAAAACCGGCCACCAAGTTGACCGCTTAAATTGTATTAAATTTGGACAATTTCGCGGGGCCAACTTCGTCAGCTTGTATCTCATCCATCGTAGCTCCGTTTGGCGTGCTACCAGTTCCGGTGCGAAGCTGGTATAACCCTCTTACTACCCCTCCAGTTTTGTTTCATTGTGAGCTTGTTTGATTGGTTGAATTCGACACCAAAGTTGGTCGTCCGAATTCGTAATTTCCAACTTGTAAAATTCCATTTTTGAACACGGGACTCCAGATTTCATTTCTGACACCACCATTAGACTTGTGGCATCGTTCTGGCATGTTTTCATATAAAATTTGTTAGATTTGGAGAATGTGGGCCCGGGTACGTTTTTCGGTGCAAAGCGGGTCCCACATTCTGGGTCAACGGGACTTTTTGACGTTGGCTCATCGGAATCTAATTCCGGATATATCGATGAGTTCGTATTGTCATTCTGGACTCGTTGACATATAATTTGCTGGGTTTTGGGGGACATTGGGTCCGACACGCATTTCGGTGCAAGTCGGATACCAATATCCGGGTCAACGGGTCATTTTGAGATCGGCTCATCGGAATCCAATTCCGGAGATACCGTTGAGTTCGTATCATCATTCTGGACTCGTTGACAGGTAGTTTGCTGAGTTTTGAGAACTTTGGCTCCGGTACGCATTTCCGTGCAAACCAGAATTCCAAGTTCTGGTCAACGGGCCAAAATGAGATCGGGACAACGGAATCCAATTCTGGAGATACCGTTGGGTTCGTATCGACATTCTGGTTGCGTGGACATATAATTTGTTATATTTTATAGACTTTTTTTTTGCACATTTTTCGGTGCAAAACGGCTCCGATACGGACACCGTTTTGACCCGAAATTACCTTTTTGCCCTTGTATCCAAATTGGACCGTTTGGTAGGCTATTCCAGCTAATTTGACCATTCTGGATACGTTGGCGATGTTCATTTCATCGTCCGACAATGTTTGTTGATAATTTCTCTAAGTTTAACTTTTTATTATTAATTAATAATTAATTCATATAATGTTCGTATTTCGGGATTAGTACAACGAAACTGAGATCAGCCAATTTCAGTGATCTCACATCGCTGAAATTGACAAGTTGGATATGTGGATCACTATAATAAGATTATCAACCTTACCGATAATCTTCTTATCTCGGTTTACGTGCCGTAAGTTTCGACGTACAAATAACGAAGTACACTTTATATTAGACTAGAATTGACCTGTTTGACCAGAGTTGACCAGTTGACCCAAAGTCAACTATAAGTCAACACTTGACCTAGTTTGACTAGATTATTGACCAGAGTCGACCTAGAGTTGTTTTGACTTAGAAGAACCTAGAATAGTATAGATTGATTTTAGAGATTCATTTATGACAACTTGAACACCTTGTAACCTGTGTTGCTTTAAATAGGACTCTATGGCTTCAGTGGGACCTCCTATACTTATCAGCGGTTCAGGTTATCGAGGCGAGTACATTCTCTGATCATTTCATATCCTGCTTAGAATTATTTTCTGCAGTAGATTACTTTACTTGTACTGTCACGTTGGTCACACGGATTGGTACTATATGGATCTCTACATGCGATGTTATCCCCCTCGGGAGCATCGGGTACATTGTGTCATGTGCATTTCACTTTCATCATGTACTCCTGTGCTTCTATTTTACATGTGCACTCCTGTGAATCTTGTACTCTCATGTTCACGGAGCCCCCATGTATACTATCATGTGCACCCTATATGGCCCCCCATGTGATATCTTGTGCAATAACATAACCTGTTTAGATCCTTGTGTATTGATTGGGGATACGGGGGAGTGCTAGTAGTTGTGTGAACAATTCCAAAGTAGTGTAGATCTTGTGCACCTCGATCCTGTGCAAATCCGTCCTGTTCACATGTGCTATCTCGTACTCTGATTCACTAGCCACTGTTAGTTCTCTATGTATAGTAGATATTTACATTACAGTTCTCTTCCTGTTTACATATAGCATTCCTTCAGTACTCGTATCTTACTTTACTGCATATTTTTATTTTCTAACCTGCTATGATCTGTTGAGATGTACTGTACTCGCTCCAGTCCTGACTGGACCTGTTGATAAATTTTACAGATAGCCTGGAGGTGCCTGCTAGCCTAGAGGAGACACATTAGAGGTTGTTTAGGTAGTTATTTTATTTTGTCTGGAGTTGTATTTACCTTGTGGATTACTGTATCTTTATTTGAGTTTTGAGATGTACTTCTGGGTTCATGTATCTTAGACACTTAGACTTCTATCTCCTGTATTTATTTTGGGTTTCATGTTTTATCTATTCTTATCATGCTCTACCTTAGATGTGATTGAGTTGTATCTGCTATGTCACCCCCATTCGGGGAGTATAAACTGTTTAGTCTTATACTGTTAGATGCATTGAGACCTAGGACAGCGTTCTACCGCCGACACTACGGCGTAGGCTGGACGTTGTTACGTTCTCGTGCCCTAACTCTAGGGTGCGGGTCGTGACACATTTTTAGTGGTGGCCCATACAGGTCGAGACTAAAGTGTAGTGGTATTCGAACTAGAGTACCACTACAGCCTGCAGTAGGATTAGGATATATTTTGAAGGTACTCAATCACAGATAGGAACCCTTGAGAGATTTCCGGGACGTCCCTGGAGAATCTTATTTAACTTCGATTTGAAAACTCTCTTTTTTCCCTTGATTTAATTTATTTTACTTTTGTTGTTAAATTTGATTTTTATGGATTATTGTTGAATTTGAGTTTGTATTTATTTTGATGGAAGATTTTCGAATTTTAAATTTTGATGATAGCTGTTGCATTCGAGTTTGTATTTTGATGGATTTTGTTCATTTTGAATTTTGATGTTCGTTAATAAATTTGATTTGATTTTGAGTATTCATTATTGATTAATTTAATTTTTGACAAGATGAAATTATATGGGCTAGGTCGTCTTTGTTATGGAATCTAGTCTTTTATAGTCACATTAGCCAGCATGGTGAGGACATATAGTCTGACTCTGGATATATTTCTCGGGTGTGGGAATTTAAGGTTTTCGCAGCCAAGCATGCGGTACCGCGAAAATGTTAAATACCATGATTTTAGAAATATGTGCATAAGTCAAGGGCTCTGTGATTATCGTAGCCTTGCTTACTAGTATGACGAGGATTTAGAGTACCATGATTTTGGATAGACGCATATGATTATCAGATTGCACTTAAAATATTTTGAACATGTTTTCTCTACTTTTCTCAGTCATTCAAAAAAAAATTTTGGTTGTTGTTTTGCCTAGTTTCTTGTCATTTAACTTAAGAGTATGTTTAGTTGTTTTCATAAACCTTGGTGTAACTTCTTGCTAGGAGTTTTCATAATACAATGAATCGATAATTTTGCTAGATTTTATCTTGGATTTGATAATTTAGCACTGGGTTTCAAAAAGGGTTCTTCTTTAATCAGATAAGCAAAATAGATTTTATCGTTAATTCCTTCTTGCTATTAATCTTATATTAGATAATAATAAAACTGTCTTGATTTCGCCAATCACCTGCTCGCAATCTTGGTAGGAATCTAAATGTTAGTCTTAACGTAGAATTAATTAATTTTTATTGGGACATGAGAATATGTATATGAATATATATATAACATATACTTTGCCTAACACGTATGCATGCTACACTTGATTTTTCCACATATTTAGATACATATTGATATGTTGTTGATGTCCAAATTTTTCATAACCAATATTTCTGGTTCTCTGCTTTTCCATGTTTAAATTCGTAATTTAAATATAAATTTCATGTTATTAGTTTTGTCTACATAACTGCACATGTATGTTATACATAGAGTTTCAATTAAAAAAAAAGAAATTGGTTAAGTTATGTTAAATTTGTAAAATTTAAGACTGTGTACATATTAACCCTTAATGTTGAGTTTCCAAATGTTTAGTTCAAATTGCTGTTTTATTTTCTTAAATAGAACATTGAGCTATATACCTTGTAGGAAGTAGGATATAAATTTAAGTTTCATATTCTTACATGCTAGTTTGTGATAAACATTGAGTTGGGTTTAATGTTCAAGTTCTCCAAAATTCTGAAAACTAGTTACATGTTAACATTTTTACATTGATTTCCATGTTTAGTTAAATTTCGGATTTAACATGTAATATTAAACTGTATGCATAGGTAAATGTATTGGTAATATATTAGGACTTCATTCCTATCATATTAGGATGTATTGGAAGTATTAAAATTAGTTGTGATGTTTCGAACTCCTAAATTTTGAAATTGTATTATGTTAATGTTACACTGGTTAAATGTTAGCTTATTTTCAGATAATTTTTTTAATGTAAATGCTGAACTAAAATCTGGTTTAACTTTTTAATACTAAGCTATAACCCTATACAAGGACACACACACACACTCTAACTTAGTATACCCTGTCATGTAACCTAATCTTTCTCCTCTATGTTATGATCATGTATCTATATAGATATATATAGCATTATGCACCCATGTTATAATTTGTATAAATATATAACTAAATCTCTACCTTTTACATATATATGGTTAGCTATGCATGTTATGATTAAATAGGTTGCGTATTGTAGATTGTTAACCAATATGCCATGATTAGTGTAACTTGATAGCTGTTGATTTGGAACTCAATTTCTCATATACAATTTCATATGTATTCACGTACACACACGCCTACTATCTAACCGTATGAACATGCCCCCATACACATGATGCTAGTTTTCCCTCTCTAACGCTCTCTCTGTATATATATTGTGATTGGATTTCAATGCAAGTGACTTTCGATTCTTTAACTTGTGATTTTGATTTTCTTGGGATAGTACTTTTTTTCAAATGATTGGTAGTTACCTTCCTTTATTTTTATTTTTTTTATGAGTACCAGTTTTCATATGGGGTGGTAGACAATTTTATAGTTTTGATGGTTGTTGTTTCTGTATCTTTCTATTTTAGCACCCTGGATTGCTTGTGTGTTGATACCCTATGACCGTTGGTTAGCATGACTAGTAAACCTAGATGAGACTTCACTGTCACCGTATGCCATGACCCTGGATATTGTCTTTTATTTGATGGTATAATTTGTTTAAGTTCTGGGACTTTGATTGTGGGGGTTTGACCTATAGGGAGTAGGGACATTTTAATTTCGAGGACGAAATTTTTTTAAGGTGGGTAGGATGTGAGCACCCTGAATTTCGGGTTGAAATTTTTTTTCATTTTATTTTATTTTTCTGATTATTTGGTTTTGATAAATGTTTTATTCTATTTATTTGTCTGTTAGTGTACTTTTTCATGCCATTGATATTTGGAGTATCAGGGATGTTCATCTCTGGAAATCCTCTTCACGAGTTTTGGAGTGGACACGATTACCTTCATGACGGTATATGGTGTCCCACCCAAACTTGTTCCCTTGTGCCCCTTTTTCTTCGCTGAACTTCGGGTCGAATTAGACCGTTCGATCAGTAATTGATTTCCCCACTCTTTTCCTTGATCATTTTCAGCGCGTTACCATGGCTTTTAAATTGGAGCGCCAGACCAGTCAGTTTCTTGAAACTAACTCCTTATTGATGATCTACTCGAGACACTCGTCATCCATGACCTTCGTGTCCCGCTCAGACACGTCATTTTGAGCTCCATTTGATTCGCACAACTTTCCCGATACGTGACCCGATTTTATTTCACGCCACGACGTCACATTCATTTTCCAACTTGATTTGTGGGTCCCCTGTCGACCAAAACCTGTCAGCCCCAACTATGGACATGGTCCACTTTGAGCCTACTATCCGTCCGCCACTTGTGTCCCATTTATTGGAATCTCCATGTGCTACTTATTTGCCCATGATCATCAACGTCTAAATTTTAATTCGATTTTTGTTCAATGTCCGATTTTGACCCAATCCGGCTCCACCGAGTCCAGTCCAGCTCCGTGGTTT
This sequence comes from Iris pallida, assembly GCA_029216955.1. NCBI lineage: Eukaryota > Viridiplantae > Streptophyta > Magnoliopsida > Asparagales > Iridaceae > Iris > Iris pallida. The sequence goes on from JANAVB010039017.1 coordinate 9,761,594, forward strand.
TCTCCATCGTGACACCCTCATAATTCTTGCCAAAAAAAATTAGTACTCTTCTACATATTTTTTCTATATTTAATAGAAATTTCTATTGAATTAATCTCCTTTAGAATGATCTATTTCTAGCCAAATCAATCCTAGCCTTTTGATCCCCTCAACTAAATCCTATCCTTTAATTTTTTCCCCACACAACTTTCACACAGCCAACACTTGTTGGCCGGCCCTAACTTTTATGAGGGAACAACATCTTCTCTCTCCCTCTCACATTCATTAATTATCCTTTCTTTTTCTCTCTCCCTTTCTAAATTATTTCCCATACATTAACATTTCCTCACTCTCTTCACAATAGGCAACACCAACACCCGAGCCCGACCATTCTCCATGGGACCCCCTCCGGCGTGGCTCGCCACCGGCCACCTAGCCAGCCAGGCCGAGCTCCTCGAGCTCTCTCCTCCTTCCTCCATTCTCCTCCTCCCGCACCACCTCTTCACATCCAACCACCACCATCAACCATCATGTCCACCACTCTCATTCTCGACCACCACCTCTATTCTAGCCATCCCCCGCCGCCGTGCACTGCGCCGCCATGCCCCCGCCGGTCGGGCACAGCGTGCAGCTCTGCGCGCAGCCGTGCGCAACAGCGCGTAGCAGCGGCAGCAGCCGGCCGACCACGCGCGCGCGCGTGAGGCGCTGGCCACCACTGCCGTGGCCGGCCACGCGCCGCCGTGGCCCCCTCCGTGGACAGCCCTCCCTCCGACGAGCATAAGTGGACAGCTCCCTAACGGCCACCGTCCTCCGGGACGCGCCGTCGAGGCGATTCGTACGTTTTGCACGACGTCCCGTCGTGACGAGCTCGGAAACGACGCTAAAATCGCGTCCCGTCGTAGCGACTTCGCGCACTTTTTTCTGGAGATCCGACCGTTGGATCGGTGATTTCTTTGCTCTGTCGCAATCTCGATATATCCACCTTCGCTCATGTCAAATTTCGTCCGTTAATTTTATCTTTTGATACATGAAAACCGGCCACCAAGTTGACCGTTTAAATTGTATTAAATTTGGACAGTTTCGCAGGGCCAACTTCGTCAGCTTGTATCTCATCCACCGCAGCTCCGTTTGGCGTGCTACCAGTTCCGGTGCGAAGCTGGTATAACCCTCTTACTACCCCTCCAGTTTTGTTTCATTGTGAGCTTGTTTGATTGGTTGAATTTGACGCCAAAGTTGGTCGTCCGAATTCGTAATTTCCAACTTGTAAAATTCCATTTTTGAACACGGGACTCCAGATTTCATTTCTGACACCACCATTAGACTTGTGACGTCGTTCTGGCATGTTTTCATATAAAATTTGTTAGATTTGGAGAACGTGGGCCCGGGCACGTTTTTCGGTGCAAAACGGGTCCCACATTCTGGGTCAACGGGACTTTTTGACGTCGGCTCATCGGAATCCAATTCCGGATATACCGATGAGTTCGTATCATCATTCTGGACTCGTTGATATATAATTTGCTAGGTTTTGGTGGACATTGGGTCCGGTACGCATTTCGGTGCAAGTCGGATACCAATATCCGGGTCAACGGGTCATTTTGAGATCGGCTCATCGGAATCCAATTCCGGAGATACCGTTGAGTTCGTATCATCATTCTGGACTCGTTGACATGTAGTTTGCTGAGTTTTGAGAACTTTGGCTCCGACACGTATTTCCGTGCAAATCGGAATTCTAAGTTCTGGTCAACGGACCAAAATGAGATCGGGACAACGAAATCCAATTCTGGAGATACCGTTGGGTTCGTATCGACATTCTGGTTGCGTGGACATATAATTTGTTATATTTTATAGACTTGTTTTCTTGCACATTTTTCGGTGCAAAACGACTCCGACACGGACACCATTTTGACCCAAAATTACCTTTTTGCCCTTGTGTCCAAATTGGACCGTTGGGTAGGCTATCCTAGCTAATTTGACCATTCTGGACACGTTGGCGATGTTCATTTCATCGTCCGACAATGTTTGTTGATAATTTCTCTAAGTTTAACCTTTTTATAATTAATTAATAATTAATTCATATAATGTTCGTATTTCGGGATTAGTACAACGAAACTGAGATCAGCCAATTCCAGTGATCTCACATCGCTGAAATTGATAAGTTGGATACGTGGATCACTATAATAAGATTATCAACCTTACCGATAATCTTCTTATCTCGGTTTACGTGCCGTAAGTTTCGACGTACAAATAACGAAGTACACTTTATATTAGACTAGAATTGACCTGTTTGACCAGAGTTGACCAGTTGACCCAAAGTCAACTATAAGTCAACACTTGACCTAGTTTGACTAGATTATTGACCAGAGTCGACCTAGAGTTGTTTTGACTTAGAAGAACCTAGAATAGTATAGATTGATTTTAGAGATTTATTTATTACAACTTGAACACCTTGTAACCTGTGTTGCTTTAAATAGGACTCTGTGGCTTCAGTAGGACCTCCTATACTTATCAGCGGTTCAGGTTATCGAGGCGAGTACATTCTCTGATCATTTTATATCCTGCTTAGAATTATTTCCTGCAGTAGATTACTTTACTTGTACTGTCACGTTGGTCACACGGATTGGTACTATATGGATCTCTACATGCGATGTTATCCCCCTCGGGAGCATCGGGTATATTGTGTCATATGCGTTTCACTTTCATCATGTACTCCTGTGCTTCTATTTTACATGTGCACTCCTGTGAATCTTGTACTCTCATGTTCACGGAGCCCCCATGTATACTATTATGTGCACCCTATATGGGCCCCCATGTGATATCTTGTGCAATAACATAACCTGTTTAGATCCTTGTGTATTGATTGGGGATACGGGGGAGTGCTAGTAGTTGTGTGAACAATTCCAAAGTAGTGTAGATCTTGTGCACCTCGATCCTGTATAAATCCGTCCTGTTCACATGTGCTATCTCGTACTCTGACTCACTAGCCACTGTTAGTTCTCTATGTATAGTAGATATTTACATTACAATTCTCTTCCTGTTTACATACAACATTCCTTCAGTACTCGTATCTAACTTTACTGTATGTTTTTATTTTCTAACCTGCTATGATCTGTTGAGATGTACTGTACTCGCTCCAGTCCTGACTGGACCTGTTGATAAATTTTACAGATAGCCTGGAGGTGCCTGCTAGCCTAGAGGAGACACATTAGAGGTTGTTTAGGTAGTTATTTCATTTTGTCTGGAGTTGTATTTACATTGTAGATTACTGTATCTTTATTTGAGTTTTGAGATGTACTTCTGGGTTCATGTATCTTAGACACTTAGACTTCTATCTCCTGTATTTATTTTGGGTTTCATGTTTTATCTATTCTTATCATGCTCTACCTTAGATGTGATTGAGTTGTATCTGCTATGTCACCCCCATTCGGAGAGTATAAACTGTTTAGTCTTATACTGTTAGATGCATTGAGACCTAGGACAGCGTTCTACCGCCGACACTGTGGCGTAGGCTGGGCGTTGTTACGTTCTCGTGCCCTAACTCTAGGGTGCGGGTCGTGACATATGTAAGCAAACATGCATGCAACATATAACAATCTCGTATTTGTTTCATGGTGTGACTTCTTACCAACATCGACGCACCCACTCTTCCTCCAACGCAAGGTGAATACGTCTACCATCTTTTCTGTCATGTTATAAGTGATCTCTGTATGCCTGCACTTGCAGCCCACTGTTCTTTAACTATAAGAAGGTCATTGGAGTATTCATGCCAGAATGGAACTCTACCATATTTATCTTTTCTTTTCTCAAATTGGATAACCCGACGTCCTTCCTGTATGGGTTGCTAGCCTAATATCCGAAGGACACGAGCTTACCATCAATTGCAGCTTATCACATCAGTAGCAGATTGCAAGTCATGCCCAAAAGATGTGCACCAACAATGATTAACATCCCTCCTAGGCTGATCGGTCCCGGTGCCCCAACATTTAACTCGTTTGAGGAAAAATGCCACACCTGTGCACTGGAAATATCTTAAGTCCATTCGAAAATGCAACGCGTGTTAAACTCATACAACCAAACATAGTCTTGATTTCTAAACTCAGACTTCACGTCGTCTTATATTTCTCTTTCTTTCAATGTTCTTAATCTTTCTATGTTATCACATTCTTTGTACGATTTTATTCTTCGTTTTAATGTTCTCTGGCACCATTCCCCCCTTTAATGTTCGTTAAACTAACGCCCCGAAGGCCCCGAACATTTTGAGGCACCTTGCCACATTCAACAGTTTTGTCACATTCATGCTACAACTATTCTCTTCGCAACGAAGCCGTCTTTTATGATTGTCGTACACGTACTCACACTTTGACACAATTTTTTTCTATTTTTCGAGTCGTGCATGTGATGCACGCCTCGATACCGTATTTCTGTGTTCTATGCCTTAGTGTTCAATGTTCATGGCTCGTGCATGAGGGCACTCGCCTCAATAGTCTTTCAATATACTAGCCTTCTAACTCAAGCGCGGGGGCACGAATGACTTGTGTGCTGAGGCACTTGTCGATACAGTTATCCCATGTTCTTATGGCTTGTGCACCGAGGCGCTCGTCTTTATGATATTCAATGTTCAATAGTGACTCGTACTTTTAATGTACATTTTATTTTAATTATTTTATCTAGTGTTCGACACGCACTATGTTCATCTTTCGATCGAGCCATGCCCGTGGTATTGATAGATTAACTTAGCATACAACGATATATTTTACTTATGCATGAAGGAGTAGGAAAGAAGGATCAAAGTCCTCACACCTTAAGCCAATACACTTTGTCGTTTTGCCAAGTCGATGCGGCTCGATTTTATAACTTTGTTGCACGGCCAACTCTTATGACTTATCCATTCGAGCACTTCGTGCTTCGTTGAATTATCCGACCAATTGGCTTACCGTGTCTATGCCTTAGTCCGTTGAGAAGTGGCGATTTGGTTTTGCGGACATTATTGCAAATAAGGCAAAATGTTGACCTATTTTATTTCAGCATAAACATATAGCCTACACACGAAACCAACTAAAATTAATATTCGTTTGAATCAGACTTGTGCGTTGCATCGATTCGATTTCTTAAAATCTTCGAACCGACTCAATGCTTTATCTTGGGCCAACTTAACACTTGTATCGAATTTACTCGATGCATTCCTCGGGTCAACGTAACTCTTTGCATCGATTCACATCGATATATATTTCGGGTCAACACAACTCTTCGAGTTAACGACTCATCGTAATGCACCGTACAGAGCGGATCATTACAAATAATGTTGTCAACATAAATTTGTACTAATAAAAGATTATTATTCAAAGATTTTATGAAAAGTTTTGTATCAACCTTGCCTTTTGAAAACCTTTTTCAAATAGAAAACAGCTTAGGCATCATACCAAGCACGAGGGGCTTGTTTCAGTCCATATAAGTCTTTCTTCAACTTGAAAACATATTCAGGATTTTTGAAATCAATAAAACTAGGAGGTTGAGCAACATAAACTTTTTCTTTATAAAACCATTTAAAAAAGCACTTTTAATATCCATTTAAAATTATTTGAAATTATAAAAATAGGCAAAAGCACATAACATGTGAAAAGATTCTAAATGCGCAACTGGGGCATATATTTTATTATAGTAGATACCTTCCTCTTGGCCCTCGTTAAATGTGACTAAACCATTCTCATTAAGTTTATTTCGGAATACCCATCGGGTGCCAATTACCGGATAATCAATGGGCTTGGGAAAAGTTCCCAAATTTGATTCAGTTTAAATTGGTTCAATTCCTCTTGCATAGCATCTAACTAATAAATATCACTACATGCTTCTTATATGTTTTTAGGCTCTAGTTGTGAAATAAATGCTACACTAGAGGCTATATCCCTAGTTGAGGAACGAGTACTTACATCTTTTGTAATCTCACCTATTACCAAGTCCTTGGGGGTAGTCAGCCATGAAGTTCACCCTCTTTGGCAGACTCTCCAAGTAGCGTTTTTGTGTTCCGCTTTGGTAGGTACTTTGCTCCGTGTACCATGGTTCTCATCGTCACTATTGTTGTTCGTCTGACAGTTTATAGAAGCTCAAAAAAGTATAAACATCACCATGCGCTACTCATAAATGGCGTCAGGAACCAAATTATCAAATGGCGCTGGTCATCAGATGGCGCATGGAATTAGTTGGTGCTGGACCTAAGTGGCGCTGGCCGCCACGTGACAAGCTTCCTCGAGAAGTCGAAATAGTTGTCATCATGACTAACAGCACGTCAATCGAAGAAAATTCGTTCGAATCCCGAGCGCACGGCACTCAAGAATATTGTGTTAGATTTTTCATAATGACTGATAGCTGTCTTGCGCCATTTGTATTTGGCGCAAGATAATCAATATCATTATATTAAGCAGATTGTATTAAACAACAAATAGTGCCTAACACCTTTCAACAGTTGGTGCCATGTGATCAAATCATCCAGAAGCAGTTAGATGATGTGGCGTGCAGGCCACTAATCTTGAAGAACGTACACACGACACTGCCCACAATCAAGCGCATCTCTCTTACAGAATGCCATGCATCATATGCAGTTAAGTTAACCGTTCGCGCGACTGAGTGAATGGCACGCCAATTACAGTGTGTGCCAATCAGGTTAACTACTTAACAATTATTACTAAACTCTATAAATAGAGTTCCAAATCACTTCACAAATATCACTAATGATTATAATCTCCTGAGCACTTACTGCAGCGCCCTCCAAAGGCTTTCGTCTTCGACATCGCATCGTCCAAGGGATAAAGTGATCATCTTCTGATCAGATTCCTACAGTCATACTTCCCTAGAAATCAAATCGTACTCTTATACCTTTCTCAGTTTGTAATCAAACTTTTTGTTTTTGCAAACAAAATGGTGACTCTACTGGGGACGACTTCCTCTTCCGACGAGAAAGTGACAATTCAATGCGATGTTGCGTCGGTCGTCACGACACAGAAGACTTTGGTCGTGAAAGTTGACCAAACTGCCTACGAAGCCATGATTGGCGCAGAGGGTGCCAAGCGTGCCACCACTGTTGCTGCCAAGAACAAGGTGTGCACTATCTGGTCATTAAAGTTCTCTAGTGCACCAATCATGACTCCTGCGCCAAGCAAGGAGAAAAGCTTTGTAGCCATTTCTTCTTCCTCCCCAATTCTGAAATTGGTAGAGGGTACGCCAATCACTGCCTTGGCGCAAATCCAGCACCATATGGCTACTCCCTCTTCCTCCCTAGTTCTGAAATCGGTGAAGAGTGCACCAACCACTAGTACCTCTGTACAGAATAAAGGAAAATGCCCCGTGGCTAATCTTTATTTCTCTCCAGTTCTAAACTTGTTGGAGAAGTTATATATCACTGCCCCTGTGCAGAATAAAGGAAAGTGCCCTATGGCCTTTCCTTATCCTTCCCCAGTCTTAGACTTGGGGGAAAATGCATCTGATCCTGCATCTGTGCCAATCAATATAAGAACATTTTAGAGTAGAGACTCTATTTCTCTTGGCAGAGATAATCAAATCGATAACAGGAAATTAGACTCTACCAGAAGCCCACTTTCTACTACCCATTTGTGTCGCACAAAATGTGTTGGAAGAGGGTGCATGGAACATCAGGGCATCCTGCCCACTCCTCATCAAACTGGCCAGCGCCAACTAAATCAGAGCCAAATGTTCCTACTTTGCGCATATCAAGAACAAGGCAGGAAAACTTGAGGGTGTCTCAGACAGACAGCCAGGTGGCACATAACTCTAATATGTGCACTTACCTTAACCAGCTCAGAACAACATCAACTTTATCAAGTCGGTATCAAGAACAATCTGTGCCATCTATCAAATTGTGCACAATGAAGGCTTCTCAAATCAAGAATCCTCTCACCTATGCTAATAAACTCAGTACTTCTCTTTACACACAGGGAACAAGGTATCTCAAGAACCAAAATCGTATTCCTATCATAATCAAGGAATATGTACCTCTGACTTCTTCTTATCCTATCACTATAACTGATCTCCACGAATTTCTTGTATAAAAGCAGAAGATCGCAGGACCATCTCATCCACCTGTAACTCCACATCAGGACCACCACTACAATCATCACCATGAAGTAGTAATAAAATGTTACGGTCAATTAGCTAAACGGTATGTCTTCGACCGTTTGAACTACACTCGGACTCCTGAACTCATTATGGTGAACGAAGATGACTTGCTATATGCTTCGATCAACATGACTGTTTGCCATAAAATATAAAAGAACAGAACAATTATCGAAGGACTGGACTTTTACTTCACAATACAAACTCGCTTGTACAAAGAAAGCCTAGAAACGAAAACCTAGATACAACAATCTAAGTACAATTGTTTATTTTAGATTCTGGGGGATGACGGTAGAGGCTCGGGAAAGCGACGGCAGTTCTGCCTTACTCCTTGGACGATCGGATGCAGTCTTGGCTCCGGGGAAGATCTACTTGGCGTTGAAGAAATGCTCTCCTTACTCTCTCTGTGCTTGCTTTTGTCTCTCCAAGTACTCTGGTGCTCTTCTCCAAAAAAAGGTCCTCCTCGTAAGGAAATGACACCTTGCTATTTATAGGAGTGGGATACAATCATTAGGGTTTGCAATGATTGCCTCCTTGATATGTCGGCGGTTAAGGACCAATTAATCTGGGCCCTTCATTCTGATTGTAGCAAATTTAGGTAATTAATGTAGATTGCATCAAATCTTTGTGGGCAATAAATGTTGATTGCCATGAATATTTGCGACTTGTAATGGCTTGCCACGTGTCTAATTTGCTCGATTTGACTTGATTTGGGCAATTATGGTGATTGCAACAAATCTAATTTTGTTTTGTTAGCACTTATAATTCTAGGAAGATAAGACTGCCACGTATCTCAATCGTCGTGACAAGTGCCACGTGTCCTTCATTGGATCATCTTGGCAGAGCCGCATATGAGTAGGTCGCAAGAGGATGAACGGCCGCATGAAGATGGGCAGCCGCATGGGGATGAACAGCCGTATGAAGATGGGCAGCCGCATAAGGATAGGCAGCCGCATGCTGACGGGCGACCGCATAAAGGATGCAGTCGCATGAAGATGGGTGGCCGTATGAAGGAGGCGGCCGCATGCTGACGGGCAACCGCATAAAGGATGCAGCCGCATGAAGATGGGAGGCCGCATAAATACAGCAGCCGCATGCCTCGGTGCTCGGTAGATTCTGCCAACTGTGAAAGGATTTTCTCCTCTTCCTCAGGAACACGCCTTTATGTCAGTCATTATTGCGCATTTATGTCAGAGCTGTCATTTGTCAGAGCTGTCAGCCGTCAGGACATTAAATGCAGTAAAAAACGAAGGAAAGAGTTGTTGAAGGCCACGTGGCTCTGGGTCTATCCGAGCCACATAAACGAGTGAGCCGTATGGGCTCTCTAAGCCACATGGGCTCTCTGAGCCACATGGGGATCCTTGGCCGTATGGACCTTTCTTTATTCTTTTCCATGCTTCTACAAGACCCCCTTCAAAGTTTTCAATTTACAAAATTAAAATACTTTGAATAAGAAGCATGGTTATGTATAAACTCCTCCGTCCGTATTGGGTGTTCTGGCCGCATAGACGTCCCAGCCGCATGGCCCCCCCAAGCCGTATGGCCATCTGAGCCGTATGGTCGTTCCAGCCGCATGGTCGTCTGAGCCGCATGGGCCCCTTGCCACGTCTTCATGCCATGTGTGCAAATCTTTTGCATTGGTTACCTTTGATTTGCTGTCAGATTTAAGGTCGCTTTTTGGGGCAGGATCCCAAGAGTTTGGCCTTTAGTCGGTTCGCCTTGATAACCGAAGAGTTGGTTCATTTGCACATAGATCGATGCGTCGGCCTATGGGCTTCGTCTATAAATAGCGACGTATTTTTTGGAAATAAGACTCCTTTACTTTTTGCTTTCGCCCTAGCTTTCTTGTCTTCGTCTTCCTTTTCTGATCATCAGCAATGGCTTCCAAGTCCTCCAAGGTTACGGCGAAGGCTGCTGCGAAGGGTAAGGGTGCGGCTTCAACGTCGGCTGTGGCACCCGAAGCTCACTCCGTCGTTCGTCCTGCTGTTAAGGGTAAAGATTTGGGAAAGTCATTTTCTTTGAAACCCTAACAACGGATCTGTTGCATGCTTTATACACAAGCCTTTAATGCAAACTGTTCGAATTGTATGGACCGCATACATGTCCCATAACCGAGCCGCATGGGGGTATACCCCATGTCCGAGCCGTATGGGTGGTCTTAGCGGGCCGCATGAGCACTTTGTAAACCGAATCGCATGATGGCCTGTCGATCAGGTTCGCATGAGTCCCTCTGAATCGAGCCACATAAGCTCGTCTAAATTGGGCCGCCTGAGGCTGTGCTGCATCGAGCCGCATGAGCTTCCCTTTTGGACTGTGCCGCATAAGGCTCTGACCATCTTTTGACTTTGTTTCTTTTCATCTTTGATCTTTGTAGAAACCCTGCCGATGGCTGAGATCGTTGTGAAGGAAGAGTTGCTGCCCCCTTTCAAACAAGAATCATCGCTTGTTAAGGAGGAGGTAACACTGGCAACGGAGGAACAGAAAGGAGAGCTGGCGCCCGTTGCTGTAAAGGAGGAGCCCCAGTCTGACGGCGGTAGTACTGAGAGTTCCGATCCTCCTATTTCGGATGTAGATCTTGCTCAAGTACATCCGTCATATGCAAAATGGTTGAGAGATTGGTATATGCGCCCCCGCAACTAAGATTCGTGGTCTTTCACAAACGTCCGTCTTTTGTCTTGATATTTCCGTCTGTTTTTAGCTGCAGTTTGTGTTTTGCTTCTTTTTTGGTCGTCCATGTAATCTTTTTTCCTTCTCGTCCGAATGAAATAATAGAAAAATTTTCTGGCTTGCTTATGATATGTAGTCATGTGAATTAACTGATTTTGAACAGAATACATTCGCTCTGTTCTTTGCTTGTAGTAGTTGTCCCAATGTGAGACTTATTGTGGACCTATTATTCTTGGCATACCTAGGTTTTAGGTATGGATAACAAGTTTGATGGGGATACCTGGAACAATTCCACGGTAAGGTGGTCATGGACGTTCCTGGTATCGGAAGAAAGATTATCATGGAGCAGCTGGGCTCCCGGAGCATGATGAGAAATAATGTGCATGTACTAGGAAACTTAGTACAATATTTGTAGTCAGCAGAGGACATTTGTGGGCCTATTATCCTTGGCGTACCCTGGTTCAGGATACGGATAATAAGACGAGGGAAAACCATCATACTTACTCAGAGGTAATAAGGACATGGCAAGTATGGGGGTTTTACCGCGGAGTCTTCCAACTCAGAGGTAATGAGGACATGGCAGGAGTAGACTCAGCAGAGGATATTTGTTGTCAACAGAGGACATTTGTGGACCTATTATCTTTGGCGTACCTTGGGTTTTTTTTTTCTGATACAGGTAATAAGTCGAGAGAGAACCAACATATTTACTCAGAGGTAATGAGGACATGGCAAATATGAGGGTTTCTTCGATGGAGCCTTCCCACTCAGAGGTAATGAGGACATGGCAGGAGTGGGCTCCATGAAGGGGTACATAGAACGACTCAGAGGTAATGAGGACAAGGAAGTTCTATGTAGAGGGGTGATTTATTTTTGGCGGAAGTGAAATGACTCAGAGGTAACATCGACGTGGTCGTTTTGGAAATTTGTGGATCCGTTACCCTTTTTTGTGCACTGAGAGTGCGGGTAGTGGATCATGAGGGAGGAGCCCTTTCAGAAGAATAAGTTCAGAGGTATGGTCATACATGACTTACTATCTAAAAGAGTGATCGAAATGTAAGTTCAGAGGCACCTGCGGGTACATAACTCAGCAATTTGGGATATTTGGAGAAAGAATGTGAGTTCAGCGGTACTGAAGGGTACATAACTCAGTAATCTGGAATTTGGAGAATATGAGTTCATCGGTACCGGCGGGTACATGACTCAATAATCTAGAATTTGGAATAAGAGTTCAGCGGTACCAGCAGGTACATAACTCAATAATCTAGAATTTTGAATATGAGTTCAGCGGTACCAGCGGGTACATAACTCAATAATCTGGAAAATTGAACATGAGTTCAGCGGTACCAGCGGGTACATAACTCAATAATCTGGAATTTTGTGAATATAAGTTCAACAGTACCAGCGGGTACATGAATCGATAATCTAGAATTTGGGATATGAGTTCAGCGGTACCAGCGGGTACATAACTCAATAATCTGGAATTTTGTGAATATGAGTTCAGCGGTACCAGCGGGTACATGACTCGATAATCTGGAAAATGTCGTTTAGACATAATATTTCTTTAGGAACTTGCCGTTGACGGGCAGCATGAGCAAGTCTTCGTTTTGTTTTGCGAGGTGGTAAGCACCGTTGGAGAATACAGCCTCAATGATAAATGGGCCTTCCCACTTGGGTTGGAACTAGCCGGCGGTCTTGTGAGTCATAACCATCGGCCTCCGAACTGCCAGAACGAGATCGCCCACTTGGAATGTTCTGATTTTAACCTTCTTGTTGAATGCTCTGGAGATGCGTGCTTGGTATAGCTCGATCCGTTGTTGAGCCAGTAGGCATTTTTCATCTAAGGCCTCCAACTCTTTATAGCACCCAGTTTCCCAAATAAGGGTAATTTTAAAATTTCGTGTTTATAATTATTTTAATAATGATATTTAATTCATGATATGATTTTTGGTGATTTTAAATCATTTTAACATTATTTAAATCAATGACTTGTGGTTTTGACGTTTTGCTAGTGAAACCCTAGAGACTGTTTGACCTAGAGCCTAACCATGTGATTATGATATTTTAATGTCATTTTTGGCCTAAGAATATTTTTGCATTTGACCTCTTTGAATTATTTTGATATTATTTTATTATTTATGATATAGTTTTGGGGTTATTTGAGTCGGGTTCGAATTTCAACTCAATCCGACTTGAAACGGGGACCCGGGGGTAGTTTGACTCTAGTGGGACCCACACACTAGTTAAGCATGGCCCACATAATATTAATTTTAGTCCACATGATAGAAATATTTTAGTTAGAGGTTAGACTAATTATTATGGATAAGGTTAGTGTGATTAGAGACTTTAGAATGACTAATTTAGCCCCAACCAATTAGCCCTTTCCTAATACTCATAGAATAGGTTAGTAGGGGCTTTTGGACTTTTCCTAATAGGACAAAACCACCTTTATGGCCAGCCACAATAAGGATAGGGTTGAGCCTCCCATTTGTCATTATCCATCTATTTTTCTCTCTCTTGTTCTTCCCCAAATTCCTAGAGAGCAATCCCTAGCAATTTCTCCACCAAATCCTTCCATTTCACCACCAAATCTTCTTCTTTCCTTCTCCATTCTAGCCAAGGAGGAACCTACCCAAGTTTGGGAGGATTCGGAGCTCGTTCGTGTCCTTTTGGAATCTCTACGTGTCGGTGTCGCTCCGGGAAGGCTTTTCTTCGATTCGATCTACCGGGAGGTATAAATCTCTTCTCCTTTTCATTTTCTCGTGCATATAGGTCTATTTTGAACCCAAAGGAATGACCCCCATGGTTATATCTCCTTTTGTGTCCATTTTGTGTCCATTTGGAGGTCATAGGTGTGTCCTTTGTGTTGTGGATGTGTTCATGTTACATATATAGATTTATATATATATATTGTAATGAGAGTGTATCTATATTTATATATGTAATAAATGGTTCATGATGATTATATAATCAAGTTTGTGAGTGTGGTTCCTCATATTATTATTGCTATTATTGTTGTGGATAATTAGGATATATATTGTGTATTCTTTTGGCTCAAACTATCTAAATCCGTCATGATTTTTATCCACGTTTTTAATTTCAGCGCTAACTTAGAAATGTCATAACTTCTAGCTCAAAGCTCAGTTTAATCTCTCATTTTTTTTAGAAGAAGCGTATTGAAGTTAGCTTTCCAAAAACATGTATTAATAGGCCTAATTCTTTCTGTAACTTTCTGGAGAATTATTTGAGTGTCAGCTATACGAAAGACAAACGCGTTCTCGGTGTTTTCGCGATTCCGGGAGTTTCCGGAAATGAAAATGCGATCCGTTTGAAGTTTCGGAAAGCTAACACATAGATCTATAATATACTTTAATCCTAAATTTTAATTTATGCTGAGATGGTACAGTATTAATTATTAGTAGGAGTTACTATTCAGCATATGCATTTTGTGCACCCATGTGTGTAATATAATGTTCTATTTGATTTTAACCCATGTTAATGTATATACATTATGTAACTAAATAGAGAATACAAGCATGAGTAAATGGTTAAATAAATGATGTATGAGGTATAAGTATCCTATTTAATGTAAGCATGTAGAAGTATGGCTTGTAATGAATATGTAGGTTCCATTGTATGTAATGTATGGTGCATATAGTGGTGCAAGAGAATAAATGAATGATGAATAAATGCAAGTATGAATGTAATGTAATAATAGTTAATGAGATGTAATGTTCTATGTTAACACAAATCTTATATTACCTCATGTACCCCCTTACACTATGTTGACACTATCACACTTGACACATTGTTCACTTACACTTTGACACTCTTTGATATGTATACACTATGTATGCCCATTTAACCCTCACTTGCCCCTTTGCCATGTTCACATACACACACATAGCCTCTTAAATAAGTATTTATGAATATAGTTAACTTAGCTATGTATGTATATTATATATATGTTAGCAAATTGTGTTGTAATATATATAAGTTTATATAACCATTTGAAATGCCATGATTATAGACCTAATGTTGAATACTAATATATGCATGTGTATATATGTGTAGACATGTATATATGCCTTGTATTGATGTGTGCTTGCTAGGATAGTCTTGGTTAGGCCTAGTAAGACTTGCTGGGTTAGGACATGACCTAGTTTGACTAGTGCAGTTGACCAGAGTTGACCAAGGGTTGACTTTGGCCTAGTTTGATCTAGATTCATGTAGAATGCATTGTAGTGCTTTATATTAACCTTCTGGACATGTTGTGACTTATGCTGTTCTAATTAGGAGCCAGACACCTCTCCTCGGACAGTATCTTTACCTTGGACATTCAGATATCTGGCGAGTACATTCTCTGATCATTTCATATCCTGCTTAGAATTATATTCCTACTTTAGATTACTATACTTGATGCTGTCACGACATTATCACGGATTAGTACTATACGGATCTCTTCATGCGACGTTATCCTCCTCGGGAGCATCGGGTACATTGTGTCATGTGCGTTTCACTTTCATCATGTACTCCTGTGCTTTCACCATACATGTACACTCTTGTGAATCTTGTACTCTCATGTTCACAGAGCCATCATGTATACTATCATGTGCACCCTTTTAATGGCCCCATGTGATATCATGTACAATAACATAACCTGTTTAGATCCTTGTGTATTGATTGGGGAAACGGAGGAGTGCTAGTAGTCATGTGAACAATTCCATAGTAGTGTAGATCATGTACAACTCTTTAGTATAGATCATGTACAAATCTGTCCCGTTCACATGTGCTATCTTGTACTCTACATCACTAGCCACTGTTAGTTCTCTATTTATAGTAGATATTTCTATTACAGTTCTCTCCCTGTTTACATACTGTATTTCTTCAGATCCTGTATCTTATTTTACTGCATGATTATATTTTCTAACCTGCTATGATTTGTTGAGATGTATTGTGCTCGCTCCTGTCCTGACTGGACCTGTTGATAAATTTTACAGATGGCCTGGAATTGCCTGCTAGCCTAGAGGAGACACAGTAGAGGTTGTTTAGGTAGTTATTTCATTTTGTCTGGAGTTGTATTTACTTGTGGATTATTGTATCTATATTTGAGTTTTGAGATGTATTTCTGTGTTTATGTATCTTAGACACTTAGACTTCTATCTCCTGTATCTCTTTTGGATTTCATGTTTTATCTATCCTTATCAGGCTCTACCTTAGATGTGATTGAGTCTGTATCTGCTATGTCACCCCCATTCGGGGAGTATAAACTGCTTAGCATTATATTGTTAAATGTTGTGACCTAGGATAGCGTTCTACCGCCGACACTGCGGCGTAGGCTGGGCGTAGTTACGTTCTCGTACCCTAACAGTGGGTGCGGGTCGTGACACGTTTTTAGTGGTGACCCATGCAGGTCAAGTTTGTGTAGTGGTATTCGAACTAGAGTACCACTACAGCCTGCAGTAGGATTAGGATATATTTTGAAGGTACTCAATCACAAATAGGAACCCTTGAGAGATTCCTGGGACGACCCTTGAGAATCTTGTTTAACTCCGATTTGAAAACTCTTTTCTTTTTTTTCCTTGATTTGATTTATCTTTCCTTTCTGCTATTGAATTTGATTTTGATGGATTATTATTGAATTTGAGTTTGTATTTATTGATTTTGATGAAGATTGTTGAAATTTGAATCTTGATGTTAGCTATAGCATCCGAGTTTGTAGTTATATGATTTGAAGGATTTTGTTCATTTCTGAATTTTGATGTTCGTTGATAAATTTGATTTTTTTTTGTATTCATTGTTGATTTAATTTAATTTTTTTGGCAAGATGAAATTATATGGGCTAGGTCATCTAAGTTATGGAAATCTTGTCTTCTATAGTCACATTAGCCAGCATGGTGAGGACATATAGTCTGATTTTGGATATATTTCTCGGGTGTAGAAATTTAAGATTTTTGCAGCCAAGCTAGCAGCATCGCAAAAATGTTAAATACCATGATTCTAGAGGTATGTGCATAAGTCAAGGACTCTGTGATTATCGTAGCCTTGCTCACTAGTATGATGAGGATTTAGAGTACCATAATTTTGGATAGACGCATATGATTATCAGATTGTACCTTAAATGTTTTCGAACATGTTTTTGCTACTTTTGTTTCAGTCATTCAAAAAAAAAGAGAAAGAATTATTGTTGTTTTATTTTGTTTTGTTTTGTTTCTCATTGTTTACTTAGGATGTAGCTTTAGCTATTTTTATAAACCTTGTGTAACTTCTTACAAAAATTTATTTCTTCTTAATACAAGAAACCAATGATTTTGCTAGGCCTTATTTTAGGATTTGGTATTATAATTCTTGTTTCAAAAAAAATGGGTCCCTCTTTTAAATAGATAAGTAGAACAGATTCTATTATCATTCTTTTCCTGCCAATATTTTTACTACCATCATTCCTTGTCTTATATACCTGTCCTGATTATATCAATTCCCTATCTCGTATATAATTCTGTCAGCTATACCTTGACAACTCTTGAATCTTCATATCATTTTGCCTGAGAAATGTTAAGGAAGTGACGTAAATTATGTAGCTCAGAGAAGACGTAACTGGTTATTTTATGATGATCTAAAGGAAATCAAATGTGGAGTGTTCCATATGGAAACTTGAGATAGAAATGTGGTAAAGGTCTCGAATAGAATAAAGAGATGTATACTGCCAATCTGGAAACAATTACATTTAGAGAAATTTTGGGGTTATGAGATAGTTTATAGGTGTATTCAAAACTAATGAGGATATCAGAGGTCAACCTAGTTTTGAGAACTTAGAAAATCTTGGTTATTGATTATGGGGAAAACTTTTACTCTGAGGCTATGTAGAAGGTTAGTAATGGAAAAGAGAAGTTAATTGTGTTTAATAAGGATATTAAACAAGATGTTATGAGGAAATGACTAGGGATAGAGAGAGCACAAAGTTATGGAAGTTTAGAGATTGTTGTGAAATATTTTTAGGAGAATAATATTCAAGGGTGTATGTCGAAGAAAATACGGAAGTTGATTTTATGATGAAAGATAAGTTTTGTAAGGCCTAGAAATTTAAATTAAATAATACGAGGAGAACAATTTGAACAAGTTCAAGGAATTCGTAAACGGAATTTAGAGGTTTTGGGTCAAATTTAAGACAAGGTGAAAGAACTTGAAAATTTAAATAAATGGTTAATGTTGATTCCTAAATGTGAGGGTTGTGCTTCAAGAGTGATGTTTGGAAATTGGAAATTGCCTACGGTAGTCATGGTAAGGGTTTAAGTAAAGGTTAAATTTTCATATGGAGACTGGTGAGGTAAAGATATGATTGGCAAGTTATGATCAGATGAACTTAAGAGTATCAGAAGCAAACGACTAACTCGATCTTCATTATTTTTGTGCATTAATTACCATCTCTTGAACTCCCACTTTCTAATTGAGATCCTTGACGTTCCTTATCGTGACTTTGATATTCGGAATGTAATACTAGCTGTTACCCTCCAACAAATCTTATATGCAAGACCTAGACGAGCTCACATTCGTATAGGTATATCATGTCCCACTAATACCCGTCTTCTTGTACTCTATTTTCTTGATATAATTTTCTGGTCAACTGGCTAAACTATAACCTCTACCATTATACTAAATTTCTTCTTATTTCAATTAGAAATCCAGCCTTGACTCAATTCTTTCGACCCGACATGTGATGATGTTCTGCTTGTTTCCTTAGATGCTTAACCTTGTACCTTATCTGATTACTTGACCCGTTGGTTAAGAAACTTGGACTATGTAATTCCTTTCATCATTACCACCCTTATATCTTGTGCTGCTAAATTAGCCTTAGTTTTGCAAGCTTATCTATTTTCGAGCTTGGTCATGACATATTTTATTGGGTGGCCCCCCACTAACATATTGTCTAATCAGAACCGGTACATGATGGTCTGATCAACCTGTTGTACTTTGGTTTGTTTTTTTATGTATTAATCTACGAGAATGGAGACATAGTTAAACTTGACCCTAGAGTCTCATTCGCGACAGCCTTGACAATTATCCTTGAAATCTTTTCATCGCCTATGAACCTCGTATTCGTACTCAGTCGAATTAAATTTAATCATGACCTGAATCTCCATCATTGGATGTCCGTGCTCATACTTTAATTTTATTGATTTCCCTTCTTACCCAAATCTCGTTTATCCCAAAATTGATCAACTTAGATCGTGTCAAGACAAAAATCTATTTGTGATTTGTTGTGCCTAAATTTTTAATTTTTGCCATTTTATGAAATAGTAACCTTTTAATAATTTCTTAATTGCTTGTTAATGACCAATTTTCATATAGGATGGTAGACAGCCCTACAACCTTGATGATTGTTGTTCCCTTACCTTCCCAATTAGGACACCCTAGATTGTTTGTGTGTTGATACCATAGTACTATTTTGACCTAGAATGATTAGTGTACCTAGGTGAGACTTCCAACTGCTACGGTATGCCCAGACCTTGTATACTATTCCTTCAAATTGCATGATTTAGAAAATTTTTTTTTAGACCTTGATTGTTGGGAGATAGGGACGTCACCCCATTAGTATCAGTTGTAGATATATATAGGTTAGTCCTTGATGTGGGGATGTGTGTCTATAAACATGTAGCTTATGAGATTTATGAGAGATTATAGTATCAGCCTTGAAGGGATGTACTAGTCTTTTGGTGAGCATAAATGTGTTATGAGAGATAGGGGCCTATATGTCTTAGTAATGCATCGTTCCTTTGGTAATAGAATGTATTAATAGATGGTTAATAGGAAGAAAATAGTTTGAGCATACCTATAGCCTATGATCAGTTCCTTTTCATCCTTAGTTAAGACCACTTTAAAATAGGTCCAGTCCCTTGGATATAGGTTCCAGTCCATATTTTATTGAAGTTCCATTACCGCCGTACAGCAGAGCAGTATTGGAGGTATTCCTAGATTGACACTTTTTTAGATGTCCGTTTATTATTCCAGTGTTAGAAAGTGTTACCTTAGATATTGGGTAGGTTAGAGGCTCTAGAAGGAGTACTATCGATCTTAAATTTCGAGGACGAAATTTTTCTAAGGTGGGTAGAGTTGTAGCACCCAGTTTCCCAAATGAGGGTAATTTTGAAATTTCGTGTTTATAATTATTTTAATAATGATATTTAATTCATGATATGATTTTTGGTGATTTTAAATCATTTTAACATTATTTAAATCAATGACTTGTAGTTTTGACGTTTTGCTAGTGAAACCCTAGAGACTGTTTGACCTAGAGCCTAACCATGTGATTATGATATTTTAATATTATTTTTGGCCTAAGGATATTTTTGCATTTGACCTCTTTGAATTATTTTGATATTATTTTATTATTTATGATATTGTTTTGGGGTTATTTGAGTTGGGTTCGAATTTCAACTCAATCCGACTTGAAACGGGGACCCGGGGGTAGTTTGACTCTAGTGGGACCCACACACTAGTTAGGCATGGCCCACATGATATTAATTTTAGTTCACATGATAGAAATATTTTAGTTAGAGGTTAGACTAATTATTATGGATAAGGTTAATGTGATTAGAGACTTTAGAATGACTAATTTAGCCCCAACCAATTAGCCCTTTCCTAATACTCATAGAATAGGTTAGTAGGGGCTTTTGGACTTTTCCTAATAGGACAAAACCACCTTTATGGCCAGCCACAATAAGGATAGGGTTGAGCCTCCCATTTGTCATTATCCATCTATTTTTCTCTCTCTTGTTCTTCCCCAAATTCCTAGAGAGCAATCCCTAGCAATTTCTCCACCAAATCCTTCCATTTTACCACCAAATCTTCTTCTTTCCTTCTCCATTCTAGCCAAGGAGGAAGCTACCCAAGTTTGGGAGGATTCGGAGCTCGTTCGTGTCCTTTTGGAATCTCTACGTGTCGGTGTCGCTCCGGGAAGGCTTTTCTTCGATTCGATATACCGGGAGGTATAAATCTCTTCTCCTTTTCATTTTCTCATGCATATAGGTCTATTTTGAACCCATAGGAATGACTCCCATGGTTGTATCTCCTTTTGTGTCCATTTTGTGTCCATTTGGATGTCATAGGAGTGTCCTTTGTGTTGTGGATGTGTTCATGTTACATATATAGATTTATATATATATATTGTAATGAGAGTGTATCTATATTTATATATGTAATAAATGGTTCATGATGATTATATAATCAAGTTTGTGAGTGTGGTTCCTCATATTATTATTGCTATTATTGTTGTGGATAATTAGGATATATATTGTGTATTCTTTTGGCTCAAACTATCTAAATCTGTCATGATTATTATCCACGTTTTTAATTTCAGCCCTAACTTAGAAATGTCATAACTTCTAGCTCAAAACTCGGTTTAATCTCCCATTTTTTTAAAAGAATCGTATTGAAGTTAGCTTTCCAAAAACATGTATTAATAGGCCTAATTCTTTCTGTAACTTTCTGGAGAAATATTTGAGTGTCAGCTGTACGAAAGACAAACGCGTTCTCGGTGTTTTCGCGATTCCGGGAGTTTCCGAAAACGAAAATACGATCCGTTTGAAGTTTCGGAAAGCTAACACATAGATCTATAATATACTTTAATCCTAAATTTTAATTCATGCTGAGATGGTACAGTATTGATTATTAGTAGGAGTTACTATTCGGCATATGCATTTTGTGCACCCTTGTGTGTAATATAATATTCTATTTGAGTTTAACCCATGTTAATGTATATATATTATGTAACTAAATAGAGAATACAAGCATGAGTAAATGGTTATATAAATGATGTATGAGGTATAAGTATCCTATTTAATGTAAGCATGTATAAGTATGGCTTGTAATAAATATGTAGGTTCCATAGTATGTAATGTATGGTGCATATAGTGGTGCAAGAGAATAAATAAATGATGAATGAATGCAAGCATGAATGTAATGTAATAATAGTTAATGAGATATAATGTTCTATGTTAACAAAAATCCTATATTACCTCATGTACCCTCTTACACTATGTTGACACTATCACACTTGACACATTGTTTAATTACACTTTGACACTTTGATATGTATACACTATGTATGCCCATTTAACCCTCACTTGCCCCTTTGCCATGTTCACATACACACACATAGCCTCTTAAATAAGTATTTATGAATATAGTTAACTTAGCTATGTATGTATATTATATATATGTTAGCATATTGTGTTGTAATATATATACGTTTATATAACCATTTGAAATGCCATGATTATAGACCTAATGTTGAATACTAATATATTCATGTGTATATATGTGTAGACATATATAGCTTAAAGTAATAGGTCACCTAGTGTATATCCAATGTGAATTCTTGCCTATTTGAGTATTGAATAATTGCATGCTATATAGAGTCGGGTGTATGTTGGCTTGTATAGCCTTGTATTGATGTGTGCTTGCTAGGATAGTCTTGGTTAGGCCTATTAAGACTTGCTGGGTTAGGACATGACCTAGTTTGACCTAGTTTGACTAGTGCAGTTGACCAGAGTTGACCAAGGGTTGACTTTGGCCTAGTTTGACCTAGATTCATATAGAATGCATTGTAGTGCTTTATATTATCCTTCTGGACATGTTGTGACTTATGCTGTTCTAATTAGGAGCCAGACACCTCTCCTCGGACAGTATCTTTACCTTGGACATTCAGATATCAGGCGAGTACATTCTCTGATCATTTTATATCCTGCTTAGAATTATATTCCTACTTTAGATTACTATACTTGATGCTGTCACGACATTATCACGGATTAGTACTATACGGATCTCTTCATGCGACGTTATCCCCCTCGGGAGCATCGAGTACATTGTGTTATGTGCGTTTCACTTTCATCATGTACTCCTGTGCTTTCACCATACATGTACACTCTTGTGAATCTTGTACTCTCATGTTCACAGAGCCTTCATGTATACTATCATGTACACCCTTTTAAGGGCCCCATGTGATATCATGTACAATAACATAACCTGTTTAGATCCTTGTGTATTGATTGGGGAAACAGGGGAGTGCTAGTAGTCATGTGAACAATTCCATAGTAGTGTAGATCATTTACAACTCTTTAGTGTAGATCATGTACAAATCTGTCCCGTTCACATGTGCTATCTTGTACTCTACATCACTAGCTACTGTTAGTTCTCTATTTATAATAGATATTTCTATTACAGTTCTCTCCCTGTTTACATACTGTATTTCTTCAGATCCTGTATCTTACTTTACTGTATGATTATATTTTCTAACCTGCTATGATTTGTTAAGATGTATTGTGCTCGCTCCTGTCCTGACTAGACCTGTTGATAAATTTTACAGATGGCCTAGAATTGCCTGCTAGCCTAGAGGAGACACAGTAGAGGTTGTTTAGGTAGTTATTTCATTTTGTCTGGAGTTGTATTTACTTGTGGATTATTGTATCTTTATTTAAGTTTTGAGATGTATTTCAGGGTTTATGTATCTTAGACACTTAGACTTCTATCTCCTGTATCTCTTTTGGATTTCATGTTTTATCTATCCTTATCAGGCTCTACCTTAGATGTGATTGAGTCTGTATCTGCAATGTCACCCCCATTCGGGGAGTATAAACTGCTTAGTATTATATTGTTAAATGTTGTGACCTAGGACAGCGTTCTACCGCCGACACTGCGACGTAGGCTGGGCGTAGTTACGTTCTCGTACCCTAACAGTGGGTGCGGGTCGTGACACTCTTGTAGCCGACGACGGTAGTTATCGTCTGTCGTCAATTGGTAAGTGAGAGCGACGACGAGCGAGGGGATTTGAGTCTCCAATGGAAGAACTGCCTCACTCCCGTATATCAGGGAGAATGGTGTATTCCCCGTGGCTGTTCGGACTGTAGTACGATACGCCCATAAGCATTCACCAAGCCTCTCGTTCCAGTCGCGTTTGTTGGAGGACACGAACTTCTTGAGTAACTTGATGATGGTTTTGTTGAATGCTTTTGCCAACCTATTTGCTGCCGGATTGTATGGTGTTGAAGCAACATTCTGAATTCTATGCTTGTCGCAAAACCGATAGACGGCGTGGCTTGCAAACTGCTGACCATTATCACGGATGATCCTTCGGGACAGTCCAAAGCGATAGATGACATGATGCTTGAGGAAGCTGATCACGTTTGAAATCTTTACTTCTGCAAGCGGAATAGCTTCCGCCTATTTGGAGAAGTAATCCGTGATTGTGAGTATGAAGCGATATCCTCGGGAAGAAGGTGGAGCGATCGGACCGATGATATCCATTTCCCATGCTTCGAATAGCCAGGACGTCACTGTCGAATGTAGAAATTCGGATGGCTGGTGGATGAAGTCTGCATGAACTTGGCAGGCTTTGCACTTTCTTGCATAGTCTACCGCATCTGCCACCATCGTGGGCCAGTAGTAGTCCATTCGGCGAAGATGGTCTTGCAATTTTGGGCCAGGCTGATGGGCTCCGCAGCCACCGTCATGAGCTTCGCGTACGGCTTCTTTGGCTTCTGCGTTTGACAGACATCGCAGTAATAATCCATCATAGGATCGACGATACAATATTTTTGTCTCTGTATCGTAGTAGAATCTGAAAGAACGCCTTCTGATAGAGGTGGCTTCCTTTGGGTCCTTCGGCAGAATGTCGTAGACTACGAAGTCAATGAATGGTTGTCTCCAGTCTTGTGCTTTGTCGATCGTCTGAGCGAAATAACTCGCCACAAATTGAACATTGTTCTTAGGACAGACCAATTCATGGCCTATCACATCCACCGATTGATGAGCATAGTTTGGAACTGCTAGGGAAGCGGCAAGGCCTGCTAGGGCGTCGACTTCGATATATTGGAGTCTGGGAACGTGTTCGATGAAGAATCCCTCAAATGACAAAATAATGTTGATCGCTATTTAGTGATAGGGGATTATGTCTTCATTGCAAACCTCGTATGAACCCTGGATCTGATTGACGATTAACTATGAATCGCTGTATGCTTCAAGATATTCTACCCCCAGCTCTTTCGCAAGTTGGAGACCAATGACTAAAGCACTGTACTCGGCCACATTGTTAGAGCAGGGTTCTTTGAGGGAGTAAGTGCAATTAATCATAAGTCCGAAAGGAGAAACCAGCACCACCCCGACTCCAACGACGATGTTGCCCTTAGGTCCGGTCCTTGAGGCACCGTCGAAGAACATTCGCCATATATCATCGTGAGAGGTTGCACACGAGTCGGCGACCTCATCTGGGATTCCTTCATATATTTTGGACGACTCCGAGCCTGGGTGGGCTGCTAAAAAGTCTGCCAGAGCTTGACCTTTAACAGCCTTTTGCGGGACAAAGATCATATGATAGGGGGACATCAATATTGCCAATGTGGCGAGGTAGGAGCTGAGTGCCCCTGGTTTAGTCATGAGGACCCTGAGAGGGTTGACTCGTGAGATCACATGTATGGTTTGTCCTGTGACATAATGCCGCGTCTTTTGAATGGCGAACACCAGGGCGAGGCATTCATTCTCTACTGCGGTGTATCGGTGCTCTGGCCCAATCATCATTCGGCTAAGGTAATATATAACTTGTTCATGGCCCGCATCATTGTTTTGTGCCAGCAGAGCGCCAAGGGAATGCTCTATTGCTCGTACATATAGCAAGAATAGTTTCCCAGCAATATGGGCCACCAGGACTGGTGGGTTCGACAAGTATTCTTTGATGCCATCGAAGGCACGTTGGCATTCTTCATCCCATACGAACGAGATGCCTTTCTTCATGAGATGGGTGAATGGCCGACATCGCCCGGAGAGGTTAGAAATGAACCTCCTAATGTAAGCTAGCCTCCCTTGAAGGCCTCTGAGTTTGCGAAGATTTCTCGGGCGACTCATCACCATAATTACCTTCATCTTCTCTGGATCTACATGAATTCCCTGGGCAGTAATAATAAAACCCAGGAATTTTCTGCTGGATATGCCCAAGAAGGATTTTGTGGGATTCATCTTCAGGTTGTGCACTCGCATCAGGTTGAATACCGTCCTCAGATCCTGGAGATGGTCTCCCTTATAGCGACTCTTGATGACATGTCATCGACGTAGCATTCCACAGTCTTGCGCAAGTGGTCTCTGAAGATGATACTCATGCCTCTTTGATATGTGGCGCCAGCATTCTTTAAACCGAAAGGGATGACTGTGTAGCAGTATGTTCCAATCGGTGTTCGGAATGATGTATAATTCTCGTCGTCAGGAGGCATCTTAATTTAGTTGTACCCTGAGAAGCCATCTATGAATGACATACGTTCGAAACTGCATGTGTTGTCGATCATGATGTCTGTGATAGGGAGGGGGAATTCATCTTTGGGACATGCCTCGTTCAGATTACGAAAGTTGATACAGATTCGAATCTTTCCATTCTTCTTGAGGACCGAAACTATGTTGGCGACCCAGTCTGGATGTTGTTCCTCACGAATGAAGCCGCTGGCTATCAGTTTGTTGACTTCGACTTCGATCACATCCATGATGCCCGGGCGGAAGCGTCGCTGTTGTTGTTTGACCGGCTTTGCATCTGACCGAATATTGAGCTTGTGAAGGGCAACCTCGGGATTTAGTCCTGGCATGTCTTCATAGCTCCAGGCGAACACATCGATATATTCTTTGACAAGTTCCAGTAGCGATTCTTGCTTTTCATCTATCAGGCTATTACTGACGAAGATTCGTTTTGGAGAAGATTCGCTGCCAAGGTCGACCTGTATAACCTCATCTTCAGTAGTTCTCTCTGTTCGAACCGCTTTTCCTATTGTGCATCCAGCTGTTAGGCCCACGGCTCTAACTCGAGGATTTCAGGAATGTCTTCATCTTTTTCGTTGGCGTCGGCAAATACCATATTGACGGACCAGACTTGCCTGAATACGTCTCCGATGCTGGCATCTGAATCGGAAGTGGGTGATCCGGTTGAGTGTGAATGCCAATCGCATTCCTCGTCTGAGCTTTCAGGGGTTGTCGCGGGTGTGACATAACCTAGCCCACATCTGGTTTTGTTGTAGTAGTCTCGTAGTTTCCCAGCCGGGACTGGCGGCTTTAAAGGTAATCGTCGACCAGTGCCGTAGTTCAAACCTGGTATAGTCTCCTGATCATACCCCTGTTTTTGTATGAGATATTTGGATTGGGGGCTATACAGATAAAGAGGCAGTCTTCCGACATCTGATTCGAGATCGACCTTCTCTATGGTAAAGGGCTGTGGGTCGTCATTCCGGCCGAAGATGATTGGATGGTCCCCTCCCTCTATTATGCGGTAAACGTCTTCCACTGGAGTAAGCTGGTTTGTGGTGTAAACATTTGTCACCTGTGTGTGTAGGTGAGTACCTATACCGTGTTCGATAACACACATTGTACAAAGCTTATTAAGCTTGAGGTAGTTCAAAGATAGCCCTTTATTGATGAAATAAGGTATCTTTTCTAGCGGGATTACATCATCTGCGGAGGGAACATCAGTGTGGGCAGCCACATACTTGGCTAGTTTCGGTTCTTCTTCGACTACCCCCTGTATAAATGAAGACTGAGATGATGACCTGGGCAGCTTGATCGCCAGGGGTTCTGCTGGTGGAGCTGAGCGTGGAGTTGTTGGCAAACTAACGACCCCCAGTTTAGTACTCGATGCTGGGCGGGGAGTTGTTGGCTCGCTAGAAGCCCCAGACTTTGCATCGAGATGACAATTCTTCTTGGAAAGGCGTATTGTTATTTGCTTGTCAGAGGGATTGAGCTTCTCTGTTTGTGGCTGGCCGACTCTCGGTAGTCTGATTGTCAGTGGCTCCGTTGTGGGTCTCGGCGCTTGGCCGGACCTTGGCAGCCGGATTATCATTTGCCCTTCTTGTGCCGAGAGGCTGATTATGTCCTTACGCAGAGCGGTCGTAAGGGGTGCGGACTTGCTAGGTTTGCGAGCTTGAAGCTGGATCATCAGAGGTTCTTCTGATCCTGAGGCCGTCTCAGTTCAAGCTTGTACAGCTTCATCCAGGTGCCTCTTCGACTTCTCGTATAGGCAGGAGTCTGAGTAGTAGGATTCGACCCCTTTGAAGGGATCGATGTCGGCAAATTCTGTCCTCACGAAGCCGTGTATGTCGACATATTTGAAGCACTGGTGCAGCATGGAAGGCACGATCATATAATCATGTATCCAAGGGCGCCCCAAGAGGATGTTGTAAGAAGTGTCCGCATCTATGACATAAGAGGTTAATTCTGGCTGGAGATCGCCAATTTGGAACTTCAAGCGAATCTTTCCGATCGGGTAGCTCCTGCCCGAATTGAAACCGCTGATGGCAGTGCTTGTTGGCGTCAGACGATGCATAGAAATGCAGAAATGATGTAACAGACCCTTCGGGATGATGCTTATGGAAGAACCAAGATCAATGTGCATACGGTCCACCTTTACGTCGCCGATGTATCCAGTGTAGTATAACGGACGATCGTGCAGGTTGGTCTTAATGAGCATATCTTGCGGAGTGAAGACAATGTTGGACATCGCTCCTATGCAAGCACTGTCTTGGAGATTTGCAGGCAGGCTCTCTCCTGTGAGGTTGACCTGAGCCAGATAGGCGTTAGCAGTTTGGAGTGCATCGCTCAAAGTCGTGCGAACATCCATTGAGAGTCTCAGGAGCTCGTATAATAATAATTTGGCCGGTGTATTGGCCAATTGCACCAAGATGTCAAAGTTGTAGGGCCTCTCCAGCCCCTGCGGTGCCTTTTTTCGGAGGGATTTGTCAAAGCGAGTCTCCTTTGGCCTAGGCTTGTCGGTCGTCAGAGGTTGAGAAGGTCCTGGAGTGTCAGTAGTAGCTGGCTGATGATCTTCAGCCGAGTTATCAGCCACAGGTTGGGATTGTGCCCCAGACCGAGTAACGACAGCCGTAACTTCTTCGACATCTGCCGAGATTGTACGGCAGGATCTGACTTTTCCACTCTTCTTCTTGCGGATGGAAGATGGTGTGGACTGAGTCACTTCAGATACCAAGTCTGGATGGACCCGTATGACCTCCCTCGTGATGTAGTGAGGGACACTAGCCAGCAGCCTGATCCCGAGGAGGTGAAAGATTAGCAATCTCTATTGTCGCCAGAGGGATGGGTACCACACCGTCTTGAGTTTCTGTTGGAGGAAAGCTGCCAAATTATACAGACACCATATGGGCTGCCACAGTTACATCTTCGAAATCAATGGCCAGAGCGTTCGAATCGATAGGATGTTGGATGTATCGTTTCAGTTGGTAGCAGTCGTGTGTAGCATGGTGGACATAGCGGTGGTAATGGCAGTACTTTGGGCTCTCCATTTCCGTCGGCCGAGGTTCCCGTCTTAGTGCAGGGAGCTGAATTCTATCTCCTTGTATGAGCATGTCCAAGATGGGCTTGACGTGGCCGTCTTTGAAGGAGTAGGTCATTTGCGGCTATTATTTGTCCGCCGGTTTTGATTCAGGTTTCTGGGCTATTTCGGCCACCATAGCCTGCTTGTCCTTGTTGTCCCGATTGTTGGAGGAGTTACTACCATTGTTGTTGTTGGTATTGGGGCGCTTGCCCTTGTCCTCTCCCTCCGAGATGTGCAATTCCAGTTGGCGAGCCTTTTTCAACCTTTCTTCAGCGCTAGTGGCACTGATGATAAACGTCTTCCAATCTTTAAATTGACTTTTGCCCATCCAGAGACTGATTGTTGGGAGCAATCTCTTTTGGCAGATTTCAATCAACGAGGAATCTGGGTTACCAGACGGCAATTTTATTGCGGTTTGGCGAAACCGCTCAATATAGTTTCTTGTCAGCTTCTTCTACCTTTGGACGACGTACATGAGGGTGGACATTGTGATGTCCTGTCCTACTTCGTAGAATCTCTCCAAGAACATGTGCTTGAAGCTGGTGAAGGAGTGGATGCAGTTGTCTGGCAGGTTACGATAAGAGTCGAAGGCGACCCCCTCCAATGCCCCGATGAATAATCGTGTAAGGATGGCATCGTCATGGGGTAGATGGTCGGTGGTGACCTCGATGTAGGTGATGTACCGACTTGCGGAGGTCTTTCCATCATATGGATTGATATGGAATGGTTTATACTTTGGTGGGAAGGGAACATCTCTCCACGCAGCGGGATATGGTTGTCGTATCCCGAGGTCTTGGCAGTTTTTTCGGGTGTGGAACATGGCCCGGAGCTCCTGGACCTCTCTTCTTGCCTCCCTGGCTTCGTCTGCAGCGGTAGGAGCCGACATTTCAGGAGGATTATTGCCCGGGTTTGGTGCGGCCGAATTTGTGTTCGTATTGACCGTAGGACCCGCGCTTGTTTGGCCAGGCGTCCCTCCTTGTAGAGTTGGAAGGGCTGCTTTGATCTCGTCTACAGACTTGACCAAGGCGTACAGTATGGCCTCCAGAGTGTCGATGCGTTGGCGATCACTGGAACCACCTTGATTGCTGTCCGTCATGAACACCGTCCTTGCATGAGGAGAGATAGAAGGAACGGTGGAGGACGTGCCCTCCGAATCATACCCCTGTACCGAGAAATCATCGGGGTATGTGGGAATGTTCTCCTCTGGTTCGGACTCAGAAGGAATAGTACCCCCAGCTTCAGAGCTTGCTTCATCATGGGAGCCGTAGACATCATCGGGGACGTCGGTACTTGCTGTATCTGATGGAAGAGTTGTTTTCCCGGGCTCATCTCCTTGGAACATCGGATTATCGTAGATGATCTGAGGAGTGCTACCCCCAGTTTCAGTAACCCCCAGTGGTGTGGATGATGAATCTCCTACTGTAGTAGATTTTGTCTTCGAACGGGTACCTTGGAAAACTCCGGTGGTGGATAACCGTTTAGACGACAGTTTCTTAGTCACAGTGGTTGAGATCTTCGGGCTGGAAACGTTTATCTTCTTCCCTCTCCTATCGGCGGGGATTTTCTGAGTAGAGTTGCAATAGACGACGGGAGGCGCTTCGTCCTCTGAGGTTGGTCGTTGCAGCCTTTGGAAGACAGATCGCCGGTCTTCTCTTGCTGTCGCGTTGTTGCAACAGCAGTTGACAATGATTTGGGTGCAGTGATGTCTGTAGGAGGACTCTTTGCATACCGGGGCCTCCTCTCTTTCCTTGCGCTTGTGGAGGATAGCCTCACGCAAGTCAGATGGGTCCGGAATGACCATGTTTGCTCCATGGATTTTGGAAGACTTTTGGGAACCTCTCTGTCTATTTACCGCCGGGGGCTGGACTCGAGTGGTTCTGTACAACTTCCCATCAGAGGCCCGTATAACAGTATGTGGAGTGCTCGGATGGTCAGAGGTTGGGACAGCCGACTGAGCTCGCTGAGCTCGTGCTGCCCTTAACTTCTTCACTCGGGCGCCTTAAGGCGTATAGTAGGAAGAGTCAAAGTAGTGCTGGAGAGAGTCAGACATGTCTTCTCGGGAGTACGAGAGATCAGGACCATATGAGAGGCGATCGAAGACTGAGCTGCGTGGAGCGGGCGTCATGCGGCTGGAATCAATAGTCTTCATGCGGCTGGCAGTCGTAGCCGCATGGGCTTTCCTCATGTGCCTGGAAGTCTCAGTCGTATAGGTTTTCTCCATGCGGCTGGGAATCCTGGCCGCCTGAGTGTTATGCGTTCGGCTGGCAGTTTCGACCGCATGGTCATCATGCATGCGGCTGGAATGTTTGGCTGCATGAGTCTTCGTCTTGCGGCTAGTGCCTTTGTTCGGCTTCTTCCTGGAGCACATAGAATCACTCTTTGCCCCTGCAAGTCCAGCATCGTAGTGCTTTCCTCTGCCGGACTTGGGGACAGCAGAGTCCTCTATGGCTTGAAGTGGAGCCGCATGAGAGTTGCCTTCGCCGTCTTGGGCAGCAGAGAGCACTCCGTCCAGAGCTTGGGGAGGAGCGAATGACTTTGGCCTCCACTCCCTGCCAGCCTTCTTTGTGCGAGTTCACTTCTGGACCGGGCCAGCGCTTCCTTCGGAGAGCATTTCTTCGAACGCCTGTTGGTCGAAGCGGACAACCATCTTCTGTTGTGTGGAGCCAAGTTTGGCTGCATCTGATTGCGTCACCAACTCCTCAGCCATGGAGAAGTTTGTCCCCAGCAGAGTCGCCATCGTGTTTGCCATAAAATATAAAAGAACAGAACAATTATCGGAGGACTGGACTTTTACTTCACAATAAAAACTCGCTTGTACAAAGAAAGCCTAGGGACGAAAACCTAGGTACAACAATCTAAGTACAATTGTTTATTTTAGATTCTGGGAGGTGACGGTAGAGGCTCGGGAAAGCGACGGCAGCTCTGTCTTACTCCTTGGACGATCGGATGCAGCCTTGGCTCCAGGGAAGATCTGCTTGGCGTTGAAGAAATGCTCTCCTTACTCTCTCTGTGCTTGCTTTTGTCTCTCCAAGTGCTCTGGTGCTCTTCTCCAAAAAAAGGTCCTCCTCGCAAGGGAATGGCACCTTGCTATTTATAGAAGTGGGATGCAATCATTAGGGTTTGCAATGATCGCCTCCTTGATATGTCGGCGGTTAAGGACCAATTAATCTGGGCCCTTCATTCTGATTATAGTATATCTAGGTAATTAATGTAGATTGTATCAAATCTCTGTAGGCAATAAATGTTGATTGCCATGAATATTCGTGACTTGTAATGGCTTGCCACGTGTCTAATTTGCTCGATTTGACTTGATCTGGGAAATTATGGTAATTGCAACAAATCTGATTTTGTTTTGTTAGCGCCACGTATCCTTTATTAGGTCATCTTGGCAGAGCCGTATATGAGTGGGCCGCATGAGGATGAACGGCCGCATGAAGATGGGCAGCCGTATGGGGGTGAACAGCCACATGAAGATGGACAACCGCATAAGGATAGGCAGCCGCATGCTGACGGGCGGCCGCATAAAGGATGCAGCCGCATGAAGATGGGTGGCAGCATGAATGGGGCGGCCGCATGCTGACGGGCGGCCGAATAAAGGATGCAGCCGCATGAAGATGGGTGGCCGCATGAAGGGGACGACCGCATAAAATGAGCGGCCGCATAAATATAGCAGCCGCATGCCTCGGAGCTCGGTGGATTCTGCCAACTGTGAAAGGATTTCCTCCTCTTCCCTAGGAACACGCCTTTATGTCAGTCATTATTGCGCCTTTATGTCAGAGCTGTCATTTGTCAGAGCTGTCAGCCGTCAGGACATTAAATGCAGTAAATGACGAAAGGAAGAGTTGTTGAAGGCCACGTGGCTCTGGGTCTATCCGAGCCGCATAAACGCGTGAGCCGCATGGGCTCTCTAAGCCACATAGGCTCTCTGAGCCGTATGGGGATCCTTGGCCGCATGGACCTTTCTTTATTCTTTTCCATGCTTCTATAATGACGTCCCGAAGTACTGGGGGTGGACAATGTCTAAGACGTAATACATCCCGTAATCTAGTCAACAATAACTTGATCGTATCCGTGACTCCGATGAAGGGGTCTACCAAAATACAAGATCAAGAGTTCGAGATCTACTCGGTCAAAGGAATCTTTCCACTCCTTGTTTTGAAGATGTCCTCGGTCAAAGAAACCTTCTTGATTCTGACCAAGAAATAATCGATCAAGAGGTCAAGATCTACTCTGTCAAAGGAATCTTTCCACTCCTTATCTTGAAGATGTCCTCGGTCAAAGAAATCTTCTTGATTCCGACCAAGAAATAACCAGTCAAAGGAATCTTCTTTTCGACCAAGAAATAATCGGTCAAAGGAATCTTCCTAATTTTGACCCAGATCTCCTCAGTTAAAAGAATCTTTCCACTCCTCATCTTGGGGGTAGTTTCCTATATGACTTCGATGCCGATAGCGAGAGCTATGATCGGACTATCTTTTCTACCAGTTCATTTTCGATATCTAGAGAAGTAACTGCCTATGTCACTAATGAAGAACATGATGCGTCCAGCTCTAGGAATCAGGAGTAGCAAATTGCTGCTTTAGAGGCTAACTTGAAAAATATGGCCGAAATGGTTGAAAATATGCATGCTGTGGTCATAGCACAACATACTGTTCTACGGGTTGCGAATCCAATTTCAACCCAAGAACACATAGTAGCATCTGCACCTATCAACACTGGTCTGGGGGTACAATCTCCTCTCAATGCTACCGTTCCAGATCAAGCTATTCCAAGTCAGTCTGGTGCTGGGGACGGTACTTATCATGCGGTTCCACCTCCTAATACATCAAACCAATCTACTGCTCCTCAAGTATCAAAGATCCTCTTGAGGCAGTGAAGCTTCTGCGTAATTAGTTTGAAGCCTTTAAGTAGAAGGACATTCTATAAAAGTTAGGGATCAAACAACCTTACCCTATAGAATGGAAGGAAGTTCTATTTCTACCTAAGTACAAGCTACCAACCATCATGTTGTTTGATGGCAGCTCATCTCCCAGTCAATATCTCAATCACTTTGAGGTAATGACTGATCAGCTCCAACCGAACGATGCGCTACTCACTAGTGTATTCGTCGGGTGCTTGGCAGGTGTAGCCTATGACTGGTATCGTAGCTTGCCGGATTGCTGTATAACATCTTTTGCAGGATTAAAGCAAATATTCTTGGAACGGTTCTATGAGGGAACGAATGACCTGACTATGTCGGCCCTCATCAAAATCAAACAACGGCCTAATGAAACTACTGAATATTTTATAGGGCGCTTCCGTCGTGAGGCACTCAAAATGCCTTTGGGTACTCTAGATGCATTGCCTATAGATACATACAAATCAAACTTGTTACCTATAATCAGCATGTGGATCGGACCCACACAATTCCAAGACTGGGCCTCCTTCATAGTAAGTGCCAGGGCAACCAGGGATAGTGCTGATAAATTCAAACAATTAGGCATCTAGATGCCTAATCTTGACAAAGATGAACATTTTGCAAGCAATAGCGGTGGTCGTCAGAACAACCGCAAAGGAAAATAAGCTTTGGCCATCAATGTGGGTCAATCAACACCTACCGCGATGATACCCCCACAGAGAGCACCATGTCCTAAGGAGGAATATTCCTTTGACGAGGACGACATTATGAGCATATTTGATTGTCTGATCAAAAGCAACAAACTTCAACTGCCCGAAGCTAAACGGCCAGATGAAGGAGATAAAACTGATAATCCTAAATATTGTGTGTATCACAGGTTCTTGGGACATCCAACCAGGACGTATTACGTACTCAAAGGAAAGATCCAAGAACTAATCAATGCCAGGGCAATCACACTACAGCAAGATGAAAATATGGTGACTGCTAATGTCGTATCTCTACAATTCGACGACTTTCCTGCTCAATTAGTACAGGACGGAGTCGTCCCTATTCTAAAAGCAACCCTAGGGATCGTCAACCTTCCACCAGCACGAAGTGACGGTCTTGTACCCCTGTCAATCGACAAAGGGAAAATCATGTGGATTCACCCCGATTTGGCTGCCAACTTTGAATCAAAGACACCTGCTTCCTCTACCAAGTCAAGAAAGACAACCAAGTACAAGTTATGTCATATGACATCATTGGGCGGACACCTCCCACCTTTGGATGCTACATTCATCCCAACGGCGACTTCGCCGTCTTCTGCCGAAATGGTGGTACCAAAGTTGAAAATTAATTACCGGCCATAATTCCATCTACACAATCAACAGTTCTACGAACTGATGACAAAAATGGGATACGCTCTACAGAAAACCCCTGGCTTGAATGACAGGAAAGGGTCTCCTATACCTCTTTTTCTGCGTCTTTAATACAATCAATCCCGTGTTGGCCTGGAATTCTGGAAAAATCCTTCATCTCTCTAAAAGAAGTATTCCAGAAGCAAGACTCGGATGAATAACTGCTACATGGTTTCTTCTGCACTAGTTTTGGAAGAAGAAGCCATGACTGGTACCAGATCTGGGAAGCTCTATCTCAGAGACTATCTAGAAGGATAAAATAATGTAGTCCCTCCTCCTCCAGTCTCCGATGCCCCTCCAACATCTTCTTTATCGGTTGTCAATGTTCCTTCAGCATCATCGCCTCAAACGAAACCTGTTCCTCCCAAACCAATAGCGGCTGACAAAGGAAAACAGTCAGTTCGCTTTGACAAAGTATTAAAGAAAACTCCACCACATGGACTCAAAAAGCCGTATAATTTTGATTTATTGGCTCAACTAGCCAATACTTCGGCAAGGTTATCAAATTTTGAACTCTTGCGTCTCTCGAGGAAAACTCGAGAAACATTAAGTGATGCTTTAATGCATGCAGACGCATGTCTAGTCCATCTTAAGAAACCAGACGAGGAACCAGTGGCATGCTCTCACTGTCATAGTGTGATGGAACTGATTCCCAATATCATCTTCACTCAAGATACTATGCTTTTGGAGGACAATCGACATGAACGACCTCTCTACTATACGGAATATGTCAATACCACGAACGTCGATCGCATTCTAGTCGACCCAAGATCGACACTCAATATTATCCCAAAGACTCTATTGGATGCGTTGAAGATTCAAGTTTATAACCTCTCTACAACAATCACGACTATTCTGGGGTTCAATTCCGGAAGAAGCAAACCGTTGGGAAATATTCGCCTAAAAGTTCAAATTGGTAATCTTCGTACGAAGGTCACCTTCTATGTGATTGACAATCATGTCTCCTACAATGTATTGTTAGGAAGACCGTGGTTACATGAACATAACATCGTGCCATCCACTCTCCATCAATGCTTTAAGTATGTCAATGACAACGGAGAAGTCCGAAAGGAAGTGGCTGATCTTAATCCATTTCGAGGTGTCGAGACATATTTTACTGACTCCAAAATGTATAAAGAAGTGTTCATGAAAGTCGTATTGGCCATGGACACTAAAAAAGATCGAAAAGAGAGTCCGGATGATGTCCTGGTGATTCCAGTCAAAGGACGCACTTCTCGTCCATCATCTTCTCAGACGTTGACCATCAATCTCTCTCCTTCTATAAAGCATCCTTCTACTAAAAATATGGAGCATAAGGAGCTTACCTCTTTTGAGCCTCTTGTTATCGACCTTCGTCGTAACAAGCCTTCTTCTTCTCCTCCTCCTCTTGTTATCAATCTTAGCAAGCCATCGGCTAAGGTCAAGAGCACCATTGTAAATGATAATATAAATATTAATAAAGTAGCATCTCTTTTGCAGTATATTGATGTCAATCATTACATACGATGTTATCTAGAAATCCTGGATAACTTTGAACCCCTTACCTTAGGAGCAGTTCAACCTCTTCAAGATGAGGTATCACTTGAATCAATACAAGATTCATTCTTTCTAGTTCCCTCCTGGAAGAAAGATGAACATCCTATCCTCTTCAGCAAATGGTTGAGTCAAAAGACTACATCCGATAGAGATGCCAAAAATGACGACAATGGACGACTTCAACTACGTCGTTACAGTCACCAATCTAAAAATATCATCCAGAAGATGGGCTACAATTTCAAGTCCGGCCTCAACGGTGGTAGGGGAAGGCAAACTCCTATTTGTGTACCTGCTCCAAAAGGGAAATCACTATAATATTACAACAAAACTAAGCAAGGGTTTGGTTACACCTCGCCAATTTCAACCCCGGATATTGCTGAATTTGACAAAGAAGAATGATCTAATTCTTCTGACTCTGTATCATGGGATTCAGACACCAGCATATGTCACGTTCATCGAGTGACTCTATCTTCTAACATGGTGACCATTGAGTTTTTGGAGGACGAAGGCGACTTCATCGAAACTTTTGAAATTGAGCCCTGGGCACAAATAATGGACACACAGTGGGAACTTCTCTTTGAGCAACGTGAACCACCTACTGAGGATCAACTGGTCCCGATCGACGTTGGAGACAAAATTTCTCCATGGCCAATATTCATCAGCAAAAGTCTTTCTGAAGCAGATAAATAAGAAATCATTCAGCTCATTCAGGAATACATTGACGTATTCGCCTAGAGCTATAAAGACATGTCGGGATTATATCCTCAGATCGCTACTCACAAGCTCAATATTCTGCCAAATGCTAGGCCAGTCAAGCAGCAACAACGTCAATTTCGACCGGATATGATAGATGCTATAGAAGCTATAAAGTCAAGAAGCTCATTGCTTGTGGCTTTGTCAGAGAAGAACAATATCTGGACTAGGTGGCAAAAGTTGTCCCAATTATGAAGAAAACATGGAAGGTTCGAGTCTGCATTGACTTTAGAGACCTTAATGAAGCTTGTCCTAAAGATGAGTTCCCTTTTCCGATCACTGATGTCATGATCGACAACACTTGCGGGTTCGAACGGATGTCTTTCATAGACAGATTCTCCAGATATAATCAGATTAGGATGAATCCTGAAGATGAAAAATATACATCTTTCTGCACTCATTTGGGAGTCTATTACTACAGCATCATGCCTTTTGGTCTTAAAAAATGCTGGTGCAACCTATCTGCGGGCCATGAGCACTATTTTTTTCGAACATTTATGGAAGACAATCGAATGCTATGTTGCCAGCATTAACTCAAGATGAACCCCACCAAGTCATTCCTGGGAGTCTCTAGTGGCAAATTCCTCGGATTCGTTATTACCTCTAAGGGTATACACGTTGACCCAGAGAAAGTCAAAGCCATTCAAGAGATGCGTCCTCCACGCAACCTAAAAGAGCTACGAGGATTCCAGGGACGACTTGCATATATCAGGAGATTTATCTCAAATCTCTCTAGACACTACAGGCCATTCACTCAATTGACGAAGAAAGGTGTATCTTTCGTTTGGACTGACGAATGCCAGTAAGCATTTGAAGACATAAAGCGGTACTTAATGAACCCTCCAGTCCTAGTGTCTCCAATCATAGGAATACCCTTCCTTATGTATGTTCGAGCAATGGATCATTCCCTGGGTGCCCTACTTGCCCAGAAGAACAAGGAAGGCCATGAGCAAGAAATCTATTATCTCAGTCGTACAATGATCGGTGCTGAACATCGATACAGCCCAGTAGAAAAAGAATGTCTATCCTTGATGTTTGCTGTCTAGAAAATGCGGTATTATATCATGGGCCAAACCATTCATGTCATCTCCAGAGTCAACCCTCTCCGAGTCTTGATAAAGAAGCCCAGTATACTCAATTCTAGACTCGCTACTAGGATATATTGCTAGCACAATATGGTATAGTCTATGTCCTACATAAGTCTGTTAAGGGTCAAGCCCTGGCTGACTTCCTGGCTGCACATCCAATTGCTAAGACATCTAAACTCTATGATAAAATTTTGGATGAAACTCTGGAATCTAACATGACTTCAGAAGGAATCCTTGCTTGGCGTCTACTCTTCGATGGTGCATCCAGAATTGGACCCAAAGGTGCTGTAGTCGCTGGAGTTGGAATCGTTCTAGTATCTCATGAAGGACTGGACATTCAAAGATCTTATTTCCTGGACGAGCCATGCTCTAATAATGTTGCTGAATACAATACTCTACTAATCGATCTCCAATTGGCTAAACAGCTGGACATTGAGTATCTGGAAGTATACGGAGACACTAAACTGATTGTCAATCAGGTTAAAGGCACGTATGAGTTCGGCATCAAGATCTCATCCTATATCAAGAAACAACAGTCAAACTAGCTGCATCATTCAAAGGTTTCTTCATCGAACATGTACACAGAGCATGCAATACAGAAGCTGATGCACTCGTTAATCTAGTAGCAGTATTAGCTATTCCTGTGAAAAGAAAATAGATGATTGTCATCACTAACAGGAAAGTATTCTGCATCGAGAATAATTTATGTCTTGAATCCAGCAATTCAGTCGAGATTTTTACTACTAGTGAAGGCTGGAGGTCTCTTTTTATCGACTTTGTGGTTCATGACATCTTACCTGAAGATCCCAAAGAAGAAACGACAATTGTCGGCGGTCACTCCGTTTCTACTCCAATCACACCTCCAAGACACTTTATTGGCGATCGTTTGACGGTATGCTTCTACACTGTCTTGCAGGAGATAAAGCAAAGCAGATACTACGTGAAGCTCATGATGGTGTCTGTGGTACACATCAACCTGGTCCTAAGCTATAAGATTGAATCTGATGCATGGGATATTATTGGTCTACCATGGTGTCAGATGTCCTTGAATATTCAAAGAAATGCCGAGCGTATCAAATCCATGCAGATTTTATTCATCAACCATCAGAATTTCTGCATCCGACTGCAGCATCATGTACCTTTGAAGCTTGGGACATGGATTTCATCGGTCCTGTAATTCTGTCTTCATCTCAAAGACATCGGTTTATCCTAGCTATAATCGATTACTTCTCAAAATGGGCAGAAGCTACACCCTTAGCTGAAGTCAAGACAGGTAGTAAAGTTATACCCTTATTAACTTCATCAAACATCATGTGATCTATAGATTTGGCGTTCCTCGGCGAATCATCCATGACAATAGAACTCAATTTGATAGTCAGAAGTTCACTCGATTCTGTGATGACAATTGAATCAACAATGTTGCTTCGATAGCATATAATCCCGCAAATAACGGTTTGGCGGAAGCATTCAACAAAACGATCATCAAGCTTCTCAAGAAGTTCATTTCTACCAATAAACAGAACTGGAGCAAAAAGCTTGGAGAATATCTATGGGCCTATCGTTCTATTATACGCGCTCTGACTGGCTGTACACCTTTCTCTTTGGTGTATGGATGTGAAGCTGTCCTACCGTTGGAAATTTAAATCCTATAACTGATAATAGCCATTGCCAACGAACTCACAACAGAAAACAATGATCGTCTTCGACTTCAGGAGCTTGAATCACTTGACAAGAAGCGACTACTAG
This sequence comes from Iris pallida, assembly GCA_029216955.1. Taxonomy (NCBI): domain Eukaryota; kingdom Viridiplantae; phylum Streptophyta; class Magnoliopsida; order Asparagales; family Iridaceae; genus Iris; species Iris pallida. Next base: position 9,802,121 of record JANAVB010039017.1, read on the forward strand.
CTTAACAATACATCGAGCTATATCAAGCCCATATCTCAAAAGCCTTCAACCGTAAAGTCAAAGTAGGAGCATTTCAAAAAGGCGAGCTAGTCCTTTCTGTCAGACATCCTATGACTGTGACACACATGAGCAAGGGCAAGTTCAAACCAAAGTAGGAAGGTCCCTATGTTATAAGCAAAGTTTTCTCTAACAGAGCTTATCAACTGTTGGGGATGGATGGCCGAATCGCTATGATGCCTATTAATGACAAGTTCCTTAGGAAGTACCATGTTTGAAAGTGTGTACAGTATTTTCTGATAAATATTGTACATACTTCGAATTTGAATTATTTACTTGTATGCAAAAATCCCTAGCGGAGTCTATCCAGATCTTATGATACATCCTCATTAACCCACAACATCTACTACAATATTACAAACATTATCTTTTGAAAACCAGCTATTTTAAAAGATATCCTATTCTTGAATCCCAGTTGGCCTAAGGATGAATAATAGATATACGAATTCATGTCCACATTACCTCTGAATTTTGCTATCTATATTAACGACTTGTCACTTCCATATTACCTCTGATGATGTCGTCTCAGAAATGATAATATGTCAAGTTGTATTCTCTCATGTCTACATTACCTCTGAACAGATATAATAAGTGTTGTTATTTTCAAGAGAGATGTCATGTCTAGTACATTTGAACATATTTTTTATTCCTATCTATTACTTGTGTCTCAAATAGATACATAATAAGTAATAGAGCCACAAAAAGATCATCAGTTTTCATTCAATAACGTGAAAATCATTACATTCATAAAGACAAAAAAATTATTACAATCAAATAACTTTACTTTGAAGGCTGAGTACTAAGATCAATAATCAGCTTCTTTAAAGATTCAGTTCATTCTGTCCTGGTGGAAATCACGCTTGACCTGGCCAAGTTTATCTGAGTCTCTAGTTTAAAAGGTTGCAATGAGGTAACTTGGCGTTCAATTTTTGTACCCTAAGTTTGGACATATTCATTCCGTTGCCTCGTCAAATCTTCTAGATGACTCAAGGCAGCTGGATATAGTTCCAGCACTTCTTCTTCATGCTTCCTTGCTGCTGTAACTGCTGTACGAAGTCTAGCCATTTCAGCTTCCAGCTTTTGAAGGCGAGATTGACCTTCAGCTGCTTTATTCTCTTTTTAGCTACCCCAGCCTTGTAAAGTTTAGTAGCTTCAATGATGTTTAACTCTAGCTCTCTAGGTCGTGTTGAGAAGTCAATTCAAGAGTTATTCAAGGCAACTTGTCATGCTTCATGTTCACGAGCCATTGCCTCATATTCTGCATCTACCAGCTTTTGAATATTTTCTCTCGTCAGATCCTAGTAAGATTTAATAGGCTCTTCCAGCTCATCCAGGACGTGCTCCAAGTAGTTGACTCTTCCAATATCACCGAGAGCGCAGATGCTTCAATTGCAAAGGAAGCAGTTTTCTTTACTGACTCGTAAGGGTGGCTTTTCTCCAAGGCCAGCTGAACCAGAGTATTCAAAGAAATGAAGAAGGCACTTGTATAAGTCTCGACGATGCTATTTTTTATCGCTGATATGCTAGGTGTCGCCATTTCTCTAAGAACTCCTCCTTCTGTAGAAGATAGAGTGATCATAGCTTGTACACCGGAAGATTTTGGTACAAGCATCCAGGAAGAGCTTCCTTCGGCAGTATGAGTCCCAATGTCCAGGGGAGCCATGTTGGAGCTCAGGCTGAAAGCCGTAGATGTCAACGGGGCTACAGCAATTGTCCCCACATGACCTTCTACAATCAAAAGAAAGCAAAATCATTATATCATAATATCAAAGGAGCAATGGTAAATAAAGTCAGAAATTTACCTGAGTCCGACAACACATATGGAGTCTCGTGAGGCGTGGTGTCTCGTTCTATAATGAGTCTCGACATGGTATTTTCATAGACGGCCGCTTGGTTGCTCCCAACTTCAGAATCGTTTGACATGAAACGGCTGCTGCCAGCCCCTGATTCAGCCTGGCCACCTGGGGCTGCTACCTCTGCCCTTTCTATTTCAAAAATATGTTCAATTGGGGTCTGCATCTCCACAGCATCAATTTCAGGGTTTTCATCACCCGCAATTTTCTTGGGACCTTTAGCCAGGTCTTTATCACCCTCAATATTGAAATCTCCTTCGATGTCAACATCTTCATCATCAACTTATGGGCTTTCATCGACCTCGGTATCAACATCAGATTTCTCACCACCTTGTGGTTCGTCGAGATTCTGATTATCGTCTTTAGGGTTTTGATGACCCTTATCTTCAATAGGATATGTTTCACCCTCAGCAGCAATTTGGTCATCTTTGGTCGTCAAGTTTTCATCCTCTTGGACTACTGTTCGCTCTTCAGAAGCAACATCTACAAGATCTTCTTCAATTAGTTCATCACCAAAGACACAGCCGTCTAGTGCCTTTGTGTTCTCTTTGTCTTCTTGAGAGAGTACTGGAGTTTGGTTCATAGAGGAAACGGGAACATCCAGAATGTTCTTTGATGGTAATATCTCTTCAGGAGACGTGACCTCTGGAACATCATTAGTAGGGGACAGTAACATCACTCCTGCCGCAGCAAGTACAGTCACGGGAATGGTGATTCTCATAAATATTGGTTCCAAAATAGGGACTGAAGGAATATCCATTGCAACAGCTGGAGCTGGGATACTAGTTGTTGGGACCTCTGCAAATAGGAAATATGCATATTAATACGAATGCCTAATGATTGATCTCTTGTTAAACCGAGAGGATAAGAATATTACCTTTTGGAGACTGTAGATCTAGTTGAGCAGACTGCTCCGGCACAGAGGAAGTCGGCGAGGGTGTAATTTCTTGCTGTGCCGCTCTGGTTACCAACAATTTTCTCCTTGTCTTGTGCTGGAGCGGTACTGGAGGTGATCCCTCAGTTTCATAAGGGTCATCCTGTGTACTTGGCCCTTTACTAGCTCCTTCAGTAGCAACTCTACTGTCCTTTGGAATTAGAGAAGGGGTTGTCCCTTTTCCTCCAGAGGAGAGTTCTGATTCTATCTGTCATGTTTGGGATCGTATCCTCGCCGCAGGTTATTCAGTGATAATAATTACCTATTTCTTTTTCTTCCCCCGAGCATTAGGGGAAGAAGGAGGTTCAACTGAGGCAGATTGGGTAGATGGTTTCCCAACTTTTTGTCTTTTGCTAGCCCCTTTTGCATAAGTTTTCTCTTTTTGCTTCTTGAGGGAGATATCTAGCGGATCATTCATTTTGTCAGGAAGACCGACAAGTGCAGCTTCTAGAGGCTCATCAGCAGGAGCATTCTCTACAGCCTCTCTAAATTCTTTAGTAGTCTTGGCTTCTGCTCTTGAACGTCTGACACTAACAAAACTATCAGACAAATTAAAGCCCTCAAAGAAGGTATTGGCCGAAGTATAGAAGTTTGCGTATGTTTATAACATACGCGGCACGTCAGCAACTACCTTGCATTATAATAACTCCATCCTCTAGCACCATCGATTAAATAACCGAAAGCTTTTAGGCAGGTAGTTGCGTTGCTGACGTGCATTTGATAATAGCCAAACTGGCGGGCAAATCGGCTAGGCAGATACGACTCCAGACAACACTCACCCCCGAATCGATATACTAGGTGAGAGGGTCGGATCATCTTCAACCACATAATAGCAGCTGGCGGTGGACGAGCACCTATAGGCTCTAGATCGATGAGCAAAGGAGAAAGATTCTCAGTTCCAGGAGGTGGAGGAACGTAGTGGAACCTCCATTCAGAACCCATATTCAATGCCTTTCGGCAATTAGTAAGGGTGTTTACTTTCCACCAAGACGTGGCATAACGTCTGATGAAGTCCCCTCCTACAGCGCCTAGAGCCGGATCCATCAGAATAGGATTGTATATCAACAACCATCCGAATAAATAAGTATACAACATCTTAGTACGAGAAAACTCGTCTCGAGTACTGGGATCCATCATTATGGCATATGTGAAAGAACAAAGACCCGCGTTCAAGCAGCAAGTCATCGCAGAAAGAATGTCCATCTTGTGTCCGAATACTAAATGCACAACGGCGAATAGTACACCTCGGTGGACCCTATTAACAGCATTGGCTCCGGGGACCACGAACCATTGCAACCACAAAGAGAGAAAGCCTGCCAGAGTAGCTTATCGAGACTTTTGTCTACCACCTTGTCTTATATAAGTCTCGATGGGAGTACCAACTATAAATTCATGCCAATCCTCCTTCATCTCATTATCAATATGCCTTGACCTTTCTATCAATTTCTGGATAATACTGCGGTCAAGTGGTTCAAAAAAGTGAGGCTCACAATCTAGGTGTTCCTGCACCTTGTCTTCCTGGATGTGGCCCAAAAATAGATACATCAACCATTTGGGCAAATAACACGTTCTTCTTGCACGACTTGTATAGAAGGGTACAGATCATGAAGTGGTATAACAAATCTTCGAAGACTGCAACAATTTTTGGATTTTTCTCGGCTAAAGTATCCAATTCTTCATTTGTTGGCACATACTCTTCATATGAGTTTTCATCCATTGGCAGATGAGAGATGTATTGCATTTCGTGAAGGACAAAGCCTATTTCTCCCCGAGGGGTTACAATAGTGCCCGTCCTACTTTTGTATCTTTCTACTAAGGCCAAAAAAGAATTAGAATTGGTGCGGATTTTGCAGGAAGTAGTCCAAATGGGTTCATAAAGCTGTAAATCAAGCAGGTCATCTCTAAAGTTGTTCAAAGCCTAGATTGAAAGCTGGTTCTAGCATTTGATATCTAGATTCATCAAACCCGTCAATCTCATATTCAGAGTTGGATACTTTCCTTCAGCTTTAGCAAACAGGTTTGTGAAGAAAGATATCCTAACTGGAATCATCAGAGATGAATCCTCAGGTGGCACACAACTTGGCTTTAGACCTCTCAAGTAGGTGCTATTCTTCTTCGACGAACTGAAGAATATGTCCATATATTAAGGACCTAGTCTGTGGCATATCCTTCCAACTCTGGCCCGTTGAAAAAGAGTCAGATCCCATGCCATATTTTGATGATAGCAGATATGGGCATAATGGGATAGGGGCAGATGTCTCGTCATATCAGTGAGATATATTAGTCTGTTTCCTCTCCGATAGACTCGCTTTTCCTGCTTTAATTTAGGCTGAGAATCTTTCTTGATAGCTTCGCCAAACAAGAAGGCTGGTTTCTTATGGGGAACCTGATCCAAGCTTATGTGGGTTCACCATTCATCAGACATAATAAAGTCTTATCATCTTGAGACTTTAGCACAGCTCTCCTAGTTTTAGGAAGATCGTATTGAGGAACATGGACATGAGAGAGATCTTCTTGATACTCTGACACTTGGAAGGTAGAAGCTAATTCCTTAGCATAAGGGTCTTCTCTTCGATCAACTGTAAAAGAAAACTTGTAGTTAAAAAGCTTGAAAAGATTATTTTCTAAAAGAAACACCTTGTGCTAATCATGGATGGCACATGATATGAAGAACAGTCCTCAGTTGGCGTATACAGTATGACAGTTTCATAGATGGCACATCAGAAAGTTAGCGCCTGCACATAACATCGGATGGCGTATCATGCTTAAGAAATGTCAAATGGCATAGGACATCATTAATTTTTAGCCAAACACTCTAAAAGAGGTGGAGTTGTTTGCAGATGGCGCAAAGCATCGACCAACGCTCTGAAAGAGACGGTCGATATTAGCATGTGATCACATTGCACGCGAATGGTGCGAGCGTTCTGTTGTCATCTTCTCCGATCGATTCTCATCACCTTTAAGAGCGGGGTTTGCCTCCTCGGCTCTCGCCGACGGCACGACGTATTGCGGCACCATCAACGGTGGCACGCATAACGTGGCTCCGGCCACCTTTTTGCCCTTATCAGTCGCAGATCTCTTGGGTGCCATTTGATCAGAAGAAAGCTTTGAAGGTTTCCGAAGAAGAAGAAGATAGGAGCTCAAGAGAATAAATTTTTTTGAGAAAACTTTTCTATCTCTCTCCTCAGAGCTATTTATAGATGAAGTACGACATAACAGTCTTGCTAATCATGTCCAAAACTCGAGGTCAGTTACAACTCTAACATGCGCCAGTCACACAGGAATGCTTCTTATTTAAAGTATTTCAAAATTTAAAGTTTTTCAAATTTGAAAACTTTGAAAGGGGTCTTGTAAAAGTTAAAGAAAGTATAAACATCACCATGCGCTACTCATAAATGGTGCCATGAACCAAATCATCAAATGGTGCTGGTCATCAGATGGCGCATAAAATTAGTTGGCACTGGACCTAAGTTGCACTGGCCGCTATGTTGCAAACTTCCTCAAAAAGACAAAACAGTTGTCATCATGACTGACAGCACGTCATTCGAGGAAAATTCGTTCGAATCCTGAGCGCACGACGGTCAAGAAGATTATGTCAGATTGTCATAATGACTGACAGCTGTCTTGCACCATTTGCATTTGGCATGAGATAATTAATAACATTATATTAAGCAGAATGCATTAAACAACAAATAGAGCCTGGCACCATTCAACAATTGGCACGATCTGATCAAATCATCTAGAAGCAGTTAGATGATATGGCACGCATGCTAGTAATTTTGAAGAACATACACACAACACTGCCCACGACCAAGCGTATCTCTCTCACAGAATGCCATGCATCATATACAGTTAAGTTAACCGTTCACAAGACTGGGGTAAATGGCGTGCCAATTGTAGTATGCGCCAATTAGGATAACTACTTAATAGTTATATCTAAACTCTATAAATAGAGTTCTAAATTACTTCACAAGCATCACTAATGATCATAATCTCCTGAGCACTTGCTGCAGCGCTCTCCAAAGGCTTTCTTCTTCGACATTGTATCGTCCAAGGGATAAAGAGATCATTTTTTTATTAGATTCCTATAGTTGTACTTCTCCAAAAATCAAATCTCACTCTTGTACCTTTCTCAGTTTGCAATCAAACTTTTTATTTTTGCAAACATGGTTTATCTCATCAAAGGTGACATTGATTGATTCTTCAACTAGCATTGATTTCTTGTTGAAAACTCGGTAACCTTTGCTCTTAGCTGCATAACCTAGAAAAATACCTTCATCGGCTTTCAAGTCAAATTTGTCCAAATTATCTTTTGTATTCAAAATAAAATATTTGCAACCAAAAATCTTAAAATAAGAAATAGAGGGGGTCCTATTAAACCATAGTTCATAGGAAGTTTTTATCGATTTAGGTCGAATCAGAACTCTATTCAGAACTTAGCATATTGTATTGACAACTTCAGCCCAAAAATATTTAGGTAGGCTAAACTGGTTTAACATAACTCTAGACATTTTGCTAAGAGTTCTGTTCTTACGTTCCACAATGCCATTTTGTTATGGAGTCCTAGGAGAGGAAAATTCATACGCAAATAACCGTGTGTGTCATAAAATTTCTCAAAGTCAGCATTCTCGAATTCACCACCATGATCGCTTCGAATGCGAGTAATCATAAAGCCTTTCTTATTTTGTACCTTTTTATAAAATATGACAAAATTTGAAAGTATGTTATTTTTATGAGCAAGAAAATATACCCACGTATATCTAGAGTAATCATCTATAATTACAAAGGCATATAGCTTACTATTTAGACTAGCAACTCTACTGGGTTCAAACAGATCCATATGTAATAATTATAGAGGTCGAGTAGTACTTACAACATTGATCGACTTAAAAGTTGGTTTTGTAGCTTTATTCTTTTCACAGTCACTACTTACAATGTCTTTCTTGAAGGCGATCTCTGGTAAGTCTCATACCAATTTCTTTGTGGATAATCTTACAATCGTGTCCATGTTTGCATGTCCTAGACTCATGTGCCATAGTTGACTCTCATCATTTTTTGGCGTATAGGCATCTACCTATAGTGTTAGTATTTTCTAAAAGAGAAAAAAACATGGATATTATCTTCCCTAATTTATTCAAAAATAGTACTACTAGTTGAGCTATCAACTACAGTACATTTGTCTTTAACAAAATTAATACCATAACCATGGTCAGCTAAATGGCTTATGCTGAGTAGGTTATGTTTTAATTCTGTTACAAGACATACATCTTTAATAACGAGATGGGGAGCCTTTCCAATTCTACCAATACCTATAATGTACCCTTTCAAGTTGTTTTTGAAGGAGACATCCTTCTTTTTTTTCGACAATGTTGCAAACAAAGATGTATCATCGGTCATGTGTCGTGAGCAACCGCTGTCAAGGTTCCACTTGCTTCTAGAATGAGTTGGATGTTACACCTACAAAATAATTTATAGATGAAGCTTTTGGTACCCTTTTCTTATAGGGTCCTGACATATTAGTTTTTGGTACCCAAGTACAAATATTCAAATTTACTAATCTTCTAACTCCATATGCAGAAAAGATATGACCCAGGGTGCCACAATAGTGACATCTACCAAGTGAGTAAGTGTTAGGTGAAGTGTTGGTCATATGTACTTGTTTGGTAGTCCAAGGGTTCTTTAGAGGATAATTATAATAAAAAGCATGTTTTAAAGAACCACGTCTAGGAGTGCCATACCTTTTGGGTTTGATAGTCTTTGGTTGGGCAATGTTCCTTTTGGGTAAGTGACACGTGTTAGGAGAGGAAGCAGTCGATATCGGCTATTTTCCTAGCCTAATTTCTAACTTTTTAGAAGTGTCAAATAATCTATTATAATCAGCTGTTAGGGCATCAATCCTAATTAGTGAAATTGATACTCTTCTTCTTCTCGATTTGATAATCTTCTTGCAACTGAGCTATGGTCTTGTCTTTTTCTTCAAGAGTGCGTGATGCTTCGTGTAACTGTAATCTGATAGAAGGTAACTCACTAGTCTCTCTAGAGGGTTGACTCTCTCTAACATCTTCTATTTGTAAGGTCAGTCTTTCTATCTCAAGTTTGTGTTCCTTGAGTACCTTCTTAGAAGACTTGTATTTGCTAGAAAGTTTCTATGGTCTTCTAAGAGGTCATTAAAGGCATCATCTCGCTCATCAAAAGTAAAATCATCATATAGAGGATTAGTAGTTACCTGATCGAATGCTATTAGGCACACATGTGCAGCGTCTTGAGAACTGTCATCTTCTGAGTCGTTGGCTTCACTTTCGTGCCATATGCTCGTATTTGCACACTTTCTGGACGTCGATTTCTTCGTGTAACTCTTTTCATATTTGTTACCCTTCTTGGTTGATGATGTTGATGGACAGTCTTTCTTGATGTGTCCTTTCTTTTTGCATTCGTAGCATATTTGCTCTTTGTCGTCATTATTTTTGTTGTTGAGATCCTTGCTTCGACGATTGAACTTCAGAAACTTTTTGAAGTTTCTAACCAAGAGAGCTTGCTCTTTACCATCTAAGTCACCGTCTTCAGATTCCTCTTCAAATATTTTCTTGTGTTGCACCTTGAAAGGAATTGATTTCTCCTTGGGTGTCGATTCATCAAAATCTTGCAAATCCAGCTCGTGAGTCATCAGCTTCCCCATGAGTGTTTCAAGTGACATTATTGTGAGGTCGTTTCCTTCAACAATTATTATAGTCTTAGGATTTTAGTTCTTTGTGAGACCCCGCAGTACTTTGCAAATTTTTTTGTAATTGTTGTACTCCTTATCGAGGGAAGATAACGGATTTACGATGTCAAGGAAATGGGTGAACATCTGAGTAATCATCTCATTTGGCTTCATCTTGAAGGCCTCGTATTCGTGAGTCAATCTACTGATCTTTGATTCTTTGACTTAAGTCGTGCCTTCATGAGTCACCCCTAGAAGCTTCTATACATTGTGAGTTGTTGTGCAAGTGGATACCCTGTTAAATTCAGTTATGTCTACTACACAAAATAGCGTATTAATAGCACGAGCATAAATACTAGCTTGTTTCTTTTCATTATCAGTATATTTGTCTTATGGTTTATCAATAAGTGCACCATCAACAACTATACGTGCCGGGTTTTTGTAGCCATCAATAACAATTGACCAAAGTCAAAATCTAATGACTTCAAGTAGAAGCTCATTCGTGTTTTTTAATAAATGTAGTTGTTCCATCAAATAGTGGAGGTCAGTTGGTGGATTGTCCTTCACGTGCATTAGCCATGTGTAGTGTCTCTAGGAAGTATATATAGATAAATGACAGAAGTTAACTTATAAATATATACTTGTCAATTAACTGCACTCTGATACCAATTATAGGACCGATATATTAAGCAATATATACTCTAAAAGGGGTGAACATAGTGTGTAGCACTATATTAGCAATTAAAACAAAAGCACTACTATATCACTATTATATCGCAGCGGGTATGTCACAATTATATAAAAGCAGTAAATAAGAGAGAAAGGGAGCAAACACAAACACAATAATATATCCTGGTCTTCCTCTTGTGGGGACTAATCCAGGCCGAATGACTCTTGCTCCGATTTGAAATCTACTATTAGAAACACAAGCTTTAATCTGCAATGCTTGTCGACTTCTTACAACACCGAGCTTTAATCTGAAGTGCTCGATCGACTTCAATTGTGAAGTGCGAACCTCTTGATTAAGCCTATGATTACAATTTTTTAAAACTTCTCGACCATAATGTACTAGCTAGTAGACTAGAGGTTGTAAAATAGATTGGGATTTAAAAATGAAAGTTTTAAATAGCTGAGGAAGCTAAGAGAAGAGAAGATAGAAAGTGAATTAAGTGATATGGAATGAGAAACTCTTTTCTATTTATAGGATTTCTCAAAACTGAGTTCTGGCTGAATTCAGATGCCAAATGTTTGAAAATTCGACCGTTACAGCCGAGTTTACAGAAAGAACAGGTTTAAAGGGTTACCACTTCAGGTACCCGAGTTCGGGCCGAACTTTGGTATTTCTATTTAGGTTAGAATCCAGGTTTAGAAATAGGTTTTGGGCTTTTTGGGCTGTTTTTCAAATATAGGTTTTTGGGCTATTTTAAAAACAAGTTTATTTGTAGATAAAATTGGGTAATTTGAAAAATATTTTGGGTCAAGCCTATTTGCCAGTATGACGCGGTTACATTTTTCCTATACTCAATAAAATTATGTAAAATAAATTTGAGAATGGAAAATAAATATCGACACGACGACTGAGCAAAACTTGAACGTTAGCAACACTGGTTGTCGTAGTCGTTCAAGTAGCCCTTATATCGAATTCGAGTTTAGACGATTATCAAAATCAGTTTGACCATGACAACAACCTTCACACACCCTTTTGGTGGCACGGTATAAAGAAGGATATGTCTGTCTTCTTATCATAATGTATGGCCTATCAAATAGTAAATATGGAGCATCATAGGCCTGGTGGGGAGATACAAAACCTCACAATCCTAGAGTTGAAATGGGATCATATTTTGATAGATTTCACTGTGGGCTTACAGAAGCCGCATCAAAGAAATAATGCTATTTGTGTCATTGTTAATCGATTGACCAAGTCAATTTATTTTATTGTGATCAAGGTCTCATGGAGTGTCGATTGGTTAGCTCAAATTTATATTTTTAAATCGTTCGAATGCATAGCATTCTAGCTTCAGTAGTTTCATATCGAGATGGACGATTCTTGTTACGACTCTGGAATAATCTACAGTCTGTAACTGGAACAAAGTTAAAGTTTAGTTCTGCATATCATCCTTATGCTGATAGTCAAACGGAGAGGGTGAATCGGATTCTCGAAGACATACTATGACTCTATATGCTAGATTAAAAGAAAGGTTTGGATACACACTTATCATTAGTGGAGTTTTCCTATAAATAACTATCAGTCAAGCATTCAAATCGCCCGTACAAGACATTCTACAAGAGGAAGTATTGGTCCTGATATGTTACGATGAAGTTGGTGAACGACAAGTAATTGGACCAGAGCTAGTAGAGCATGTCGTCAAGAAGATCCGCATGATTCGAGAAAGACTTCGTATGGCTCAAAGTCGAAAGAAGAGTTATGATGATACCCATCGACGACTGTTGTAATCTATGGTGGGAGACCATATGTTCTTAAAGGTGACACCCATGCGAGGCATGCTACGATTTGGTGTCAAGAATAAGCTGAGTTTGAGATTTGTTGGGCCTTTCAAAATTTTTGAGAGGGTGACACATTTAGCTACTTAGATACAAAAAGTCCGTGGACTAAAACTTTTTTGTATTAAAGAATAGAAAAAGTATAACATGAATCCTTAAGAAGAATTTTGAGTACAAATAGATCTGGGAATTGAGGGATGGAAGTTAAGTCTACGTCAACTTTTTTACTCCATTGACGATCCGATGTGAAGATTGTTGAAGCTTGCCAACTCTGGCTTACTGGCAGAATCTTGACAGCAAAGGGACTCAATTATCGAAAGCTCTTTCTGAAGTTCTTAGCAAATGCAGCATACATAGCATCTGTCGCCTGCGAGAAAGACACTATTTTCTATTTATAAATATTCTTCACTGGAACACCTTTGTACGCATAGGCAAAAATATACCGTCTTCTATCTCATAGGCGCATGAAGATAGGTAGGCATATAGGTACCTATAGTTAGTGGGGTTGAACATGCACAGAAAATCATGTATAGCATGTCATATGACTTGAGACGTGCAGAACGAAATACTGCCTTGTCAGCACATGATCTCTTCATAAGAATGGCTATGTGTCTGACTGCATTTGACACATAAGCTCTTCTATTGTATACTGCAAACTGGAAGCTGCATAAGACTTAGCCGCATAGGCACGATCTTTTATATCTGTAATATGGAATGGTTATGATGATGTAATCACTGACATCTCCTCGTAATCCGTCCTGTACACACTGCGTAAGAATTAACTTCATGTCAGACAAGATAGCTATGCGCTCTTACTGTATGCGCCTTTAGTGCTATGCGTCTTTCACATAGAAGTTCATTGCTTTGAGATATAACTTTATAAGTTGTATGTTGATCAAGTCATAAACTCTGGCACCTAGGCACATAAGGCCAACTATGTGCCTATTTGAGTATGCGCCTTTTTAATGCTTCTACAAGACCCCTTTAAAGTTTTAAAACTTGAACAAGTTTTAAAATACTTTGAAAGAAGTATGAAGGAGAGGGATTTGTCTCATAAGACTTTTGACACATTGGATCACTACCATGATGTCATTGCTTTGACTTTTTTCTTCTTCTTAGAATTGGAATCGTCTTCAAAATTTGAGGCGGTCGTTACTCTCCAACACTTGGATAGAGGCTCAGTTAACTGTCCAACACAATTTTTGGAATAGAAAATCACGTAACTGTTAATGTTGTTTTGACTTTCTCATCGAAAATTATGTCCCATAACACTTTGCTGTATACTACAGCTTCATGCTCCTATGTGACCCTCCATCACTATAAGTAAGGGGTGTTCGGCAGAACTTTTAATCACATCTTCTCACCATATTCTTGCAAAGCTGAGCTTCAATGGACTCGTGCAAGCTTGTAGGGGAGTTGAACATCACTTTGCCGAGGGCAATGCTCTTCAGATGTGTTACGAGTCGAGAAAACATCTATCTTCAAAACGTAATATCCTTTAAAGTGTTCTTCAATGTTGTCAAAACATTATTTCTTTCACATGAAATCCATAAAAAAACACTTAGTTATGATCGCACCTGATCACAACACATCATTAGAGTCTATAATTGAACTTGGAAAACTTCAACAAGAAATACACTGCAAGTAAAAAATTCTATTGCACATATAGACGGAGTTGTCACTTCACTTCATCAAAAAATGTGTTGCTGGAATATCACTATGATGTAGCACGTAGGCACGTAAAGCTAGACGTACTTCTCAATGCGCCTTGTTGTCTATGTGTTAACCAATCCAGACTGTATTGATCGTGTATTATGCGTCTAACTCCTTCAACTTGTTATACTTTTCAGGATACTCCTTGGATGACTGGAGCTTAGATGGAACTTGGAAGGACATCATAACGTCTTGTTCGACATGATTGAACACATTATGTGGAGGCCCTTCACGGTCTTTAGACATAGCTTCCTGTGTCTTCGTTGTGGCGCTCGTGACGAGATTGTGCTTGAGTCCTATCAAAACACTGTTGATGACGGACAATGTTAGTAGGTGGCAAGAATCCTGGACTATTTTGTATTCTCCTGCTGAGGCATATTGTCTAATACTGCAGAGGGGAGCCCATGCTTGTAAATCTACAATATGTGGCTCGGGTTGGGTACTTCCTGTTAGACCCAAATATTGCTGTAATCCTACCTTTAACCTTATAAGGTTCTGGGAATATCAGTACTAGACTATATGTAATAGTCTCCCCTTTTTGTAGTCATCTCCTTCAGTACAATATTTTCTAGCTATTGCGATTTGCACTTGGAGACAAGCTAACGGAGAAGATCCTATTTGCAACAGATCTCTACTAGCTGTAATCATGGCTTAAAGATGAAAATCCAAAATGTAACAAATCTCCATCATATGTAACCATGATTTTGAAATATAATTTATCTTTAGCTTTAATGTCTCTTTACTTGCAACTTTCTAATAAGTTCTGGCCAAACTCTAAAGAATTACTGTCTTCAAACTGAAATGGCGCATAACTGTCTTGAGTAGAAAATGTTGCATAAATACTTCTGTCACATAAGACTTAGATTCCTGAGATGCATAAATTATGGCATGCAATAGATGCATGAAGTTTGTAATATTTAAGGCGCATAAACTTTGCTGTCAAATTGACGCATGAAACAATCAAAGTGACTGAGACGCATATACTGCAACTTTGATTGAGGCGTATAAATTGCAATTTTGACTGAGACACATAAGAAATTAGAATATGATAACAACTGTCAATCTTTTCAAATCCCCTTCGAATTCTATGACATTAATGTAACGGTCGTTTGGCATAAGATCAATGAGTTTGGTATGATTCATCCGAATGACTCGGGATCCAAAGAGACGAAACATCCTTACACGGCTTGTTGTTTGAAGTTTATAAATTTTAACTGAAGTGAAAGAGAAATTTCTTTACTTTGAAATTTTTTTAACTCTTTCCTTAGAGAGAAACTTCTCGTCTTCTCATCCTTTCTTTCAACTATCCAACACTCAACGACAATGGCCCCCCAAGTCTTCGTCAAAACCCTCGTCGATGGCCAAAGGAAAGGGGAAGGCAGTTGATGACTCAACCAAGACTGTCCCTACCGTCGTTCAGCCGCCGATCGAGGGTAGAACCCTACTTTTGCTGCTGAGAAAAACCAATATATTTTTTCCTTTTACTATTTTAGATAAATCCACAAGGCTGTGTGCCTGTAAGTCTTGACGCATGAGTGAGGAAAATCAACTCCAAAATGTGCAGACTAAATCTTCCCATTATGCGAATAGTTGTTGCTGTAAAGCTTCAATAGAAAATGTGCATCTTGGTTTATATGCTTCTGTAAGTTGTCGCATGAGTATGACCAATTTACACTTGTGCGCTTATTGCATTATGCATCATAAAATAGCTTCAGTCTTGATGGCATCATAGAATACGTGCATGAACTCTTATTATTTTTGTCAAAAATGACAAAAATGCAAAATCTGACTAAGTCATCTGACTACTCTTCTTCTTTTTCATTTTGTAGTCCAATTTCCAGTCAACTCGCTTGGAGAGTTATACTTGGATGCACCAGAGGGACCATTGTGCACCAACTATTTTGACCAAGTGTCATACATAGAGGACCAGATAAACAAAGATCAACCTTCCTTAAGACAAGAAATAATTACTGGTCAGACCAAGAGGTTTATGGAACAGATGATGAACGTCAATGAGTTTGTCCAAAATACGACCAATTTTTAAAGCCACCTTTTCTATTCGGTGATGCCTTGACTTTGATAGGAACTAACACCACCAAAACAAAGGAGGACAACAAAGTTTGGATAGTAATTTCAAACAACCGTCAAATGTTTCTGCTATCTGCAGAGCATCATTTACCCTTGACAGCTTATGCATCGGTTGCCTTTCTTAAAAAAGGAATATCTGATCACACCAACACAAGATGGTGTCCCAGCTGGAAACATTGTTCATAGATATAATAACGAAAGGCAGGATATTTTTGAATGTCAAAAAGGAGACATTTCTTTCACTCAGCTGGGTTTACTGTATAGAGCCATCAAGCGTGATGTTGGGCTCGACGTATTGTGATACGCCATTGAGACTCTTACCAACTGGTTGATTACTAAAAATTTGCCTTATCCCAATGGTGCCTTGAGGTTGTTCAACTGGGCCCATGGTGATAGTTTGTGGACTAGGGCATCAGAGTGGTTTGTGACCAACTATCAAAATATTCTGAAGGAGTGTAGCTTATAATATGCCGTCAGGGCTACTTGCCGTGGATTGCAGATGAACAAGCACATGTTTGTTGTACTTGCGGAGATGTACAATTGTAACACTGGTACATTCTTTACACCCGCCAGTGAGACGGGTTTAACCCTTTAAGAATTGTTGGCAATCTCTAAACTCCTATGGGGCAGTGAACTATATGAAGAATACATCCCGACAAATGTGGAATTAGCCGCCATGGAGAAGATCAATCCAAAGATGATGGAAGTATACAAAGAACTGTTATTGCACCATCATATCTGCTACATAATATATAGGTCAGGGAAGACCGAAGGCCCAATTCCTCACACAAAACATTGGATAAACTCTCTTTATAGAACCGACTGCATAATTTGGAGATGCAGAATTCATAATCTGTCCCATAATGACAAACGTTGAAATCAAAGCCTTGATGAAGGAGTTCACTAAAAAGAACTTGAGGGAAGATGATGATAGTCCCTCAGCTTATCATTATTTTTATCAGCTACTTCACCCCTTATCTGTAAAGCGGCTGTAGCGGGATATTTGATGGCCTGGCTACGAAATAGCATAGTCTCTAGAGGTGCAACAGCCATCAAAAAATTAAATTGGAATATCATTCTCCCAAATGTGAAGCTGGTATTTGGTTACAAACTGGCCCTACTTCCCGCCATGGTATGTAGCATTCAAAAAGGGCTGCACAATTTTGTACATAATACAATGTACAGTCCAAGATTAAAGATTTTATAAGAACAGAGCAGCCATTTCACTATCTGCTGTGCTGGCTGATTCTATATTGTCCCAAATCGATGGATCTGAGGCTAGAATCAGACACTTTATCAAGAGATGGTATCCTCAAGCAGTACAGAGGCAAATTCTAGAATTTCAACAAAATTGTATATTGTAGAAGAGTACTCGGATATTTAAAAGCCTACGACTTTTTCAAGATATTCCAAAAAAATTTAGACAGTGAAGGTGGCAATGAACTAAAAGACACCGTAATAGACCATGTCTCCACTCTGTCAGAAGGGGAATTTCATTGGCTTCAATCCATTCATCCTTCACAGTTAATACTTCGGAGGCATAAAGATGTTCGCTTAGAGCCATATCTATCCATCCGCTTTGCTCACTAATTTGGCTACAGTTAGTGGTTCCTAGAAAATGCTGGCCCCTACCTACAATATGAAAGTAGCTTACTTGACGGTATCTGAGCATGGAGGTACTATAATACCGGCGGAACCAATACCTCGTTTAACATATCGGACAAAAATGAAGAGGTACATATCATGTTCGCTGCTAGCAAATTCTACTATACCATAAACTCTCCTCCGACAAATTATGATTCGAGAGTCAAGATTCATAAAGGATATGAAACTGAAAGTATCCACCAATGATCTTAACTATTCTCGAGCAATAGCCTTTCGAGGTAGGGATATCACATGAACGATACCAATCGAAGGACCCGAAACAGAAAGTTCATCTGATGAGCAACTGAAATCAATAAATGAGGTTAAAAGGAGGAAGAAATCCGTCCCCAAAGCTTCCCCTCCACCTAAGAAGGTCAAGGTGATTAAAGAAAGGTAAAGGCCAAAATTGCTCATCGAAAAAAGCTCGTAATATGGGGTATTCTGTCCCCAAGGCCTGAACAAAATTTCTAATCCAGTTCAGATCCAGCTTTAGACATCATGGTAGAGAACCTGGCTTCTATGCAGAACCATCTGCTCAAGTTGTATAAGGAGTACCGTCTCCGAGAAGATCTTCATGAAGAACTTCTTCTCGATTTTATGGCAAAGCTCAAATTTTTTCCCCCGAGGTGACTTCTAGGACAACAGAAGCACCTCTAAAAAGTGATGCTGGACCTTCACGAGTTCCTACAGAAAGTGCAACATTTGATGATTGGGATGATGAAACCAACGACTCCTCACAGATTTCTTCTATACCAGAAGACATAAATGATGACGGTGGTTCTGCCTTTGAGAATATCATCTTGGATAATCTAAATGAGATTGAGGCCAATATTTTGGACAAAACTCCTGTCTTAGAAACTTCAACCAATGATCACTTTACAAGATAGATAAAGACGCGCGCCAACTATCACGAAGCCTAAAGTACCAAATGTCCTACAAATGGCTAAAGTTTCATTAACTGAACCTTTGGATGCTCCGACTATTGAGCAGGGACCTTAGAGTACTTTTGGGACACTCCTTAGCTCTTCCAAGAAGTCTTATGGATCTCCACACAAAGGAGGTATAGAAAATGAACCTCCTCTTGCAAAACCAAGCTAAAAAACTACTATTGTCCACTTTAGACAACCATGCAGGTCATAGGAGAGTTGACAAAAGTGATCGCTGGGACAAATATCCCATCTGTAGAAGATCAACCAGATGTCTAAGTACCAACTGTCAATGCAGGTTTTGTCTTTAGGAATGAACTTAGTTTTCTTTCGTCTTTGCTTTAATATAACAATCTTTTTTTTGAATGACAGATAGACTAAGAAGTCCCTCTGCGACTCCCATATTGACTCCATCAAGCACTGTACTGATGATGCCAATGACATGAGCTCTCTTGGAAGGCATGGCCAGGATTTGTGTGCAAAGTTTTTATTCTCTTTAAAAAATAGAATCCAAGGGATTGTAGAAAGGAATATTTTATTTGCTCAAATTAAGTCATCAGCTACTGTATGGTCCAAGCCTTTGAAGCCTTTTCCGAACATGAGGGCATAGTTGGAGATTTAAAAATATTACTTGACACGATCGAGAACCGTGTGATTGACCTTGGTTTAGCACATTGTCGTGACCTCAAGATGATTGCATCTGATGAGCTCAACAAACTGAATGAAGATCTCATAAAGAAGAGGTTGTCTTTGTAAACCAAGAGAGGGTTCTTAAGAAACAGATTGCCAAGGTAGGTAAAGAATATGAATTTCTTTGCACCTCTTCAATCAAATATGCCACTGAACAAGAGAAGAACATCAAACGGATGGTTGAGGTCATTGAATAAATTAAAGCCCTTCAGCAAGCTTATACTTTAGATGAGTCTACATTAACTAAGAATATTGAAGAATAAAATATTTTTGATGCCCGGTCCTATGAAGCTAGGAATATTGCTGAAAGGCTCGACCTTGAACTTGTCATTCTGCAATAAAAGTGTGCTAAGTTGACACCATTTCCAGATGACCCTGTAAGATGAGCTGAAGCAGAACGTTGGACGATTGACCGAAAGCAGGCTGAAATAAAAGCCTTAAAGAAGAAAATTGCAGAGCTTTGCAAAATGCCTGATAACCTTTAAAGTTTGTAACTTTCTTCTTCTTTCTTTTGTGGTTAATAATGGAAGCATCTTGTATCTTCATTATATTTTGAAAATAAAGAATACTTTCTATTTTTCTGAGGATTTTTGAATTTTAATATTCTGCTATAGGTAATATGGACCTGGCATCAAATCAAAATTCATCATATATGGACCCATTATATTAGGACATACTCTACCAGAGTATCGATATTAGATTATGGAAACAACTATATCAGATGTAATATGGACATGATAGACATTATATAGACTTATTATCTTCGGCATTCCCGATTAGGTATAGACAATATAAATTGAAACGATATGTCATAGTATTATGGACGTGACAAGTAGCTTTTAATGGACTTATTACTTATGGCATGTTGGCCCACTGTTCATGATCATACCTGATTTTGATAATCAACATCAACTTTGGTCGATACGTAAAATATATACAGCTATAGGTATCAAGTCAGAGTGTCTGCACCTACTGTTGCAAACTTCGCATTATCATCAAGAACTAAATGTGATGGAATCAAGATCAAGATTTTTTATATATTTTAATATATTTTTATCTTTATTTAAATCTAGAATATGTAAGATTGATCGGATCAGTACTTGCTTAGCTATTTTCAGTCCATAAAATATAGCCTTACTATCCACCAAAATTCCTATCCAAAGTCCATAAACAAAATAGCCTAAAATCTGTATATTGTGTAAATATATCCAAATGGCCCAAATCTGTTATGTTTGAACCCGGCCAGAACTCGGCCAGAACTCGGCCCGAGTTCGGTCAAGTTGTTTTTGGTCTTCCTGGATATCTGTGTCCAACGTTTGAATACAAGATCTCTGCATCCGAACTCTACCTGAGTTCCGTCCATAAAAATACTATAAATAGAGAAGAACTTTTACATTTTCAAATATCTTATTCACTTTCTCTTCTCTTTATTCCTTAAATGTTTTCTATGAGCTATACACTTTCATATTTAGCCTATATTACTCTTAGCCAAGCCAGTATCAATTTCAGTTCAATCTAGAGTTTAGTTTAAAGAGTTGTATCGGAGGCTATCTCAGAAAATGTTGTGGACACACACAAAAAAGATGACGAAACGTTGTCTTTTCTTATTGGCGCAAGGCACCACAAATCGAGTACGCCTAAGAGATCCTGCGCTGAGGATTCCCGAGTACAAAAAGAATTCTGGAGAATGGGACGATGGAGATCGAGCGGCATTTGCTCCTTTACTCCGTTGACACTCCGATTACAAAAGTGAGAGAAAACCTAAGAAAATTGCTAACTCTCGGCTCACTGGCAAGAAGGGCAGTAATTTGGCTCTTGAAATGCTCTCCGTTCTGTCTGTCTTTGTAGAAGGGGGCGCCCTCTATTTATAGTCGTTTGGCACTGAAATGACTGTTATGCGCCCACAGGTGGAAAATATACCGATTTTACTGTGGACACATAACACCCCTTTGGATGCATAGGGTGTAGGCGCATAGACACTGGATGACCGTGTGTATATCATGGGGTTGACGTAGAGTTGACGTGGCCGCATGCTTCAGTGCATGATTGCTCGTGGAGATTGACGTGGCCGCATGCTTCGGTATACGATTAATCGTAGAGTTTGACTGAGTCGAAGGGATCTGCTGCCTTGGGCGTATAGTGTGGGAGTAAGTTTATGCACCCACACTTGGGTGCATGTTTGATCTGTATGAAAATAATGTGGGCGCATAGCTCCACTTCGATCATGTGGGCGCATAGCTCCTCATCGATCATGTGGGCGCATAGCCTCTCTTCGACCATGTGGGCACATAGACTCCCTTTGGTTCTATGGGCGTATAGCCCCTTTTGGTTATGTGGGCGCATAGCTTCTTTTGTCTTCTTCATGTGGGATACATCGTCTTGTATTTTTTATGCTTCTACAAGACCTCCTTCAAAGTTTTTGAGACTCGAATGAGTGTCGGAATACTTTGAAAGAAGCATAGAAAAAACTGTCTCCACTAGCTTTATGGGCGCATGATAGGAATGACCCCTTTGGGCGCATAGGTATTTTGCCAGGCTGTCGAAATATGGCTGTTGAGATCTTCCTTGGAAATCGGAAGTGATAGGCTCGTTTTGGAACAAAATTTGAAAAGGTCCCCTCTTTATGCGTAGTCTGCATCAGCAAATAGCAGGCGCATAATCTACAAAAGACTGTCTCTACGCAGGCGTATAGATCATGTGGGCGCATAGACCATGTGGGCGCATAGGCCGTGTGGGTGCATAGCTCTCCGTTCATGCCTATAAATAGGCCTTGAAGAGAGAGAAAGCTCATTCTTTTTTATTTTTCCTCAGAATTTTGAAAGAGTTTTTTCCCTTTAATCTCTTTCGAGAAATCATGTCTCCCAAGGCTGCTTCGACGCACAAGAAGTCTGCGAAGGGTAAGAAGGCTGCAGTAGCTAGTTCTCCTCCTTTGGCAGCGTCTAATCTGGTTCAGGACCCCATCCTGGGTGAGGTGATGTCTCAAAAAAGTAAAGTCTCTGCTTGGGTGCATTACTATCGATATGCACCCAAAGCAAACACTTCTTTTGTGAGCAGTCATATGCGCTCACAGATGCATGCGTCCACACACTTTGTTGTGTTATACGCCTATACACTGGTTGTGTCATGCGCCCATACACTTCGTGTTATATGCCCACACAGAACATGTGCTTATGTGCCCACATAGAACTTGTACTTATGCGCCCACATAGAACATTGCTTATGCGTCCACAGGCCCTTTGGGCGCAAAACATCAGGGCAGATAGAATTTCTCAGTACTTAGCTTTTTTTTCTTCTTCTGTAGATTCTAAGTCCGAGTTTTCTTATATCTTCGCAGTTGACATGGTTGTCCCGGCTCTTGGTAGGATTCCTCCTAGCTCTGCCCGCCATGCTCTGGATTCAAGCCTCGTCACCACAATGGTCGTAAATTCTCAGGTGAAGATCAGCCATGACCAGCCTTCTGTACGGATTATCGCTATGCTTGAGCATGATAAAATGTTTTTGAAGGAGATGATGAATGATGAGAAGTTCACACTAGAAGGGGCGCAGGGCTTTAAGAGACCGTACTTCTTGTTTGGTGACAGCCTAGTATTTAAGGACGACGAGATGATATGTCTAAAAGATCCTCTGGTAGTTAGGTTAAATAACCAAAGGATGTGGTTACCATCGATGAAGCGCTAATACCCTCTGTCAGCATTTACTGATCTAGTTGTACAGAGGCAAATGAAATGGGACTGACCCCTGAACTGAATGGGGTCATTTCTGGTAGTATCTAATTCAACTCTGGTAATCGGAAGAAGGATACTTTCAAGTGTGTCAAGGGCTCCACGTCCTACTCTACGAGGGGGCTGCATCCTGGGGCTATAATAAATGATGTCCCGACTGATCTTCACTCTTACGCTGCTGAGACTCTCTCCAACCTGATGCTGTCAAATAAGGAGTCATATCCGGGAGGGAAGCTGTGGATGGAAGGTTGGAGATACTCTGTCCCATTCTGGAACGACCTTACTGGATGGGTGCTCTCGACTTATGAGGCCACCCTAAAAGCTACCGGTCTTTTTTATTCCGTTAGAGCCACCCAATATGGCATAAAGGTTAACTGGCCTATGTTTATCTCATTGGTGGAGTTGTACAACTATCACACGTGTACCTTCTTCACTCCAGGTAGGAAGATGGGTCTGGCTCTTCACGAGATGTAGGCGATATCAAAACTTCCCTGGGGACCGAGCCATACGAAGAATACGTCCCCTGTGATAAGGAGCTCCTGGATTTGGAGAGAGAGAACTCCGAGATGATGGAGGTGTATAAAGAGTTACTCTGTCACCACTTTATTTGTCACCAGGTCACAAAGAAGGGTAAGACTGAGGGGTGCCTTCCCCATACGAGAGCCTGGACCAACTACATCTTCATCAGAGAAGAAGAAGACGTCACAGTCTCTTTCTCGACTCGCAAGCCCTCGACAAAATGTGAGATAGAATAATTAATGGCAGATCACAGGGTTGTAGACATCGAAGATAGTGATGATCCCGATGGAAACTTCTCGATTTATCATTTCTTCAGGCAGGCCGAGTTCAAGCTGTCGGAAAAGGTTGTGCTAGCCGCTTTCCTGTTGACATGGCTCCACGGTTGTGTAGTCCCTGGTGGTTCAGGATTTATTGAAAGAATAAGCCGGGGTATGATACTTCCAACTGTAAAGCTAGTATTTGGATGCCAGCTTGCCCTGCTTCTTGCGATGGTCTGTGCCATCCAATAAGGCTTGCGACACTTCGTTGTTAATGCGATGACACCCGATGGCAGAAAGGATTTTGTCAGGACTGAATTTTCTTTTCATTATCTGATGGGATGGGTGGTGCTGCACTGTCCTAAATTAATGAATGCCAGGCTGATGGTAGACTCTTTGGCAGGAGATGCCTTTCTTCGAAGATTCAAAGATGCAAATTGGACCATCACAGGGGTGCTTGTTTGCAGGAAGGCTTTGAGTTTCCTGTAGAATTATGAATTCTTCAGAGTGTCACCTCTGTCTGGTAGTGGCCGTACAGGAGACACTCTAGTAGATGAAGGAGCACTCACTACTAGCCTTCCTATTAGGGCATTCCGTTAGCTCCAGTCCATTAGGCCTTCCTATCTGGTACTCAGGAATAGGAACCATACTTCCCTGGAACCTTATCTACCGAGTCGCTTTGTATGGCAGTTCGGCTACAGCCAGCTTCTTTTGGGCAACCCCAGCCCTCATCTACAGCTGATAGGAAGCCTGATCGATGGGGCACGTGCATGGGGCTACTACAATGCTAGATGTACGGGGGTAATTTTTATCCTGCCAAAAGATAAGCCTGAAATCTACATGCTCTTTGCTGCTGCCAAGTTCTATATTCAGGTCAATACCCTTCATTCTTGGTATGACCGTGAGTAGTGTTTAATATCGGGGACTAGGCTTGCTCCCACTCTTGCTGATATAGAACGAGTGGGCGCAATGGGGGGTCCCAAAAAAGAAGGCACCGCACCCTCAGCTGAGCTGGCCACAGTGCCACAGCAGAGAGTTGTTCTTAAGGAGCCTGTTGTTGTAGCATCTCAGAGAGAGGATATTGGAGAACCTCTTTCTGATATTTCTCGTAAGAGGAAAGCTTCCACAGAGCTGGTTCCATGGTCCAAAAGGCAGAAGGTTGTTATCTCCCGAGGGAGAAAGAAGGTCACGGACGTGAGCGTCGGCTCGCCTCCTCCCAGAAGATCTTTTCGGCAGACCGAGGGGGGGAGGGTGGAATGGCGTCGCAGGCCATTACCATTCGGGAGGTAGATCCCTTCCTAGACTCCAT
Source organism: Iris pallida (assembly GCA_029216955.1). Taxonomy (NCBI): domain Eukaryota; kingdom Viridiplantae; phylum Streptophyta; class Magnoliopsida; order Asparagales; family Iridaceae; genus Iris; species Iris pallida. The sequence goes on from JANAVB010039017.1 coordinate 9,827,035, forward strand.
AGCCATTTTGGTCAAACCGTTAGAAGCTTTCTCACCATTGTGTTTGTCCTTTGCATAGGACGTTGAAGTCACGACCGTGGTAGGTGCTTCTTCGTCTGAAAAGACAGACATAACAATAGTGTCCCCTGCTCGTCCTCAACCGATGGATGAAGGTGGGTCTTCTTAGTTGTAAGGCTTGAGCAAAGGGATAATCAGGACGAAGGCCCAGACCATGATGGCGATCAGAAAGCCAGTCCCTCCTATGACATTTTTTTGGGGGATATGTGTGCGATAGGAGCTATGATAAAGGATTTGGATGAAAATTAAGTCCAATCAGCTTACCTTCCTCTGGGTTTATCATTCTTGCACTTTTCTTCGGATGAGATTTTTTGACTTCAATTTTTGCCTGTAACTTGTGAGGCTGACTTCCATCGTATATTCCCTTGTAGACAAGGAAAGGAAACAAAGCACGGAGGTTGCTCCAGATACCGGGGCTAGACAGGAAGCTGCCCTTGGTTCTCCTAGTAAACCGGCATCAGTTACTAAAGAATTTCTTGATCGGCCCATTGAGGCGACTATTATAAAATCTGCTTCGGGTCTAGCAGGGACCGTGGAAAATGAGCAGCCTGATGCTGCTTTGGCTGATGTTGACAGTGGGCGACCTGTGTCTGCTTTTATTTCCCTGGTTCCAGTTGATGCTGAGCCGGCAGGAGGTATGAACTTACAACTCCTTCTTTAAGTAAGTTTTTTTTACTGATATGTATATTGCTTTATTTGTCAGGTTCAGCTTCCTCCCAAGTAGCTCTCCCTGGGATAGAAGATCCCCATCAAGTTTTATCTCCAACGACCTCTTATGTAGATGATGAGAAGGCTCAGGAAGTCATAAGAGCTTTCTACTCCATTTTGAAAGTAAAGTTTCCTGGAGTTTTGAACCGAAATGCCGCCTTCGGGCCTGTGAAGGCTGTCGTTGAATGCCAGCTGACAGCCCTTGAATGCATTACTGGCTATGAAGAGTGAGCTAATACTTTAAGGAAGGTTATGGCTGACCTGGAAAATCAAGTGGCTAAACTCCGAGAGGTCAGTTAGCGAAGCCCAAAATCATTATTTTTTGAGGAGGACGTGGCTCTGATTACGGCTATTGAGGAAGAGAAAGCTACTTTCTAGGTGAGGAAGGAGGCGCTGGCTAAAGAGATCACTGAGCTAGCTGATCAGTATGAACAGTTTGATGCTGCCAGTAGGGCTCGTATTGCCTCAAAGAATAAGCTGGCCATCCAGATCGCTGAAAAGTACAACCAGATTATGCAGCTTCGTAAAGAGATTGCTCGGCTTGAGGCTGGCTTACGAACAGTCGCATCTGTGCAGGAAGACTACGTGGTTTAGGCTGCTGCGACTGGCACAACTTCAGACCAATTGAAGGCTCAACTGGTGAAGTTAGAAAAGGAGCATATGAAACGGATTCCTTTCGAGGATGAAGCTGCTCGGCAGAAAGAAGCACGTCGTCGCACTACCGTCAAATATCGAGCTGAAATCAAGGCTCTGAAGGATAGCATCAATCGATTATGTATCCCTTATGTCTTTTGTTTGTAACTGTTTATTTTAGCCGTCAAGACTCTTATATCTTTTTTTTCTCCGTCTTTTGATAGACGTTTTTAATAAAGAATCTTTTGGCTTTCAAAACTCATGAATAAAGCTTGTGAAATATCAGAACTAGTGGTAATGTGGACGTAGTAAGGATATTTCTGGTGGGTATTCCACTGGGGAATTTGATGTGGACTTATTATCCGTTTTATATTCAAGGTTCTTGATTATAGATAATAAGTTGAAAGAAACTGCTAATAGAGGTAATATGGAGGTAATAGCAGAGAATGTTCTATATCTGACTAAAGGTAATATGGACGTGGAAGGATATATAACATTAGGTAGGAGTGGATAATTCAGAGGTAATATGGACATGATTATCTTTGATGAATGCTTTGCTCAGAGGTTATATGGATGTGGCAAAACGTTTCTTAATTATCTCACTGGAAAATAATTATCGGAAAATAGTTCAGAGGTAATATAGATGTGACTTGATTTCGTTAGACCAAGTTTGGGCAGAGTCCAAAATGGAGATAATTCTACGGAGGAATCTTTTTAAAGGACCTATTATCCATGGCATCTTCAAGATTCTTAGAATACGGATAATAGTTAGATGATTTTTTTTCGAATCATACAAACATTGTACTGTACATTTATATGACTGAAATAGGGAATATGTGAACGCTGTTCATGAAGGTTACACATAATATTTCTTCAAGAACTTGCCATTGATCGGCATTATGAGCAAGTCAGCATCAGTACGTACCGTTAGAATACACTGATTCTATAACGAAAGGACCTTCCCATTTAGGCTGGAATTTTCCTTTTGTCTTGTGCGTCATGACCATTGGTCTTCTCACTGCTAAGACCAGATCACCAACTTGAAAGATTCTTTCTTTTACCTTTTTATTAAAGGCTCTGGAAAGGCGTGCTTGGTATAGCTCAATACACTGTTGAACGAATAAGCATTTTTGTCCAGCGCTTCCAGCTCTTGTAGTCGCAGACGGTAACTTTCTTCGGCAGTCAACTCACTGGATAAGGCTACTCGAAGAGAGGGAATCTGGATTTCTAGGGAAAGAACTGCTTCATTTCCATAAACCAGAGAGAATGGCGTACTGCCTGCTGGAGTCCGGACCGTTGTACGATAGGCCCAGAGACATTCGCCGAGCTTCTTATTCCAATCGCATTTGTTTGAAGACACGAACTTCTTGAGAAGTTTGATGATAGTCTTATTGAAGGATTCTGCTAACCCATTAGCCGCTGGATTATAAGAAGTAGAGGCTATATTCTGAATTCGATACTTATTACAGAATCGATAGAATGCATGGCTCACAAATTGTGGACCACTATCATGGATGATCCTGCGAGGTAGGCCGAAGCGGTTGATAATGTGATATTTGATGAAACTGATCACGTTCGACGTCTTTACTTCGGTGAGCGGTATAGCTTTCGCCCATTTGGAGAAGTAATCGGTTATAGCTAGGTTAAACCGATGTCCTCTGGAGGATGGCGGGCTGATTAGGCCTATGTCGTCCATACCCCAGGCTTTAAAAGGCCAAGATGCCGCCGTCGGGTGTAGAAATTTCGAAGGTTGATAAATAAGGTTGGCGTAGAACTGACAAGCCCTACACTTATTTGCATATTCAATAGCATCTGCTATCATCGTGGGCCAATAATAACCCATTCGTCTAAGGCGATCTTATAATTTGGGGCCTGATTGATGTGCACCATAAATTCTGTCATGAGCCTCACGGAGTGCGTGTTTGTCTTCTGTGTCTGATAAACATCGTAACAGTAGTCCGTCGGTATAGTATTTTGGTAGCTGTATCATAGTAAAATCAGAGGGATCATCTTTGGACAGACACTGCTTCCTTTGGGTCTTCAGGGAGGATTCCGTAGATGGCGTAGTCTGTTGGCCCGTTGGTCATATGGTCAAACTGATTTTAATAATTGATCAAACTCTGTCTTGATATATGGAGCTAGTCAGGACATCTCGGACTCTTGGACATGATCAAGAACGGCTATCTACTCAGTTCAAGACCGAAGCGTTGTTTGCCTGTTCGAGTCTGTATTTCTTTGAGCAATGTAATCTTTTATTTTATTGAGTCTAGAAATACATTGTACACCGAGTCGTACTGGCAAATAGGCTATTCCAAAATAATTTCAAAATGTTTTTAAAAAATATCTTTAGTTTTGAAAAACATTCGTATTTATAAAAGCTCCAAAAAGGTTTTTAAAATTCCCCAAAATCTATTTTGAAAAACCCTAACCTAACCCTGACAGAAATTGGCCAGAGTTTGGCCAGAGTTCGGTTAGTAGCCATTTTATTTTTGAATTCCTTGGAACTTGGTCCTCCTGCAGTTGCGGATTTGACCGAGATTTGCTCATCGAGTTCTGCCCGAATTCTGCCAGAATTCTGTCTTTGGAACTCCTATAAATAGAGAAGGATTTCGATCATTTTAATTCACTCATTCACTTTCAATCTTCTCTCTACTTAAAGCTTTCAGTCTTCCAAAGAGTTTTTCTCGAGCTTTAATTTTCAGATCCCAAGCCAGTTACAATCCTTTAGTCGATTTGCCAGTGCGGTACGGTCTAGAAGTTTCTGAGTGATTGTAATCAGAAGTCTTGATAGAAGAATACCTCTTCACAATTGAAGTTGGACGAGTTCTTCGTATCAAAGCTCACGTTGTAGAAGTTGCAAGGACTTTGTAAGAAAACTTGCGATTTTGCCAATAGTGGATTCAACTGGTAGCAAGAGTTCTACCGACTAGACTAGTCCTCAACAGAGGAAAACCATTATACATCACTGTCTTTGCATTTACTTTTTTATCTCTGCCTTTACATTATTTAGTTGTGATTATTATTTTGTGATCTTGCTGCTAATAATTTTTAATTAGCATTATTCCGCTGCCAACTCTATTCACCCCCCTCTAGAGTATTCTGTTTTATGATTTCGTTCCTACAATTGGTATCAGAGCCGGTGTTACAGGTAAAGCAAGGTAACATTACAGTTATTTATTTATTTAATTAATTGTTATATAGATCACAGTACAACACATGACAACTGTGAAATTCTTAAGTGAAGGCTAGGCCACAAACAGACCTCCACTATTTGATGGTACGAATTATACCTATTGGAAAACACGGATGAGTTTCTTCTTAAAATCACTTGACTTTGATTTATGGTCTATTGTTAATGATGGCTATCAAAAGCCACCTCGTATAAATGTTGATGGAGTTTTAATTGAAAAACCCCATAACAGATATACAGAGGAAGAAAAAAAAAAGGCCAGTCTTGACGCACGTGCTATTAACGCTTTATTTTGTGCTTTAGACAGAACTGAATTTAACAGGGTGTCTATTTGCACAACTGCTAATGAAGTGTGGAAGCTTCTTGAAGTCACACATGAAGGCACGACTCAAGTCAAAGAATCAAAGGTCAGCAGACTTACTCAAGAGTATGAGGTGTTCAAGATGAAGCCCAACGAAACAGTTACTCAGATGTTCGAAAGATTCTTGGATATTGTAAATCCTTTGTCCTCCCTAGGCAAAGATTACAATAACCATAAAAAGATTCGCAAACTCCTGCGAGCAATTACCAAGAACTGGATTCCAAAGGCTACTGCAATCATTGAAGGGAACGACCTCACAACTATATCCCTCGAAGTACTCATGGGTAAGCTACTCACTCATGAACTGGAGCTACAAGATTTTGAAGAGCCTGCACCAAAAGAGAAGACGATCGCTTTCAAGGCTCAGCACAGAAAAGCTGCTGAAGGTGATTCAGAAAGTAGTGAATCTGATGCTGAAGATCAAGCACTCCTAGCAAGGAAATTCAAAAGATTCATAAGATATGAGAAGAAAGACAAAGAAAACAATAGCAGCAACAACTGGTATCAAGATGATGCTGTCTGCTATGGCCGCAAGAAGAAGGGACACATGAAGAAAGATTGTCCTACAAACTCATCATCAAGCAAGAAAAGCAACAGGTATGAGAAAGGGAAGCTGAAGAGATCAACATCTCGGAAGTATGCCAATACCAGCATATGGTATGAAAGTGAAGCCAGCGACTCAGAAGATTAACAATCAGAAGACGCTGCAAATGTATGCTTTATGGCATCCGATCAGGTACTCTCTGAACCTATAGTTGATACATACGATGACTTCTCCTTTGAGCAATTAGGAGAAGCCTTCAGTGAATTGATAAGTGATTACAGGAAACTGCGTAGCAAATATCAGACCTCTAAGAAGGTACTCAAACAGTACAAAGGTGAAATAAAAATACTTACCGACCTACTAGCTGAGGTTAGAGATAATGTTAGTGAGTCTGGTGAGCTTTCATCTGTCAAGCTCTTATTACACGAGACTATCAAGTCATCCGAAGAAAAAGACAAGGTTATTGACCAACTGAAAGAAGAACTTTCTAAAGAGAAGAAAAGTCTTCAATGTGCACAAGTTAGAATGGAAGCACTCACTTCTGACTATACTAAGTTGTATGACACTTCCAAAAGATTGGAAATTAGGTTAGAAAAACAGCCTGAGTCTGCTGCTTCCTACCCTAACACGTGTCACTTACCGAATAATCGGAACATTCCCAAACCAAACACTGTCAGACCTAACCATATCAAACCTTTACCCCAAAAGGTTAAGCCCAAACAGGATTATAGGTATGCTTTCTTCTATACTAGAAAACCTAAACCTACCATGCACATCACTCAGCTTTCAACACTCAACATGCACAATGTCATTATTGTGGCCACACTGGTCATATTTCTCCTGTATGTAGAATCAGAAAGCTTGTTGATTTAAATATTTTTGTATGGATACCAAAAGCTAATATTTCAGGACCCTACAAGAAATGGGTACCAAAAGTTTCATCTGTAAATTGTTTTGTAGGTGAAACACCTTTCACATGCTAAAAGCAAATGGATCCTCGACAGCGGTTGTTCACGGCATATGACCGGTGACGCTACATTATTTGCAACACCGTCGAAGAAAAAGAAGGAAGGTTATGTCTCCTTCGGTAATAACTTGAAAGGATATATCATTGGTATCGGTGATGTTGGTAAATCTCCCTATCCTGTGATTAAGGATGTCTGTCTGGTTACCAAGTTGAAACATAATCTACTCAGCATAAGTTATTTAGCTGATCATGGTTATGGCATCAACTTTGGCAAAGACAAATGTACTATAGTTGATAGCTCAACTGGTAGTACCATCTTTGAAGGTATCAGGGAAGACAACATATATGTTTTCCATTTGTTGGAAGAAACTAACATTTTAGGTAGATGCTTAATGGCTAAAAGTGATGAGAGTCATCTGTGGCATATGAGACTCGGTCACGGAAATATGGACACAATCTCAAGATTATCCACGAAGAAGCTAGTATGCGGTTTACCGGACATAACATTCAAGAAGAATTCGGTATACAGCCAATATGAAAAGAACAAAGCTACCAGATCCACATTCAAGTCAGTAAATGCAATATGTACTACTAGACATCTACAATTGCTACATATGGACTTATTTGGTCCCAGCAGAGTTGCTAGCCTCGGAGGTAAGTTATATACTTTTGTAATTGTAGATGATTACTCTAGATACACGTGGGTATACTTTTTGACCCGTAAAAATGATGCATTATTCGAATTTGTCGCCTTTTATAAGAAAGTACAGAATGAAAAGGGTTACATGATCACTCGTATTAGAAGCGATCATGGTGGCGAATTCGAGAATGCAGAGTTTGAGCAATTATGTGACACACATGATTTTGTACACGAGTTCTCCTGCCCTAGGACTCCACAATAAAATAGAGTTGTGGAACGTAAGAACAGAACTCTATCCGAAATGGCCAGAGTAATGTTAAACCAGTTTAGTCTACCCAAATATTTCTGGGCTGAAGCTGTCAATACAGCTTGTTTTGTTCTCAATAGAGTTCTAATTCGACCCAAATCGAAGAAGACTCCATTTGAGTTATGGTTTGATAAAATTCCATCAGTTTTATATTTTAGAATATTTGGTTGTAAATGCTTTATTCTTAATACAAAAGATAATTTGGGAAAGTTTGACGAAAAGGCCGATGAAGGTATATTTTTAGGTTATGCGGCCAAGAGCAAAGGATACAGAGTCTTCAACAAACGATTATGATCATCGAAGAATCAATCAACGTCACCTTTGATGAGTTAAATTAAATGACTATCGATGACAATGACGAAGATCTAACTGTACTAAGCTCAACACCAGCTGATTCTCTACCAACACAAGCTGATTCTCCAAGAGAAGAACACGGAAGAAGCTACCTTCGGAGTCTGCCGAAAAGATTGAAATTTACAGCTGATCATCCAAAGGATTTGGTAATTGGTGATATTACCAAAGGTGTAAGTACTCGTACATCCAGTAGAGATATTGTTTCTAGTGTTGCATTCATTTCACAGCTAGAATCTAAAACCATTGATGAAGCATGTAGTGATCATTTTTGGTTAGATGCTATGCAAGAGGAATTAAACATGCTATGCAAGAGGAATTAAACCAATTTGAACGGAATCAAGTTTGAGAACTGGTTCCCAAGCCTATTGATCATCCGGTCATTGGCACCCGTTGGGTATTCCGAAATAAACTGAACGAGAATGGTTTAGTGACTCGTAATAAGGCTCGACTCGTAGCTCAAGGATACAATCAGAAAGAAGGTATCGACTACGATGAGACTTATGCCCCAGTTGCGAGATTTGAATCCATTCGTATGTTATGTGCATTTGCATATTTTTATAATTTCAAATTATTTCAAATGGACGCAAGAGTGCATTTTTAAATAGTTTTATAAAAGAAGAAGTTTTTGTAGCACAACCTCCAGGTTTCACAGATTTTAAAAACCCTGATCATGGTTTCAAGTTGAAGAAAGCTTTATACGGTTTAAAACAAGTCCCTCGTGCTTGGTATGATCGTCTAAGCTCTTTCCTACTTGACAATGGTTTTTCAAAGGGCAAGGTTGACACTACACTTTTTATTAAGTCTTTTAATGGCAAGCTTCTCTTAATACAAGTCTATGTTGATGATATTATATTTGGATCTACTGATGAATCTCTTTGTCAAGAATTCTCTAAGTGTATGCAGAATGAGTTTGAGATGAGCATGATGGGAGAGCTAAAATTCTTTTTCAGACTGCAAATCAAACAAACTGACAATGGGACATTCATAAATCAAGCCAAGTACACAAAAGATTTGCTAAAGAAGTTTGATCTGGACAATGTTAAACCTATTGGCACTCCGATGGCAACTTCAACAAAGCTTGATATTGATGAAGAAGGTAAGCCGGTCGACAACGTAAGTATCGAGGTATGATCGATAGTTTACTTTATGTAACTGCTAGTCATCCAGATATTATGTTTAGTGTTTGCATGTGTCCACGTTTTCAAGCTAATCCAAAGGAATCACATCTGTGCGCAGTTAAGCGTATCTTTCGATACCTTAAAGGCACTTCTTCTGTTGGCTTATGGAATCCCAAAACCAAGTCCTTTGACCTTATTGGTTACTCGGATGCAGATTTTGCTGGATGCAAAGTTGATAGAAAAAGTACCAGCGGCACATGTCATTTCTTAGGCAAGGCTTTAGTCTCATAGTTTAGTAAAAAGCAAAATTCTGTAGCCCTATCAACAACAGAGGCTGAGTATATCGCCGCAGGACGTTGTTGTGCTCAGATTTTGTGGATGAAACAAACCTTGGAAGACTATAATTTATTTTTCACACACATTCCCATTTTTTGTGACAATACGAGCACAATTAATTTGACTAAGAATCCAGTATGTCACTCTCGTACTAAGCATATCGAGATCCGACATCATTTTCTTAGAGATCATCATCAGAATAGAGATATTGACCTTGTATACATAGACACTAAAAATCAATTAGCTGACATCTTCACAAAACCTCTAGCAGAAGATCGTTTCAATTATTTACGTTGAGAATTAGGAATTTTGGACGTCAATTGTAAAACCCCTAAATTTCTACTACAATTTTTTTTATTTATTGTATTTTTTTATATACTTCGTATTTGTGCGTCGTAAACTAACTCACATTATTGTAGCATGCGAGATTTGCGTTTCGTAACTTCTCGCCGAGTGCGAATATGTGCGAGTTACATATTTTGTAAAACACTTTATTAGAGATTTTATATATAGAAGAATTTAGTTTTTCAAAATAATACGTGATAAATATTTGTTTCTAAAAAGAGTTATTTAGTCGTCATTTAAAAACGAGTAGTGATTTGAAAAGAATTGTGGTTTATATGAAATAGTTCCAAAAGATTGCGAAATGTAATAATTAGTTATTAATCTATTTTGTCATTTACAAAAGCTATTTTTATAATTTAATATTTTAGTAATTATCTGAATTTTCGAAATTAAATAAATATAATATTTTAACATTTACGAAAATGATATTTAAACGTTTGTTTTATTTTAATATTTGATTAAATATGCTAATTTGAAATTAGAAAAGATTTCATTGGTATTTGAATTAAATGAGTTGAGGTTTTATATTTGAATTGGGATTTGAACGATTTAAAGTTTAAATAAAAATTTTAATATGATAATATCTATTGAGGTTTAAAACGTATACTAATCCTATTCCAACTGGGAATTCCCACCTCCTATTTAAGGAGAGGTACTCCTCCATAATTCTCAAAACCAAAAATTTCTCCAAGATAGGTGCATCGTGTCTGTGTTCCACGCATCTCTACTATATTTTTTATTACAGTTATAATCCTCTCAGCAGGATTTACGACCCCCTCTCCGTCGTGTCAGACAGCCCCGACACGAGGATACAAACCACCATGGCATAAACCCTCCATCATCACCACCACCAACCCGCAGCACCACTGCCACCATCACCTAACCACCATCCTGGCCGTCTCCGGTGACCCGCAACACCCCGCCATTACCACCGCCACAAATTTCCCAGCCAACAACCGCCAGGCCATCCACCACTGTTCCACGAATCCGTCGAAAAATTTACAGAACACCACCGCCACCATCACTCAGGAAAAATAGGAGGAAGAAACCCTTACATCAACCGCAGATCCGCTGATCTCCGCCCTTCCGCCGCGCGCCGACCCCGAAGCCAGCGTCGAGCCGGAGTGCTCAGATCCGGCGAGCTTCTCTGCAGGCCACCGCCGTTCCGGCTCCTCCGTGCCGGTAGACCAGCGCCAACCGTCCGTTCACCATCTCCTTCCTGACGTCGCACCCGCCGGATCCGCTTCCCACCTCCACACACCGACCTGGCGCCGACCGCCACCTCCTGAACCCTCGCGGCCAAGGTCGGTGCGCCGCTCCCCGTCACCCTTCCGGCCCCGCGCCGCCGACCACCGGATCCGCAACTCCACCAACTCTCCGGTCGCCATCCCATCGGTCTCCGCCACGCTCGACGACCGCCTCCGCGAAACCCGCCGTCTCCGTGCAGGCGCACCGCCTCTCCTGTGCTGCCTCCCGTGCTCCACCTTCTCCGTCTGCCGCCGTGAGCGCGACCGCCCCTTCCGTGCTCCTCCGGCACCCATCCGCCGGAGCTTCGCCGACAAACCTCAGGTGAGAAAGCCCCCTTTCTTCTCCCGCTCTCCCTCCTTTTCTTTCTCTCTCGCACTGTGTAAATGGGGGGGGGGAGAAGAATAAACTGTGGGGAACTGTGTTCCTTAAGGAACTAAGGATTAGTTTGGTTTATTATCATTGTTATTATTTTTATTATTATTATTATTATTGTCTAATATTATCTATTTTTTTCTGTTATTATCTATTATCATTATTTATTATCACCATTATTATTATTATCTTATTTATCAAGATTATTATTACTCATTATTAGTATTATTATTAGTTTTAACTATTATTAGTATTATTATTAGTTTTTATTAGTAATATCATTAGCATATTTACTATTATTATCATTGATTATTAGTATTATTAATTGATAGGATTATTCTTAGATATATTCAATTTTATTGTTATTTAATTTATATATAAGTAAAAGATTTTTATACGAGCTCCTTATGTATTAAAATACATATTTTGAACAAATTCATATAGGGTTTGTAAATAAGTTTATTAGATATAAATATTTCAAAATAATATTGTAATAGTTTTCAAATATTATCTAGTTTCCAACTTATAGTAATTATGCCTAAAAATGATTTGAGATTTTAGTATTTTCCAAAAAACAAATCTAGTCTTAAATTATTATAAATATTTTCTAAAAACTAAGTTATATTTATTTTGCAAATTTCCTTGTTGGTTATTATAATCGTTGATCGTGACTAATCCCAAGTTCCTATTTTCTCGCGATTGGACCACTGCATGACTATGGCTATTGGACCATGCTGGACTTTTCAGATTATCGCACACCAGGCATAATGACAGGCAAGTTACCTTGCCACAATTTACCGTTTATAAATTAGTTGCATTTTATTTATTACATATCACTGTTCATTTATTTCTAGTTCATGATTACTGCCTGCTCAGCGATATTAGTTGTACCTTGTTATTTACCTTTGATTGCATATGGACTTAGAGTTAAGGGACTACCACTAGTTTAGTGCATTGCATAAACTTTGACACTGTTGTGCCACGAGATGTGTGAGATATGAGTAGCATATAGCCTACGGACTTGCATGTTGGCTGATCACTGATGCGTACAGGACGTGCGTTAGGTCTAACTGTCAATAGTTGCATGTTAGAAGACTTGACGGTTAGTAGTGTTACATGGTCGTGGATGCGACATGATAGGTACATTGGGTGGGGAGAACATTTTCCTTGTCGTATGGGCTTCGATTGCACTTCCCCTATAACCCGAAAGCTCCGCTGGAGATACGGGTATGAGCCTCTCAGGTTGGCCACTGTACGTAGTTTTTCAAAGTCATGCTCTCGGTCACTGGTGCCCAAGTGGGGACTATACTAGATCCCATTACAGCCAGGGCTCATGCGACGAAAGGTTTGTTCTTGACTGCATGTTCACTTTATTTGGTTAGTTTACCCTATTTATGTCTTGTCACTTTCTTTGATTGTGGCATACTTTATATTCAGTATTTATATGGCATGTTGATGTATCTTGTTACGTCCCTCTGAGGACCTGGTTATCTTGTCAGGTGTGTGTGTTCTTATGATTTCTGCAGGTGCTCTAGCTAAGGCCATGACTTGCGCTCTATTCATCGAGATGTTGCTCTTGGATCGTCATCTCCTTGCTCTACCAAATTCCTTTCCTTGTATATTTCTTTCTCATTAAAATTTGTTGGCAGTGGACTTTGTCTCCGCCCAACGATTGTATACATGACTAATTCAAAATTGATTTTATATTATTATTTATCTTGTGGATGAGATTTAGTACCTTGGTTACTGCATTTTATAGCTTATGTATATATACGAGGGTCCATATACTTCGTATGTATACAGCTGGCATGATTACGTTCTAGTCCTACGTATTTTGGGACTGGGGCATTACATGTTTTTGTGGTGGCCCATGCAGGTCGAGTTTGCCATTTCGGTTACATGACTGTACCGAACGGGCCTGCAATATAGGATTAGAGTTAGAATCTCATCCACTTACTTGACTTCCTTTCTTGATTTCAAATTTCGAACTCTCGTTCGACCTCCTTGATTTGCATCTTGCTTGACTCCTTCTACCGTAAATTCTTAGTTCGTGTTTAGTAAGATGACTAAACTATTATATGCCCATAGGTTAAACACATGGCTAGATGGATTACATTGACAATTAATATGCATGGAGATTTTATTTGAGTTGTAGATGCATTTATTTTCCTAGAAATATGATTCTTAAGGATTAGTTAAATCCAAGTTGGGTAGTAGCATACTACCACCTCCAAATGATAGTTGGAATTTTATTTTGCTATTACATGATGGTGGACACAAGAGAATAGCTAAATTGAGAAAATAAATTGATGATTTATGATTTTGCAAATTGTGAAATAGTTTATGATTTATTGGGATATAAAACTGATTTGGAAAAAAAAACATCTTTAAATTGTGACACATGATTGTTCGATTAAGTTCAAGTTTGGATTGAATATGCTATGGTTGATCCCGAATTTATTAAAGTGCTTTAAATTATAAATTATGATTTTGTAAACAACTAGAGAGTATGAAGGGTTATGATTTATGGTTTATTCGAGAGCTTGAGGTTTTTAATTTCAATCGTACGATTTATAAGTTTATTGAGTTTGAAGGGATGATGGTAAAAAGTTTTGTTTAAAATAGTTGGAAGATATGAAATCGACCTTAAAGGAAAATTTAAAATTTAAATTGTGTCCCATGACCTATGATTTATAAAGTTATTTAGATTTCAATTTTAAAAGCCTTGATTATGGATATTTAAATTTTGATAAAAAAAACTTTTGAGGAGTAGTTGTGACTATTTGGAAGTTAGATACACACCTTTGAAGGATATATCATTTAAATTCGGGAGTTATTTAAATATTCCATTTTGTAGTATGAATTTCGGCTGACAAACTTATTTAAATGTTGAGTTTAAGATTTTGGAAGAAAGAAAAAAAATATTATTCGATACACAAGGGTTGTTTCGAGATTGACTGGAGATTTAAAATTTTTGATTTAAGTTGAAGTCTAAGATAACTGGAAATTTTGGCGAAGTATCTTGAAAATTTATTGAGAAACTTTTGAGGAACTTGAAATTTTAGATTAGATCGTATATTGGTGAAGGACCAAGAAGCAAGTAAGGTCACCCTAGTGAAATAGAAGTATCCCACATTAGATTGCCATGCCACCTATGACTATGATATTGCATATACACAGGTATAGTTAGTCATCGACCAAACCGATAAACATATCTTTGACTTACTCGACCTTCCCTCAAATCTAGATCATTATTTGTGACCATCAAATTGTTTGAAACTTAGAAATGATTAGAGTCGTTCACTTGACCATACCCTTATCTATGAGACTATTTTTCTCTCTAGAAACTGCGCCTCTAACTTATCTTAACTTGATCTACGAGATTTCATGAATATACTTTCCTTCGTGCTTAAACCTTATATTTTTTCTTCATTAATTAGTACGTTATGAAAACCCACTTTCTATTTTTGATCATTTGGCGTCCCTATCGTGACTTTGATATTTGGAGCACAACACTAGATTTTTCCTTCCCACAAATTTCACATACAAAACCTAGACGAGCTCACCTTCATGTAGGTATATCACGTCCCACTAAAACACGTTCCCTTGTACTCTATTTTTATGGCACGACTTTCGGGTCATAAGGACTAACTATAACATATACCATGGTACCGATATACTTTTGACTATATATTTGGACTAAATCTCGACTCAAATCTTTGGCCGATTGCGAGCTACTAGATCCGTTAAATGCTTAACCTTGAGTTCTATCTTGACTGCTTAACCCTTGTCATTTATTTTCATGTCTTAATTCGAGTTACTTAGACCCATAACACCTTTTACTCTTCATGCAATATTAGCAACACTTACTTTCTCCCTTCCAATTAAATTGCTTTCTCATACTTCACTATGATTTCTCCATTGTTTTGCGCCACCTTGTTCCTTGTATGATTCCATTATGCAAAAATGAAATTTGATCATGACAACCGTGAGTTAGTAGGAGCTAGATTGGAAAACCCCACAGCATGGATAAATAACAAAGTTGGTACAGATAAAACATAAATAGAAATGTGCGATAAATCCGAATCAATGAAGTAAGGAATGATATACGGTGTTTTGATGAAAAGCTCAAGAGTAAATAGACTTTTCGAAATTCAAATTTGTTTTGTGAAGAATCTTCTAAAGTATTGGAACCAAGTTTATATAAAAATTTATGGATGCAAAATTTTTGATAAAGACAAAGTTGACGTTGCCTTCGATGATATATAGCGTTATGATGATATTAATTTTCAAGGGATAACCAATTGTTGAAGAAAGAAACCTTACATTTTGATGCATGAAAATTTAGATGATTATGAATATGAAGTTACGATGAATTTCATTGATACCATCAAAAAGAGGAAATTATTGAATTCAAATTTTCAAGAGAGACTAATAAACATTATAGGAAATTTTCGGTTATGATTGAATTGTGAAGGTATAATGCTAGTTTTTGATATTTATCGAACATTAAAGACGAACTATTTTGGTATCTATGGATGCATGGCGCATTGACCAATAAATACGAATTTGCAGTAAGGAGATTTTAACTTTCACTTGGGACAAATTGGTTGAAGGTTTGGAATTTTAATTTTAGAGGGATTATAACTTGGGAGATTTTGGAACTCAAAATTTGAGATTAATTGAAATTCTACGACAAGATAGAGGAAGTTAGAGTGTAATTATAATCATATGGGGTTTTGTTAAACGTTAAGGGGACGTGCTACGAAAGTAATTTTTGGAAAATTTATGATGAGAGATAGCAAGTGAATATTGATGATATCAAAGAATTAAGGAGTTTATTACCTACTTGTGAGGTTGCCTTTTTTAAGGTTAATGTTAGGGATGATCGAGCTTAGTCATTATCGATTGTCATGTGCATGATCGTAATCTAAAACCATCGGAATTTTGTTCTAATCGATCGAATGACATATTCCCATTGAAATGTCGTTTCATTCTCGTTAAACAATTGATTGCCTTTTTGTTCGACATTAATCAAATTCTTATCGATTATACTGCTTCTATCCCCTTCCCCCTACCTATCCAAATTTTTCCTAAATTTCGAGGACGAAATTCTTTTAAGTTGGGTAGGATGTAAAACCCCTAAATTTCTACTACGATTTTTTTTATTTATTGTATTTTTTTTATATACTTCATATTTGCGCGTCGTAAACTAACTCACATTATTGTAGCATGCGAGATTTGCATTTCGTAACTTCTCGCCGAGTGCGAATATGTGCGAGTTACATATTTTGTAAAACACTTTATTAGAGATTTTATATATAGAAGAATTTAGTTTTTCAAAATAATACGTGATAAATATTTGTTTCTAAAAAGAGTTATTTAGTCGTCATTTAAAAACGAGTAGTGATTTGAAAAGAATTGTGGTTTATATGAAATAGTTCCAAAAGATTGCGAAATGTAATAATTAGTTATTAATCTATTTTGTCATTTACAAAAGCTATTTTTATAATTTAATATTTTAGTAATTATCTGAATTTTCGAAATTAAATAAATATAATATTTTAACATTTACGAAAATGATATTTAAACGTTTGTTTTATTTTAATATTTGATTAAATATGCTAATTTGAAATTAGAAAAGATTTCATTGGTATTTGAATTAAATGAGTTGAGGTTTTATATTTGAATTGGGATTTGAACGATTTAATGTTTAAATAAAAATTTTAATATGATAATATCTATTGAGGTTTAAAACTTATACTAATCCTATTCCAACTGGGAATTCCCACCTCCTATTTAAGGAGAGGTACTCCTCCATAATTCTCAAAACTAAAAATTTCTCCAAGACAGGTGCATCGTGTCTGTGTTCCACGCATCTCTACTATATTTTTTTATTACAGTTATAATCCTCTCAGCAGGATTCCCGACCCCCTCTCCGTCGTGTCAGACAGCCCCGACACGAGGATACAAACCACCATGGCATAACCCCTCCATCATCACCACCACCAACCCGCAACACAACTGCCACCATCACCTAACCACCATCCTGGCCGTCCCCGGCGACCCGCAACACCCCGCCATTACCACCGCCACAAATTTCCCAGCCAACAACCGCCAGGCCATCCACCACTGTTCCACCAATCCGTCAAAAAATTTACAGAACACCACCGCCACCATCACTCAGGAAAAATAGGAGGAAGAAACCCTTACCTCAGCCGCAGATCCGCTGATCTCCGCCCTTCCGCCGTGCGCCGACCCCGAAGCCAGCGCCGAGCCGGAGTGCTCAGATCCGGCGAGCTTCTCTGCAGGCCACCGCCGTTTCGGCTCCTCCGCGACGGTAGACCAGCGCCAACCGTCCGTTCACCATCTCCTTCCCGACGTCGCACCCGCCGGATCCGCTTCCCACCTCCACACACCGACCTGGCGCCGACCGCCACCGCCTGAACCCTCGCGGCCAAGGTCGGTGCGCCGCTCCCCGTCACCCTTCCGGCCCCGCATCGCCGACCACCGGATCTGCCGCCTCCACCAACTCTCCGGTCGCCATCCCACCGGTCTCCGCCACGCTCGGCGACCGCCTCCGCGAAACCCGCCGCCTCCGCGCAGGCGCACCGCCTCTCCTGTGCTGCCTCCCGCGCTCCACCTTCTCCGTCTGCCGCCGTGAGCGCGACCGCCCCTTCCGCGATCCTCCGGCACCCATCCGCCGGAGCTTCGCCGACAAACCTCAGGTGAGAAAGCCCCCTTTCTCCTCCCGCTCTCCCTCCTTTTCTTTCTCTCTCGTACTGTGTAAATGGGGGAGGAGAAGAATAAACTGTGGGGAACTGTGTTCCTTAAGGACCTAAGGATTGGTTTGGTTTATTATCATTATTATTATTATTATTATTATTATTATTATTGTCTAATATTATCTGTTTTTTTCTGTTATTATCTATTATCATTATTTATTATCACCATTATTATTATTATCTTATTTATCAAGATTATTATTACTCATTATTAGTATTATTATTAGTTATAACTATTATTAGTATTCTTATTAGTTTTTATTAGTAATATCATTAGCATATTTACTATTATTATCATTGATTATTAGTATTATTAATTGATAGGATTATTCTTAGATATATTCAATTTTATTGTTATTTAATTTATATATAAGTAAAAGATTTTTATACGAGATCCTTATGTATTAAAATACATATTTTGAACAAATTCATATAGGGTTTGTAAATAAGTTTATTAGATATAAATATTTCAAAATAATATTGTAATAGTTTTCAAATATTATCTAGTTTCCAACTTATAGTAATTATGCCTAAAAATGATTTGAGATTTTAGTATTTTCCAAAAAACAAATCTAGTCTTAAATTATTATAAATATTTTCTAAAAACTAAGTTATATTTATTTTGCAAATTTCCTTGTTGGTTATTATAATCGTTGATCGTGACTAATCCCAAGTTCCTATTTTCTCGCGATTGGACCACTGCATGACTATGGCTATTGGACCATGCTGGACTTTTCAGATTATCGCACACCAGGCGTAATGATAGGCAAGATACCTTGCCACAATTTACCGTTTATAAATTAGTTGCATTTTATTTATTACATATCACTGTTCATTTATTTCTAGTTCATGATTACTGCCTGCTCAGTGATATTAGTTGTACCTTGTTATTTACCTTTGATTGCATATGGACTTAGAGTTAAGGGACTACCACTAGCTTAGTGCATTGCATAAACTTTGACACTGTTGTGCCACGAGATGTGTGAAATATGAGTAGCATATAGCCTACGGACTTGCGTGTTGGCTGATCACTGATGCGTGCAGGACGTGCGTTAGGTCTAACTGTCAATAGTTACGTGTTGGAAGACTTGACGGTTAGTAGTGTTACATGGTCGTGGATGCGACATGATAGGTACATTGGGTGGGGAGAACATTTTCCTTGTCGTATGGGCTTCGATTGCACTTTCCCTATAACCCGGAAGCTCCGCTGGAGATACGGGTATGAGCCTCTCAGGTTGGCCGCTGTCATTTTTCAACGTCATGCTCTCGGTCACTGGTGCCCAAGTGGGGACTATACTAGATCCCATTACAGCCAGGGCTCATGCGACAAAAGGTTTGTTCTTGACTGCATGTTCACTTTAGTTGGTTAGTTTACCCTATTTATGTCGTGTCACTTTCTTTGATTATGGCATACTTTATATTCAGTATTTATATGGCATGTTGATGTATCTTGTTACGTCCCTCTGAGGACCTGGTTATCTCGCCAGGTGTGTGTGTTCTTATGATTTCTGCAGGTGCTCTAGCTAAGGCCATGACTTGCGCTCTATTCATCGAGATGTTGCTCTTGGATCGTCATCTCCTTGCTCTACCAAATTCCTTTCCTTGTATATTTCTTTCTCATTAAAATTTGTTGGCAGTGGATGTAACACCCACTTTTCCAAAATAAGGGTAAATTTGAAATTTTGCATTTTAAATCATTAAAATATTGATTTTAGTCATGATATAATTTTTGGTGATTTTTAGTTAATTTAAAACTATTTAATTGAGTGAAATGTGAATTGGTGTTTTGCTAGTGTAACATTAGTCATACATGACCTAGAAGACTAATCATGACCAATGAGACCTAATCATGTATTTAGGAATTCAAATTTCTACTTTTAAGCCTAGGGGTATTTTAGTCATTTTGACACTTTTGTGATTTTGTGAATTATATTAATTAAATATGTGTTAGTTAAATTGTTGAGTCTTGACCTAGAAGTTAGCCTAATCTAGATTGTTAATCATGACCCTAGAGACTAAGATGGTTTCATTAAAGAAACTACATTAGTGAAATATCTAGATATTTTGTAGAAAGATATTTTGGACTAAAAGTTAAAGGATGCTACTTTAATTGTGAGCCATTGGATTAGCTAGAAATTGTTGGAGGAACCTTAGCCCCTCATCCTAAACCCTAACCCTAACCTAATGACAGCCATCCTACCCTTTCCCCCACTATAAAACCCCTCTCAAACTTAGGGCTAGCCTCCCTCCTTAGAAAATTTGAATCCAAGAAGAAAGAGGTGAGTTCTTGCTCTAGTAAATTCACCATAATTCCATTTTAATTCCTAAAATCCTCAAACCAGTTGCAAACACTTCTAATACCTCTATTCTTGCTGTCATTGAAGTTTCATCTCAATTTGTTGAGGATTTGTTGGATTGGGACATCAAGGAGAAAAGCTCTAGAGAAGGGGTTTTTCTTGAGATTTCAAGAATAGGTAACTTCCTCATTCCTTAATGAAATTTCGATTTGTCTCCATGAATAGGAAGCCCTAAGGGTCCCCCTAGGGTTTGGATTAGTTTCGAGCTTGGTGTCGGAGGTTTCGTGTCCTTTCTGGACACGTATCAGTGCCTATGGCACTGTGTTCGACGAAATGCCTCAAAGGGCATTTCGATCGATTTATTTCATTGTGTTTGAATAGGAAGTTTGATTTTGATCTTGTTTATAGGTTCCTGTCCTTGTGTCATAGTTCTCGTGTCGCTTTGTGTCGTTTTGGTGGCTTGGACACGCGCGTGCACACGGCCGCGCGCTGCCACAGTTTTCCCCTGCTGCTCGGGGTTGACACAGGACACGACACGGCACGTTGTGCCATGAAACTTCGTGGACAGTTGGGGGCACCCACTGACACCATGTCCATGAAGTTTCATGCGACCTCGATGTGTGTGCGCGAAGAAATCGCGCGCGCACTGGTTTTGCACTGTGTCTGTGTACACGAGTTGTAGTCTCTGATACACGTGCGTGGACACGCCTGTGCGACTCGACACGGGGATTCAGGGTGTTGGACACGTGACCCTACACTAGACGAACACCTAGACATAACCACGAGACACGAGATTGCTTGTGTCGTGTCCTTTTGGGCTCGACATCTCCCCACGAGGCAGTGTTCATTTCATTTTCTGATACCATGTTTATTTTCAGTTTCAGAGTTTATATGATGTTTAATTTGTTGATTAAATATTAATTATGATGTAAATACATGATAAACATGTTTGAGTTATAAATTTACATAGATAGGTTCATATGTATAAGATTGGTTTGGCTATGGAAATCGAATAAGGTTCCTATTTTCTGGAACCAGTTGACTGAAGGTTAATTTCTGAGATTATATGACCAAAGCCTGATGTGTGTTTAACTGAACCTTGAGTTAGCTTAGACAATCAATTGGAGATTAATTTGAGTTAATTCCTACATGTTCTATAGAAATCTGAGACTTATACATGTTAGACACTCACACCACAGGCACATACACACAAGTACACATCACACATTTTACAGTCAACACACACACATTTCCTTTTGCACTGTCTTTGGTTTGTACAACCTGATAACCTTTAACATACGACCTGAAACCAGAGATTTACCTTGTTTGTGAACCTGAGGATGGAGTTTTGAATAACTGAGAACTTGGGTTGTTTTGTAAATGAACTTGACTGAAATTGGTAATACCTGAGAAGGGCATGTATCCATTGAACTGAGGTTTCAGTCATAAATAAAACTGAGATTTTTCTCCTATTGCTTTAACTGAGAATGTGATGATCTGATTTTCCTTTCTTTTTTGACGTGTATGTTGTTACACATTGGCACATTACTTACTAATTTCTGAACCTATCTACATTGCCCTGTTATTCACCTTCATGGACTGTTAACCTGAGTTTTGATATGTTAAACTAGTTGATTTGAATTGAATGAAAAACTGAGGATCTATTACAATGTTTAAACAGAGTTCAAATGTTAAAAACTGAAAGTTCAAATGTTATTTAACTGAGATTTTCATGCTTATGTAATCTGAGAACTTGGGTTGTAGTTGAGAACATAAAACTGAGTTTTTTTTCCCTTATTCAGATACCTGAGATCACATGCACATTGCTATCATAACACACTTTATACACACACAACTTTCCCTTCACTATTGGTCCACTGTTATCCACACAGCCACATTCTTACACACACACACACACTTACACAATTGTATGACACAGGACACCCTATCCTATTAAGCCTGCCATATACCCATACACACAAGTAATTAATTCACATGCCATTCCACTACTTCATGTTGACACACACTCTTGTTTGCCTACACACACATGCTTCCCCTCTTGTGCACATATTTTGCATCCTTAGATATGAATGTCTCCTTGTGGTGTGCAATGCTTTATGAACAATATATAAACATGTATACTTGTGAGGTGTATGTCTATATGTGTATACATATAGTATTTGGCCTAGAATGCATAGTGTTAATTCCATATATGAATGTATATATCTATATATATATAGTGTTGTATATGCATAGGTGTGTGTACTTGAGATGTGGTGTGTTGTCTAGCATGACTTGTTATAGCCTGGCATGACTTGTTAGACCTAGATAGTTGAGTTTAGACTTGGTTGACCTAGTTTGACTTCTAGGGTTGACCAAAGTTGACCAAGAGTTGACTTTGGCCTAGATTGACTTAGAATCATGTATAATGCATTGTAGGACTTCATTTTACTATTCTGGACTCGTTGTGACTTGTGTTGCTCTGATTAGGAGCCAGACACCACTCCTCGGGCAGTACTTTTCATATTGGACATTCAGATACAGGCGAGTACATTCTCTGATCGTTTCATACTTGTCACGATTTATATTCTCGCTCTAGATTACTTTTACTTGATGCTGTCACGTTATCATCACGGATTAGTACTATACGGATCTCTTCTTGGGATGTTATCCCCCTTAGCGGGAGCATCGGATACTTTATGACATGTGTTTCATGTACATCATGTATTCCTCGCTTCGGCGTTATTCATGTACACTCATGTTCTCTCATGTTCTTACATGTACGTTCATGTACTCTCATGTTCTTTCATGTACGCTCATGTTTCCTCATGTGTTTCCTGTATAACCAAAATATCATGTACGTAACGTAACTTGACTAGATCCTTGTATATTAATTGTGGGTAGGGGTGAGTATAAATGGTCATGTGATTTACCCATCATGTTCACTCTGTTACTTTTCATGTTTTATCATGTTCGCATCAGTCTTATGGGCTGATGTCCCACATGTTCACTCATGTACATCATGTTCAACCTAAGCCAATTACATGCCATCTAGTACTCTAAATCACTAGTCACTTACTGTTCTTACTTATCATGTATATATTTCCAGTTATCAAATATCTCTCCTGTTTCATGTACATCTTCTTACAGCGTTTCATGTATTTTATTCTATTGCCTGCTTTATATTTCCTGCCATGATATGAACTGCATGAGATGTACTGTGCTCGCTCCCGTCCTGACTGGACCTGTTGAAAATATTACAGAGGATGAGGATGAGACCCTTTTACACCACCCATTACGGAGCAGGCTTAGACGACACCTGCGACCTGGCTCCTCTGGAGGACCCAGCTGCAGTTCAGGATGTTACTCCCATAGTCTAGGCTAGTCAGCTAGGCTTTATCTTTCTTTTCAGCATTGTTTTTGGCTTTCAGTTGTTGTTTTGAGATGTATATATTCTTTCGTATTCTGTAGTTGAGACTTGTACTTGGAATATTTTCTGAGATGTTATCTTAGACACTAGACTCTTCTGATTATCTGTACTTCACTTTTGAGTTCTATATCATATCGTACTTTCTTTCTTAGCTGTGATTGAGTATACTTTTGCTATGTCACCCCCATTCGGGGAGTATAAACTGCCTGGTATTATATATTGTTAGATGTTGTGACCTAGGACAGCGTTCTACCGCCGACACTGCGGCGTAGGCTGGACGTACCCACTTTTCGTGCCCTTACTCTAGGGTGCGGATCGTGACACGTTTTTAGTGGTGGCCCATGCAGGTCGAGTTTATGTAGTGGTATTCGAACTAGAGTATCACTACAGCCTGCAGTAGGAGTAGAATATTTTGGGGGTACTCAATCACAGTTAGAATTCCTTGAGAGATTCCTGGGATGCCCCTTGAGAATCTCATTCCGAACTTCTAATTTGAATTCCTTTTCTCTTGTTTTGGTTTACCCTTACTCTTTGAAATTTGTATTTGATTTTGATAGATCGTTGTTGATTTGATTTTCTTATTGAGATGAATTTTATGACCCGAGTTACGATATCTTCTGATAACATATGTCGACGGAAATAACAGGGATGGTAAAACATCTACTTTATTATGGAACCTAGAATTTACCGCAGCTATATTAGCCGGCGTGGCAAGAACATAGGGACCTGACTTCGGATGTACATATCTTGATCAAGAGATTGGAATTTCTCGCAGCTATACTAGTCGGCATAGCGAGGATTCCAGACGACTTGATCATAGAGATGCATACCCCAGTTATGGACTCTACCGTTCATTGCAGCCTTGCTTACTAGCGTGGCGAGGATTCTGAGTATCATAATTTTGGACAGACGCATGTGATTATCAGATTATATCTTGAAGGTTTTTAAAGTATCACCTCTTTCATTTCTCTTCTGTAAAAAAAAAAATGTTTTCCATCATCAGATAACTTAGGAGTAGGGATAACTTTAGTTGACTAGCCTAATTCCTTGTAGAAATTCATTAGTTATAAACTCTTTCTTAGTATGATAATTTGATGAGTTGTGATTTGGCCTTTATCTTAGGAATGATAGTATAGCCCTGGCTTTAGAGTAGGGACGCTTGTAGCTGGTTCTCTGTTGTTTATATTTACCAGTTTTATATAGGGTGGTAGACCGCCTTACAGCCTTGGTGATTTGTTGTTTCTGTAACTTTTTCAGTTTAGCACCCCAGATTGCTTGTATGTTTTGATACCCTATGACCGTTTTGGTTTAGCTTGACTAGTATACCTAGGTGAGACTTTCAACTGCCACCATATGCCATGACCATGTATGTCATTCTTTTAAATTGTAGGATTTAGGTAAGTTCTGAGACCATGATTGTTGGGGACGAGACTCTAGAAGAAGTACGACCATCTTAATTTCGAGGACGAAATTCTTTTAAGGGGGGTAGACTTGTAACACCCACTTTTCCAAAATAAGGGTAAATTTGAAATTTTGCATTTTAAATCATTAAAATATTGATTTTAGTCATGATATAATTTTTGATGATTTTTAGTTAATTTAAAACTATTTAATTGAGTGAAATGTGAATTGGTGTTTTGCTAGTGTAACATTAGTCATACATGACCTAGAAGACTAATCATGACCAATGAGACCTAATCATGTATTTAGGAATTCAAATTTCTACTTTTAAGCCTAGGGGTATTTTAGTCATTTTGACACTTTTGTGATTTTGTGAATTATATTAATTAAATATGTGTTAGTTAAATTGTTGAGTCTTGACCTAGAAGTTAGCCTAATCTAGATTGTTAATCATGACCCTAGAGACTAAGATGGTTTCATTAAAGAAACTACATTAGTGAAATATCTAGATATTTTGTAGAAAGATATTTTGGACTAAAAGTTAAAGGATGCTACTTTAATTGTGAGCCATTGGATTAGCTAGAAATTGTTGGAGGAACCTTAGCCCCTCATCCTAAACCCTAACCCTAACCTAATGACAGCCATCCTACCCTTTCCCCCACTATAAAACCCCTCTCAAACTTAGGGCTAGCCTCCCTCCTTAGAAAATTTGAATCCAAGAAGAAAGAGGTGAGTTCTTGCTCTAGTAAATTCACCATAATTCCATTTTAATTCCTAAAATCCTCAAACCAGTTGCAAACACTTCTAATACCTCTATTCTTGCTGTCATTGAAGTTTCATCTCAATTTGTTGAGGATTTGTTGGATTGGGACATCAAGGAGAAAAGCTCTAGAGAAGGGGTTTTTCTTGAGATTTCAAGAATAGGTAACTTCCTCATTCCTTAATGAAATTTCGATTTGTCTCCATGAATAGGAAGCCCTAAGGGTCCCCCTAGGGTTTGGATTAGTTTCGAGCTTGGTGTCGGAGGTTTCGTGTCCTTTCTGGACACGTATCAGTGCCTATGGCACTGTGTTCGACGAAATGCCTCAAAGGGCATTTCGATCGATTTATTTCATTGTGTTTGAATAGGAAGTTTGATTTTGATCTTGTTTATAGGTTCCTGTCCTTGTGTCATAGTTCTCGTGTCGCTTTGTGTCGTTTTGGTGGCTTGGACACGCGCGTGCACACGGCCGCGCGCTGCCACAGTTTTCCCCTGCTGCTCGGGGTTGACACAGGACACGACACGGCACGTTGTGCCATGAAACTTCGTGGACAGTTGGGGGCACCCACTGACACCATGTCCATGAAGTTTCATGCGACCTCGATGTGTGTGCGCGAAGAAATCGCGCGCGCACTGGTTTTGCACTGTGTCTGTGTACACGAGTTGTAGTCTCTGATACACGTGCGTGGACACGCCTGTGCGACTCGACACGGGGATTCAGGGTGTTGGACACGTGACCCTACACTAGACGAACACCTAGACATAACCACGAGACACGAGATTGCTTGTGTCGTGTCCTTTTGGGCTCGACATCTCCCCACGAGGCAGTGTTCATTTCATTTTCTGATACCATGTTTATTTTCAGTTTCAGAGTTTATATGATGTTTAATTTGTTGATTAAATATTAATTATGATGTAAATACATGATAAACATGTTTGAGTTATAAATTTACATAGATAGGTTCATATGTATAAGATTGGTTTGGCTATGGAAATCGAATAAGGTTCCTATTTTCTGGAACCAGTTGACTGAAGGTTAATTTCTGAGATTATATGACCAAAGCCTGATGTGTGTTTAACTGAACCTTGAGTTAGCTTAGACAATCAATTGGAGATTAATTTGAGTTAATTCCTACATGTTCTATAGAAATCTGAGACTTATACATGTTAGACACTCACACCACAGGCACATACACACAAGTACACATCACACATTTTACAGTCAACACACACACATTTCCTTTTGCACTGTCTTTGGTTTGTACAACCTGATAACCTTTAACATACGACCTGAAACCAGAGATTTACCTTGTTTGTGAACCTGAGGATGGAGTTTTGAATAACTGAGAACTTGGGTTGTTTTGTAAATGAACTTGACTGAAATTGGTAATACCTGAGAAGGGCATGTATCCATTGAACTGAGGTTTCAGTCATAAATAAAACTGAGATTTTTCTCCTATTGCTTTAACTGAGAATGTGATGATCTGATTTTCCTTTCTTTTTTGACGTGTATGTTGTTACACATTGGCACATTACTTACTAATTTCTGAACCTATCTACATTGCCCTGTTATTCACCTTCATGGACTGTTAACCTGAGTTTTGATATGTTAAACTAGTTGATTTGAATTGAATGAAAAACTGAGGATCTATTACAATGTTTAAACAGAGTTCAAATGTTAAAAACTGAAAGTTCAAATGTTATTTAACTGAGATTTTCATGCTTATGTAATCTGAGAACTTGGGTTGTAGTTGAGAACATAAAACTGAGTTTTTTTTCCCTTATTCAGATACCTGAGATCACATGCACATTGCTATCATAACACACTTTATACACACACAACTTTCCCTTCACTATTGGTCCACTGTTATCCACACAGCCACATTCTTACACACACACACACACTTACACAATTGTATGACACAGGACACCCTATCCTATTAAGCCTGCCATATACCCATACACACAAGTAATTAATTCACATGCCATTCCACTACTTCATGTTGACACACACTCTTGTTTGCCTACACACACATGCTTCCCCTCTTGTGCACATATTTTGCATCCTTAGATATGAATGTCTCCTTGTGGTGTGCAATGCTTTATGAACAATATATAAACATGTATACTTGTGAGGTGTATGTCTATATGTGTATACATATAGTATTTGGCCTAGAATGCATAGTGTTAATTCCATATATGAATGTATATATCTATATATATATAGTGTTGTATATGCATAGGTGTGTGTACTTGAGATGTGGTGTGTTGTCTAGCATGACTTGTTATAGCCTGGCATGACTTGTTAGACCTAGATAGTTGAGTTTAGACTTGGTTGACCTAGTTTGACTTCTAGGGTTGACCAAAGTTGACCAAGAGTTGACTTTGGCCTAGATTGACTTAGAATCATGTATAATGCATTGTAGGACTTCATTTTACTATTCTGGACTCGTTGTGACTTGTGTTGCTCTGATTAGGAGCCAGACACCACTCCTCGGGCAGTACTTTTCATATTGGACATTCAGATACAGGCGAGTACATTCTCTGATCGTTTCATACTTGTCACGATTTATATTCTCGCTCTAGATTACTTTTACTTGATGCTGTCACGTTATCATCACGGATTAGTACTATACGGATCTCTTCTTGGGATGTTATCCCCCTTAGCGGGAGCATCGGATACTTTATGACATGTGTTTCATGTACATCATGTATTCCTCGCTTCGGCGTTATTCATGTACACTCATGTTCTCTCATGTTCTTACATGTACGTTCATGTACTCTCATGTTCTTTCATGTACGCTCATGTTTCCTCATGTGTTTCCTGTATAACCAAAATATCATGTACGTAACGTAACTTGACTAGATCCTTGTGTATTAATTGTGGGTAGGGGTGAGTATAAATGGTCATGTGATTTACCCATCATGTTCACTCTGTTACTTTTCATGTTTTATCATGTTCGCATCAGTCTTATGGGCTGATGTCCCACATGTTCACTCATGTACATCATGTTCAACCTAAGCCAATTACATGCCATCTAGTACTCTAAATCACTAGTCACTTACTGTTCTTACTTATCATGTATATATTTCCAGTTATCAAATATCTCTCCTGTTTCATGTACATCTTCTTACAGCGTTTCATGTATTTTATTCTATTGCCTGCTTTATATTTCCTGCCATGATATGAACTGCATGAGATGTACTGTGCTCGCTCCCGTCCTGACTGGACCTGTTGAAAATATTACAGAGGATGAGGATGAGACCCTTTTACACCACCCATTACGGAGCAGGCTTAGACGACACCTGCGACCTGGCTCCTCTGGAGGACCCAGCTGCAGTTCAGGATGTTACTCCCATAGTCTAGGCTAGTCAGCTAGGCTTTATCTTTCTTTTCAGCATTGTTTTTGGCTTTCAGTTGTTGTTTTGAGATGTATATATTCTTTCGTATTCTGTAGTTGAGACTTGTACTTGGAATATTTTCTGAGATGTTATCTTAGACACTAGACTCTTCTGATTATCTGTACTTCACTTTTGAGTTCTATATCATATCGTACTTTCTTTCTTAGCTGTGATTGAGTATACTTTTGCTATGTCACCCCCATTCGGGGAGTATAAACTGCCTGGTATTATATATTGTTAGATGTTGTGACCTAGGACAGCGTTCTACCGCCGACACTGCGGCGTAGGCTGGACGTACCCACTTCTCGTGCCCTTACTCTAGGGTGCGGGTCGTGACAGTGGACTTTGTCTCCGCCCAACGATTGTATACATGACTAATTCAAAATTGATTTTATATCATTATTTATCTTGTGGATGAGATTTAGTACCTTGGTTACTGTATTTTACAGCTTATGTATATATACGAGGGTCCATATACTTCGTATGTATACAGCTGGCATGATTACGTTCTAGTCCTACGTATTTTGGGACTGGGTGTTACATCAATAATGTTAATTAATTTTATTTTATGATTATATTTCAATACGCAAAAACTGTGTTAGAGACAAGCCAATAAAGAGTCTGTCTGTCACCACAACTACGGTTGAAGCGAAGCGATACTTAAGAGTTCCCCGGTGAACCTCCGCCAGCTGGGACAGTACTCCTACAGCTAATCTGAGACAGTCGCTGTGTAACAATATTTAATCTATAAAATAAAATTAATTATATTAATTGAAGGTTGAAATTACTAATCCTTGAATTAAATTTTTGAAATGATTCAATGAAAAAGAAAATGGCCCAAACCAACTAACAGAACCCCCAAGCGAATTCGGCCAAAGTTCGGACCGAATTCGGCCCGAGTTCGGTTAGTGGTATCTGGTTATATAACCAGAACCCGAGAGCCTCTTCTTCTTTATTGCTTCTAAAACCACCTTCACAGCAACAGCAGTCGCGCGAAGCTCTCCAAACCCAAGTTCTTCACCACTTCGTTTCTCCCAATCTATATGGTAAAATCCATCCAAAATTTAGATTCGTACGGAGATCGTTGTCCTCTACAGCATACTTGAATCTCGGGAGGTATAACTCCGTACTTTTCCTCCTTTCAAATTCGTGCATATTTACTTTATTTACACAATGCCACCTAAGGGATTCAACCCCTTCAAGGGAAAGAAGACGACCAATCCTAGTGAGGAAGGATCATCTTCAAATCCACCCACGGATTCCCTCTTTTCACCAGTTCAATCGAGCGATGGCGCGTTCGATGGGTTTTATTTTCAAACCCTAGATCAAGCCCTTCTATGGTATGGGAACTTTTCTATGAGATCCATATGCATAGGCGCTCCTATCAAATGGACTGTGTTTCTAGAACACCACCCTTATTTTGAGGCATTAGGGTTACAATACTTTGTTAAACTTTGTTTCCCAGTAGCTACTAATGCCATTCGACTTTTCTATTGTAATATCGTACTAAACACGTTTGACGTAAGGACTCGTGTTGGCGGACTAGATATCGAGTTCAATGATGTCCTCTTAGCAAAAATCTTTGGTATTTCTAACGAAGGTGCACCGCTTGATGATATCACTGAATTTGATTTCCCCGATGGTATGACACTTGCTAGTTTTAAAGCTGAACTCTGTGCCCCTGATCGAGTTCGCTCTGGAAAGTTCAAGGCAAATAACTTGAACTTGTTTAGTTATGAATTGCATCGCATCATCTACTCCACTCTCCTTCCGAAGTCTACTTCAAAAGATAATGTCACATCACTTGAACTATCTGCTATGTATCATATTCTTAAGGGGATTCCTTTTTCTGTCTCTAAGACTATTATCCAGATGATGGGACGTAGTCGTGCAAGAGATAGAAATCTCTCTTATGCGATGATTCTTCTACGCATCTTCCAGCGTTTTGATATTGATCTGTCAACTTGTACTCAAGACCCTGAGCCCAAGTTTCTTAAGCTTTCTCGTTGTAGTATGACTGCTGCTGCTCTTCCTACTGCTCCACCTCCTCCACCTACTCAGCAGTATGCCATGACCTTTGATGGCATACACCAGCATCTTTTTGATTTGCACGTCTCGATGAAGGATGTGGCACGCGAACGTGAGTTCCGTGATGTCACTCGTTATCAGGCGATAGCAAATTCTCTAGCTGATCTCCGATTTGCTTAGACTGGACATTCTGTCGGTTCTATTCCTAGAGATCCAGCCTTTTCTGGTTACCGCTGTGAGGATGAGGCTGTTCATGCCTACTTTCAGCCCGGTAACGCATATGATTGATATCGTTCTGATCGTGCCTCTCCTCGAGACTTTGTTAGTGAGTTTTATGCTGGCGCCCCTCTTCACCCTTCTGGCGCTGGTACTTCTGGAGCTGGTCCTTCTGGACATGTCGGTCATGCTGATGATGATGATGATGAGGAGGAGGAGATGTGATGATGATATATTAGCTGATTTTGAGATTTAGTTATTGTCTACTGTACACTTGGAAATGCTCCGATATTCCAAGTTTCTCCCTTTCTAGTTTTTATGTTTATTTCTTTTGAGGACTTGTACTGGATATTTCTTGATGTCTCTTGAACATCATTTTATTTTTATGAGATACATAGTTTATCTTTCATATCAGTTTATTTATTCTTTATAAGCATCTTTATCTGCTTCTATATTATAAACTGCCTGTGAACTACTTCTCTGTTATGTCTTGTATATTCTTACTGTATGAGATATTATTTTCTTGTGTTTCTTCAGTATTGTAGCTTATGCATTAATTACGGGGGAGCCTATTTCTTCGTAATTATTTTGCTAAGTGACAACGGGGGAGAAAAAGTATCTAATATTTTGTTTTTAGAATAATACAGGGATTGAACAATTTTGAACAATTTTGGTGATATCTTATCTCAAAAGATGTTATATCATTCATAGTTTATCAATTATCAAAATTGGGGAGATTATTGGCCCATTGGTCATATGGTCAAACTGATTTTAATAATTGATCAAACTCTGTCTCGATATATGGAGCTAGTCAGGACATCTCAGACTCTTGGACATGATCAAGAACGGCTATCTACTCAGTTCAAGACCGAAGCGTTGTTTGCCTGTTCGAGTCTGTATTTCTTTGAGCAATGTAAACTTTTATTTTATTGAGTCTAGAAATACATTGTACACCGAGTCGTACTGGCAAATAGGCTATTACAAAATGATTTCAAAATGTTTTTAAAAAATATCCTTAGTTTTGAAAAATATTCGTATTTACAAAAGCTCCAAAAAGGTTTTCAAAATTCCCCAAAATCTATTTTAAAAAACCCTGACCTAACCCTGACAGAACTCGGCCAGAGTTCGGCCAGAGTTCGGTTAGTGGCCGTTTTGTTTTTGAATTCCTTGGAACTTGGTCCTCCTGTAGTTGCGGATTTGACCGAGATTTGCTCATCGAGTTCTGCCCGAATTCTGCCAGAATTCTGTCTTTGGAACTCCTATAAATAGAGAAGGATTTCGATCATTTTAACTCACTCATTCACTTTCAATCTTCTATCTACTTAAAGCTTTCAGTCTTCCAAAGAGTTTTTCTCGAGCTTTTATTTTCAGATCCCAAGCCTGTTACAATCCTCTAGTCGATTTGCCAGTACGGTGCGGTCTAGAAGTTTCTGAGTGATTGTAATCAGAAGGATTGATAGAATAATACCTCTTTACAATTGAAGTTGGACGAGTTCTTCGTATCAAAGCTCGTGCTGTAGAAGTTGCTAGGACTTCGTAAGAAAATTGGCAGTTTTGTCAATAGTGGATTCAACTGGTAGCAAGAGTTCTACCGACTGGACTAGTCCTCAACAGAGGAAAACCAGTATAAATTGCTGTCTTTGTATTTTCTTTCTTATCTCTGCCTTTACATTATTTAGTTGTGATTATTATTCTGTGATCTTGCTGCTAACAATTTTTAATTAGCATTATTCCGCTGCCAACTCTATTCACCCCCCTCTAGAGTATTCTGCTTTACGATTTCGTTCCTACATAGTCTAGGAAAGGAAATCTCCAATCTTTAACGTCGACATTTATTTCTGTTGCATAACTGTGATGAATATGTAAGACATCTTTCACACAGAATAGCTCTCGATCAGACACTGTGATCGAATGCTGAGTATGGGTAGGAACGGTCAAGGAAGCAGCAAGACCGGCTAAAGCATCTGCTTTTATATTCTGTAATCGAGACACGTGCTCGCTGAAGAATCCAACGAAAGTAGAAGCCAATTCGATTGTCGCTTTGTGATATGGGATGAGATCTTCGTAACGAGCTTCATAATCCCTTCGGACCTGACTAATTATTGGCTTAGAATTGCCATAAGCTTCTAGATAGTCAACTCCCAGTTGTTTTGCAAGTTGAAGGCCGATCAGTAGGACATTATATTCGGCCACGTTGTTAGTACAGGGTTCCACGAGAGAATATGCATGGTGTATAACCAGATGGTCGGGTGACACAAGTACGATGCCTACTTCGGCCACGATATTTCCTTTAGGTCCTGTTCTTGATATACCATCAAAGAACATTCTCCAAATAGGGATTTTCTCAGTTGCGGTGTTAGACTCCACTACTTCATCCGGGATTTCATTATAGAGTTTGGAAGATTCTAGCACCGGATGAGCTGCTAGGAAATCAGCTAATGCTTAGCCTTTTACTTCCTTCTGAGGGACGAACAACATATCGTATGGAGTCAACAACATTGCCAATGTAGATAAACAGGAATTAAGAGAACCCGGTTTAGTCATGAGTATTCTGAGAGGATTGACTTTAGATATGATGTGGATAGTCTGTCCAGACACATAGTGGCGTGTCTTCTGGATAGCAAATACCAGTATGAGACATTCCTTTTCCATAGGTGTGTATCTGTGCTTGGCACCCACCATTGTGCGGCTGAGGTAGTAGATTGCCTGTTCATGGCCGCCTTCATTCTTCTGAGCTAATAGGGCACCAAGGGAATGATCCATAGCACGTACATATAACAAGAAGGGCTTTCCCATTATTGGAGCCACCAATACTGGGGGGCTTGTGAGATACTTTTTGATTTCCTAAAATGCGCATTAACATTGTTCAGTCCAGACGAAAGATACTCCTTTCTTCATGAGCTGAGTAAACGGTTGACACCTTCCAGAAAGATTTGAAATGAATCGTCTGATGTAGGCTAGCCTTCCTTGAAGTCCGCGTAGCTTTTTGAGATTTCTTGGGGGACACATATTGAGGATAGCTTTCAATTTCTTCGGTTCTTGTACCCTTTGAAGTGATAACAAAACCAAGGAACTTGCCGCTGGAGACTCCCAGAAAAGACTTTGTTGGATTCATCTTGAGTTGGTATGTACGCATTAGTTCGAACACCGTTCTCAAATCTTGGAGGTGGTTGCCCTTGAGACGACTTTTAACTGCAATATCATCTATGTAGCATTCTACTATTTTGCATAAATGATCGAAAAAAATTATATTCATAGCTCGCTAGTATGTCACCCCTGTATTTTTCAATCTGAAGGGCATTACCGTTTAGCAGTATACCCCCAACGGTGTTCGAAAAGATGTGTATTTCTTATCGTCGGAGAACATCTTGATCTGGTTGTAGCCTAAGAACCCATCTATGAAGGTCATCCGCTCGAAGCCGCAAGTATTGTCGATCATTA
This sequence comes from Iris pallida, assembly GCA_029216955.1. NCBI lineage: Eukaryota > Viridiplantae > Streptophyta > Magnoliopsida > Asparagales > Iridaceae > Iris > Iris pallida. Next base: position 9,861,975 of record JANAVB010039017.1, read on the forward strand.
CGTCGATAATCGGTAGAGGGAACTCATCTTTCGGGCATGTAGAGTTCAAATCACGGTAATCGATAAAGACTCAAACTTTACCATTCTTTTTCATAATTGGCACAATATTAGCGACCCAGTCAGGGTGTTGTTCTTCGTGAATGAACCCGCTTGAAATAAGCTTCTTGACTTCACTCTCGATGTCCTCCATGATATCTGGTCGGAACCGTCGTTGCTGCTGCTTCATTGGCTTAGCTTTGGACAAGATATTTAGGCGGTGCATAGCAACTTTAGGGTCCAAGCCTGGCATGTCTTGATAGCTCCATGCACAGACGTCAATGTATTCTCTTATAAGCTGTATAAGAGATTATCGTTCTTTGCAAAACAGACTTTTGCTGATGAAGATTAGTTTAAGAGATGATTCATCTCCTAAATTAACTTGGACGACTTCGTCTTCAGTAGGTGGTTCACGTTGTTCGAAACGTAACTCCCATCTAGTATCCATCTTTTGAGCCCATTGTTCAAGCTCGATTGATTGGACATCGTCTGCAATTTGGTGAACTGACACCATGTTGACGGACAAAGTTGCTTTGAACATGTCTCTAATGCTGGAGTCTGAATCCCAGAGGTAGGAATCAGAATAGTTCTCGAGTTTGCCGGGAGGAGCAAAGTAACGTATTGGCATTCATCGCCCTTGACTGTAGTTTAGCCCCTGGTCGCTTTTTATATCATATCCCATGTTCTGGATGTTATTCTTGGCCTGCCAACTATATCGGTAAAGTTATATTTTTCCAGAATTATAGTCAGCTTCAGTAGAGTCCAGAACAAACTTTCTTTCGCCAATTATTCGACCGAAGATGATCAATTCTTCACCCTTCTTTCTAGCTGGAACGATAAAGTAGTGGATATTTTCTAGCTAGACTTTTTCCCGCAGACGAGACGTCGTGACCGGCATGCAGAGATGTGATCCTATGCCATGCTCTAGGGCGTATATCATATCTATGTGCTGTTTACAGATTGGTAGACATCGGAGTAATTCAATGATAAACCTTTAGTTAGAAAATATGTAAGTTCTTCTTCAGGGATAACATCATCCACTGAAGGTACATTATTTTGAGTATTGATATACTCATTGAGGGGATCATCATTTGGAACAGGAGCCACAGACTTGGCCAAGTTCACCACATAGGGTAACTCTTCAGGATTGGGAGGACGGACTTCAGCAGATTCCACCCGAGTTGTTTTGCGGAGAGTGATGGTCGATGGTTTGGCCTTATCAAGATTCTTCTTTTTTACCCAGATTGTGAGAGGCTTTGGAGTACTTTTTGGAGTAGTACGTCCTTTGATTCGGATAATCAAGGGACCATCACTGGCGGATGAACTCACTTCAGCTTCATCGTCAGCTTCGTTGCCGTCATCCTTGGAGGGTTGAGATTGGTAAAGTACCGAATCTCCATAGTAGGCTTCAATACCCTTAAAAGGATCGACATCGACAAATTCTGTCTTCATGATGCCATCGCTGTTGACGTACTTGAAGCACTGGTGAAGGATAGAAAGAACGATCATGTTCTCGTGTATCCATGGACGTTCTAATAAGACGTTGTAGGACACATTGTCATCGATTACATAACAAGAAACCTTCGTTCGGAGATCACTAATCTGGCACTTGAGATGGATCTTGCCCAGCGGGTAGCTTCTTCTACCATTGAAAGCCATGATAGTTGTATTGGTTGCAGACAGCTTGAGCAGAGGGATCCCTAGAATTTAGAGTAGACTTCTAGGAATGATACTGAGGGAGGAACCTGGATCGATATGCATCCGATCCACCTTAATCGCCCCGATATACCCTGTATAGTACAGAGGTCTATCATGACGTTTATTTTTGAGTAGCATGTCCTCTTGTAAAAAGGTGATGTTGGCACCACTTCCATAATGCTGTGACAGTGAGGACGTGAGGTATGATCTTTAACGGGGGCTTTGACTTCAGCGAGATAAGAGTTGACATGTAGTAATGCCTCACTTAAGGCTTTTTGCGTTTCTTTGGAGAGTCGCAATAGATCGAACAAAGACAACCTGGCAGGTGTATTAGCTAGCTGTGCCAGTATGTCAAAGTTGTAAGGCGGATCCATGCCTTCGGGAGTTGGTGCCTTCAGAGACTTGTCAAATTACGTCTCCTTCTGCTTAGCTTTGTCGGTAGTTGAGGACTTAGATGGACCAACTTCTGAACTTGTGGGGGCAGCATAAGCTTGAAAAGCTACTGCATCTTCTTGTGTGGGGTCATAAGTCCGTAGGTAGGCCTTCCCAGATCACATTTTGCCAGATAGAACTTCGTAAATGGAAGAAGATATAGGACCGATTGTAGGAACGAGTTGTAAAGCACAATACTCTAGAGGGGGGTGAATAGAGTAGGCAGCAAAAATTAACTATTTAAAAATGTTAGTAACAAGATCACAGAATATATATCACAGATAAGTAAATAAAAAGTAGAGAGTAGAGAGCAAACGCAAACACAAGGATGTATACTGGTTTCCCTCTGTTGAGGACTAGTCCAGTCGGAAGAACTCTAGCTTCCAGTTGAATCCACTATGGAAAATCACCACAAGTTTTCATCCGAAGATCTTGCAACTTCTACAACGCGAGCTTTGATCCGAAGTACTCGACCAACTTCAATTGTGAAGTGTGTAACTTCAATCAAGCCTCCGATTACAACCACTCTGAAACTTCTAGACCGTACCGTACTGGCAAATCGACTAGAGGATTGTAACTGGCTTGGGATTTGAAAATGAATAGCTCAGAATACTTTGGAAGAAGTAGTAGGCTTATAGAGAAGAGACATGAAAGTGAATGAGTGTATTGAAATGATCGAAATCCTTCTCTATTTATAGTTTTTCCAAAGGCAGAATTCTGACAGAATTCGGGCAGAATTTGGGCAGAACTCTATGAGAAAATCTCGGTGGGATCCGTAACTGCAGGAAGACCAAGTTCAAAAAGCAACGTTCACAAACCGAACTCTGGCCGAATTCGGGCCGAACTCTGGCCGAATTCTCCTGGAGTTCTGTTGGAGTTCTGTCAAGGTTTTTGCAAATTGGTTTTGGGCTTTTTGAAAAGTCATGCAGTTAGGAAGTAGTTTGGGCTTTTGTAAGTAGGCTTATTTTCAAAATGAAAGGGTATTTTGAAAACGTTTCTTGGGTAGCCTATTTGCCAGTACGATGCAGTGTACATCGTATTCCTAGACTCAATAAATATGGAAAATACATTGATGAAATAGGAAAACCAAGAGCCCTTTGATGACGCCTTTCTTCAAATATTTGAGCAGACTTGAAGACGCCTTTTTCACTTGACGGCATATGTCCAAAGATAAACAGATCTGGAAATCTGAATACCTTTCGGGGGCTTCGCTCCCGAACCCCTGACGGGGGGCGCTGCCCCCTCGACCCCTGTCCGCTGACCGGGCAGCGGAACCCCCGATGCGAGGCCGCGGATAGGTCGTTAGGCGGTTCAGAGAAATCTTCTTGTATAACGCCGTCTTTGACCCATCAATAATTCTCTATTGCATATGTCCTGGTTTGACAAAGCTTGATCATGCTTACTGCATGTCAACAAGTACATATTAGACAAACAAAACAATATGATACAAGCATAGCAATATTGATATTAGGACAATGCTAAGTTTAAGTAGCAACATGATAGTGATTACATGAATATTAGTGACGTCAATATGTTAAACTTAATTGATTAGCCATATTCAAAAATATGATATAATCATTAGGCTAACAATCTCCCCCTTTTGATTATGGCAAATCCTTTAAGTTTAATATATATACAATAGATGCATGTATCACTAATAAACACATAATACTAGAATATTGTGTGCTGACTTAAACTTATTTCTCCAACTTAAACTTATTTCTCCAACTTAAACTTATTTCTCCCCCTTTGACATGATCAAAAAATAAGCTCTCCCGTAATTAGAGCTAAAATGAACTCAAGCATGAGTAAAGAAGGAAAGCAAAAATAATCATGATCAAGGATTAGGAGAACAGTGTAACAACAAGTTCAGAAAATTGTATAACTAAAGTAGAAAAACTTGTCAAAATACAAATAGTTTGTTGATCTTAAAAACATTGAAATCAATCAATACATAGTTTACCAACTAGAAATCCAAAAATGAAATATGTTTTGAATGCCATTTGACCAAAAAAAATCTATCAATATAGTAGGAATCAATCATTGGTCATAAATAAATCATGAGGAATAGAAATTCGCAGATCTAGTATATACCAAAAAAAATCAAAAAAATATAATGAGACTTTTAACAATGATCTAAAATAAATAAATAAATATGATTCATAATTTGCTCATACAAATTAGTGAATCAATTCCATAAAGAGAATAATCATCGAAAAGAGATCAAAATAAGTATACTAGAATCTATGCAAAATCTATACCAAAGTTCATGCATTTGAATTCAATTACCTTAGCAAGATATATGAATATCCATTAGATAAACATGAAGGTAATGAAGACTAAATACTTTGAGAAGGAGAAATTCAGTCGACTTGAATGCTCCCCCGCAAAGTATGATCAGTCTAAATATAGATAATCATGAACTTTGAGATAAAACCTCAATAAGAAATGCCAAATCAGTTTAAACTCAAAAGGATTATCAATAAATTAAATTAATTTTGGTAAAATAATTTTTAGAAACTCGAATGAGAGAATTAAAAAATAAATAATAATCATATATTCTCTCATAAAATACAAATCCAAAAATCATGAACAAATCAACAAGATATTTAATGTAAAAGAATATATGTCCATGATGAACTAGTCATACCACATATTAAGGGCATAAAAGAATTGAAACAATTAAATTTGCTCCCCCTTAAAATATGCGTATATAGTTCAAAAAAAAAATTATATGCTAAAATAGATAAAATAAATAATAACAAAATCTAAGGAATATCCAAGATATACATCTTTTCTTTCCTTTGATCAAATGCATATAAAATTCCAAAAAAAAAAAAAAAATCATCTTTAGGCAAGAAAAATAAATATCCAATAAATAAATGCTTAAGGATGAACAAATAAAATATATCTCCAATATATAAAAGAAATATTTCAAGACATTTAAAAGATTTTGAAAGCTGTCTTTAATAATAACATTTGAGTACCGGACAGATTCAATAAATCAAAAAGACTTCTCAAAAATGTGAAATTTATTACGAAAAACTGTCTTAGTAAATGTTCGAATGCATCCATTTAGTCCTCAGACTGAAAGCTGGCGATTCGAATCACAAAAATAATTTTAATAAAAGAATCCATAAATCTTAAATAAATCCATTTGAACAAATAAACATAACCTGATAAATGTTCAGAGAAAATAGTATTCTAGATATATGGCATGTCAAGGGGCTAATTGACTTGAAACAGTTAACTGCTCCACGTTTACATGATTATATCCAAAATAATAATATAGATAAAATTTTTAAAATAAAATTCAGAGACATATTTCCAGAAGTAGAAAATTAATTAGGTCTTCTTATCAAAGTTCATTTATTCCCTTTTAAAGCCTTAGCACGGTGTTCACTGACAACCGTAGGGTTAAAGAAAAAAAATGCTTTGAGAGAGAGATTCAATTTGCATGACTTCTCCCCGCAAAGAATTACTGTTATAGACAGTAAGTAACTTCACTACAGGAAAAATATGTTTTTACGGCGCACAATGCGCGCCGTAAAAGACTTAAGACGACGCACATGCTCGCGCCGTATTAGCCTGTGCCGTAAAAAACTGGCACCTTTAACGACTTAATTTGTGCGCCGTAGAAACTCTATTTGTGCGTCGTCTATAGTCATTCACGACATGCATTGTGTGTCGTGAAAAGTCAATTATGGCATGTTTGTGCACGTCGTACAAGCAAGCAATTATGGCATACGTATGCATGTCGTTATTACATAAATCACGACATTTAATGTTTGTCGTGAAAAGTATCAAATTCAAACAAATAGGGCATATTTTGCACGTCTTAAATGCTCTTACTTTTTTTTTTATTATAAAAAAATCATAATTTTTGTATCCATCAATTTTACCTTTGATCCATTGAATAACCAGATATAATATACACAACTATGAAAAGTAATCACTTTCATTGAAACAATGGTGTCAAATTAATCATCCAAATTCAAAATGACTTCATAGTGTACACAACAATTGTTATAAGTACTAACTTTCATTGAAACCATATATAATGTCACATCATATAAATTCCAAATCACCAACTAAATGTCATAGAAATATTGTCATATACTTAATCTAGGCCTATACAAAATATATCGATTCCTTCATTACATTCATGGTCGAGAAGTAGCATGTACGTAGACCCGTCTTCAATCGCCACAACATCAAAAGTGCCCAAGTCCACAACCTCCCGCAAAAAGTAGCATCTCTTATATAACCTATCATATACAATAAGAAATCATGTCAATATAAAGTTCAAAATTGGAATAACAATAGCAAAAATATAACATATATAGAAAACTTCAGCTGGAATATTCTAGCTGGAATAACAATTTGTCGTCGCATAATGGTAACTTGAAATCCTCAGAATCAAGACAACATACACTTGAGCTTGAAAAAATGTTGCAAAAGAAGAAGTGGAATTCGATTATTTTATTTGATAAATACAACTCATAGTTTGTGACAAAGTGTAGATAGGAGAGTGGTGAGTTCTCAGGTTTGGGGTGTGTTTCATGTGTTAATCTATGTCCTCAGTTCTCAGAAACAGGAACAATGGAATTATAGGTAGCAGTTCAACATGAGAGGAATCAATAAATTATCAGAATTTCAACAATGACAGTCCCAACTAACCCAAGTAAACCAGTTAGCAACCCAACAAGTGTGTATTTTCCCATTGTATTTCAGTTAAGAACTTAACAGTAAAAGATGAATGAGAACAAAATAGTGTGACAGGAAGCATATTGGTGTCTCAGGAATTAAGGATCAATCTCAGGTTTTAGAACCAAATGAACTTGACATAAATTAGCCTATGAAATCTCAGTTTACACACGACCAAGTTTAGTCCCATTTACTCAGGTTTGTTGCCCTGTACAAACTCAGAAAACAGGAAGCAAATTCACAGTTTAACACACGTATCAAACTATCATTCAAAAATCAATTTCGAAAACCAAGACTAACACCATTTATTAATCAAGGTTTCAGTAATGATATACACATATAGATGGGTTAGTATGGCAGTTTAAACCATGGGAAATGGGTTGAAAACTTATTTAATTTTAGAGAATCCACACAGTGCAACATCAGGAATTAAATTTTGAGTTCAAATCAGTGAATCAAAGCAAAAGTATCAGTCCAACTCTTGTCCAATTCCCAAAAACCAAATTGGAAATAAAAAAAACCACCAGTCAGTAAACCATAGGTATTGCTTATGCGCCTCTTGATGGAATAACTACATTATGACTTATATTTTTCCCTTGGTGAGGATAAAGCCAGTTATCGTTGTCAACAGGATGGGCAGAAGTCAAGAAACCAAGCAGAAAGTTCTGCAAAAATAGAAATGCAGATGTTACCTTCTATTGCAGGATAATACTGACCAATAACATATAAAAGAAAATGTTTTATTTTTCACTTGTCCATTGTGGTGTCATTTATCGGGTGTGATTAAAACCTGACATTGATGCTCTCTCAAACAAATTCCTGAGAAGAATTATATGAATTGATGCTATCACAAAAGTTCTGTATGTTTGTTCAGTGTCAAAATATTCTGTAATAAAACTATTTAAAAGAACAGTTTCTAATCAGGTTTTCCTGAACATTCTCCAATATTTACAATTTTTATATTTTTTGTAACATTCTTTTTATGAAGAACATCTTCTAGCTACTTGACTTATTCGGCATTATAAGAGGCTGAAGACTGTGTGTGTGTGTCACTAGTTGTGGCTGCTTTAATTGTGAAAATTAGTAGGTTTCATACAGCACTATTTGTGTCTGTGCATGTAGTTGCAGAAAGCAATGTGTGAAAAGTATCAGTCCAACTCTTGTCCAATTCCCAAAAACCAAATTGGAAATAAAAAAACCACCAATCAGTAAACCATATTATAATGATGAAATTGTACATGTACAGATGATGAAATGGCAAACAAACTTCAGTTTTTGTTTGAAAAGCCAATCTCAGTTTTCTTGTATCAGTGTGTGTGTGTGTCTGTGACATGGTGTAGGTTCTCCGGAGAACAGGAAGGAAAAAACAGTTCAATAAAATCCCAAGGCTCAATACAAATTATAACCAATCGTGTCAGTAATATATTACATGTATAATGAAGTAATATGGTGATCTAATTCATGCAATTTGGGTTGAAAAGTGCCTCTAACTCAGAAATTAGGAAACAGTGTGCATCAGTCAATGAAATCTCAAAAACCCAATGCCAATTTTAAAATGAATTTCTATGCAAATCATGAACCATGATAGGTTAATCCTGGTATGTAGTTTTAAATCTACATTCGAGTTTACATTCAAATGTACTCAAAAACCCAATGCCGATATTTGTCAGTTTTTGGTCATCGGTTAAATTAGAAGTTTCTTAAGTGTCTGATTAACTAAGAGAATTTCCATTCAATATGAGGCAGGCTCAGGAAAACCATATGTTCTTACAAGTTTACACCATCTTTAACTTTTATGACCACAAGACAAGAGTACAAACTCATATAGAAATAATACTGAAGCATAAGACGAATATATCACATAATTCCTTTTAAATTGCTACTAAAAGGACTACAATCTGAAGTAAAGGACTAACTCCATATAAGCCTCCTAACAACACACAGAGTGTGTCTATATTGACTTAGCATATGCACAGGAAGGTACAGCTGCAGGGAGAGTGTTCAATTGATACTGTAGAGGATCTGGTAAGCAAATTCTCTATGCAAATTCTCTATGCAAATTCTCTATACTGTAGATGTTAAGTACCATGGTTAGTGGTATCATGGTGTGAGCTTTCAGTGTGGGTAAGCAAATTCTCTATGCAAACAAATTCTCTATGCAATAATTCAATGGATAATTGTTAAAATCGACGAATGTAACAAATACTTAGTTATAATATGGTCAAATAAAGAGAAGGGTAGTCATATTACCTTACCCCATGAGTGTTACCACTAGTCGAATCTGATATACTTGATAGGCCACGCGATTGTACTTGATAAAGCCTCATGTAGAAGAAAAAACTCGCGTGTCGGCCGATACAAAGTTACCTCATAATCAATTACTTCATGAACCCAAAGTTTATAGCACTCTTGTCCTATAGCCATATGATGGACCAAATCTTTGGGATTTGTAGATGCAATCTCGCCAATTGCCACAACTTCTGAACCCGTCTCCCAATCCAACAATTTGTATTTTGTCCCAATGTTAGGGGAAGTTGGACTTTCTGCATTTTCCTTTTCCAGCCTTGCTTCAGCTATCTCACGATTGATAGAACTTTGGACCCCAGATTTTGAGTTAGCCTTTCTCATTGTATTTGAGTTTTCAATTTGCTACATGAATGAAAAATACATTAACTATGGAACAAATTGGTTTCTAATAAAGAATAGAGATACTATGTCGAACTATAAAACTTACGGTGTTATTATTTCCATTGACCTTTTCAGCAATGCTTTTAACAAAATTTTTCAATTCCATCAACTCACTTTCCAATCTATTGAATTTATCTCGTTGATATTTTTGGCCTTCCACTTTTGAAGAAGTCGCTCCAAAGCCAAGCCCTCTTACTCTTCCTCGTCGTTCAGGGCCAATTACTTTTGAAACCGCATCATCTTGAAGAGAAATTTTTTCTAATGGTGCTGCTGCCTTATAAGTATCTTCTATGTCATCCTAATAAAAAATAGTACAATAGGCAATTTTTAGAACGATATAAGTGAATAACCAAATGATAAGATAAATATACGAAAACATACCAAAATTTTCTGAGCCTCTGAACTCAATGTACCCGTCTTCCTCTTATGTCCCTTGATCCAAACATCAACTCTTTGTATGGAATTAGGATTGTCACCTTGTTGACGCTACAAGACATTTTTATTTGGGTAACAAAGGGTGCGTAAAAATCAACAAGGCTAATGAAATGACTAGTGTAAAAAAAAAAACAGATTTTTAGGCAGCAAGCAGATTTACCATTTCATCCTCTAGACGAGCATATCCCTTACGACTCGTTGTATGCAACAAAGTTTGACTTTTCTTCATCTTCTTGAATTTTTTGCTTCTTTCCTTTATTACATATGAAATATATGTTATATAGCAATAGCAATAGCAAATATTTATAGCAAAAAAAGCAATAAAACCAACAATATTTACCTTAAATTCTGGAGTACATCTCTTGATTACAAAAGTCTTCCAATCTTTAACGAATGGTATATTGTCAGGTTTTAGGAGAGCAAGTGCTCGTGGTAGACCTACAACTTTTGCTTGCTCCATCACTTCTTTAATCAAATTAGATTTATGATTACGCCAATGCTTTCCTAACTTTTGGAATACATATGTCTTGTGGCAATCATCAAGAATGTATTTTTGCTATAAAAAAAAGATACACATCAATGAAAAAAAAAATTAAGAGTTGACCACATGCATCTCGTAAAAATATGAGTATGACATATATAAATATTACCGTGATGTGCTCCCAGATTTGATGTTTAAAATCATCAGAAAGATCTGTCCAGTTCTCCATTGTCACTGGCACTAAATCTCTTGATGTAGAACCTAGAAAACTAGCAAATTCAGCTGCAGTATCTCCAATTGGTTGACCACTATCATTGAAATCGATCGGAACGGGATTTTTTTTTCATACGAATATGATCCATTCTTGATTTACCCCTAGTTTTCTTCTTTTCAGGCACGGTAGAACTTGATTGATTTTGATCACTTGGTATAGATGGAGAGTTAGAGTCTCCATTTGATATTCTTACACTTTCATTTCCTCTTTGCATGGTCCCCGCTATGGCAGCTAAACGTTGTTTCTCTCCTCTTTTAGAACCCTTTTTGGAAGACTTTGTAAAACAAGCACATAATAAAAACTAAAGGTTTTTCACCAATATATTATTAAAGAAAGACTATAAAGATAAATGGAGCTTACTTCAGCAGATCCAGACATGTTCACAAGTTTCTGAATAGACCTGCAGCGTCTAAAATACTCATTACATATGAAAGAAAACATCAGATGTTTGTGTATGTATATAATATACAACTTTTGTAATTTAACAAGAAAACATCATATGTCTGTGAATATCATCCTAGGCAATTAAAATGTATCGTGTTTACTTGTTCTAGTGATATTAGACATATAAAATGTATCGTGTTTGATTAAGAATGTGATTGTACCGGAGAATAAAGTTACTACTTAATAGTTTTAAAAATTGGAGATAATTTGGTAGTATAAATTGCACTTACCTCCCACCAACTATTAGTGTAGTGGTAGTTGCAGATAACCCTTGATTTTTTTCCCCTTTAACTATTTGCAGGTGGTACACAATTAAGGATTTATTAAAAATATATTATAGTTATATATTTACCCCTATTATTTTTGTGTTTGTTTTTTCTTGGTTTCCTTCTTTAACACTCTAGTGAGCTCGTGAGCAAGCCATGTCTACCCCTAGATTGTCGAATCAGCATACATGTCATGTGTCAATCCTTCTGATTATCTTGCATTGGTTGATATTAATTCTGATTGGAAATTGATATAATTGTACATAAAGTGAAGACATTATAGCGACAATAAGGATAATCATCAAGTGTTACGTAATACCTTTATCATAAAGTTGATGGTATACAAAAAATATAACATTAGTATTACGTTAATTATTCATGAATATAACATCATTGCATTAATACAAATTTAACTTCTGAAATCAGTGAGTACATTTAAAAATGTTTTGTTATATATTTTAATTTCTAAAAGTGTACAACTTGTTAAAATTCTAGTAAAAATACGTTTTTACGGGGCACAATGCGCGCCGTAAAGTGACAATCACTCTACTCATTGAGATCAAGACATCCAAAAAAACTAAATAGATGAAAGATTATGGGTATAAAGTATTGTTTTTTTTTTGGAGTTGAGACCTAAAGGCCGTGTTAATATCTTGTCGTCGAGTCTGAAAACATCCACAGAGGGCATTTCAAGTTGAATTTTTTTAACTATAAGCTGGTCAACATGTAAACTATTTTTCATTAATTATTATATATAATCATATATTGGAACTTGGCTTCAATAAATATTTGCTTGATTTTTATGAAATTATAACTTGGTAATGGCAAACTTTAGGCAACTTACCATATATTGGCTCCAAATATTTTCATTAACACGGTGAATGAGAATAAAACCAAATCAACGTATTTTAGCTGGTTCTGTCAAAATTTTGGTCATGTTTGTAAAGTTTCAGATACTTTCAGCTATAATTTTACCCTTTTTTTGACTGTTTGAGACGTTTCAATAACGTTTAGCTAGTTTCAGCCAATTTTGAAGTTTAGTCCTATTTTTGCCAGACGGGCAGGAAACATATCTTCAATACTGATGTAACCCTGTAGATTTAGGTTCATTCTTCTAGTACTGATGTTTCGAAGAACTATACTGATGAGGACTATACTGTACTACTTGGCGTGCTTATCTCTCATAGCAGCTATTGCTTCATGCTATTCTAATAAGTACAGGCTTCCTACCTGATGAGGAAACTTATACAAATCTAAACAACCTACATAAGTATCTATCAAGTCTCTAGAGAATAAATAAAGATTTAAATGGCTCTAGGGGGCTTAGACTGAAATTAGAAGATTCGATTGAACCAAACGCTTCCAAGTTCTAGCTTAGTTTTCTTTTCTGTGTCTACAAACATTCTAAACTTTCATGATAATTATAGCACAATACACAATGTACAGTTTCATTTACATATAGATATCACTTCGTGCACTCATAGTGTATCAGAAAATTAACACTCATTCTGACAAAAGTTCATCTAAACTATAATTATCATGAAAGGCACAACTACCTGACAGGCAGACTTAGACTAAACACAAACATTCAATTATCACAATCCCAATCATTAAATGACAATGCTAGATAAAGTTCCAATAAAATGTACCTTGTAGCTGGTATAAAATCTCGTGAATATCATAGATAAGTTGTATAGGTACTCGCATAAAACATTTGGCAGAAGATTGGTACAAGCCACCTCGACTATCTGGTAATAAAAGCATATTTGCACAAATGAGAAGTTTAAAATGAAACCATAATAAGTGACTTCAATGTACCATAAACAAAGAGTTTACAGACACAAAGCATCAAACACTCGCAGTGAGCAACAAAGACAAAATTGCATACACAGAAGCATAGAGAGAAAAATAGAGACACATAAAAACAATGAGGATTAGCAGTAGGGATCTAATCAAAGCTCCACAATCTCTAACAATTTGTTGCACCACTTGAACCATTTTCGGTGTTTGGTTTTGATGTAAATGGGGGAATTGGTGCAACAATGTTCATCTAACTCCCCCAATTACCACGGCTTTTGTTTAGGCCAAAATGGCTACAACAACACTTATGAAAACATTTATTGCACCAATTAGGTCACATCCTCTCATTCGTTCTCCATTCAAGTCATAGCCAAACAACGCAATTGTATTTACAGGCAAGCAAACATTTTAGTAACATCATTCCCAATGGATTTGTAGATCCTGCAACACCATTTAACAAGTAACCAAACAATGTATTGCCACAACACTTACAGCAAATGCGTCATGAAATATATGTTGTATAGTATATTTATTATATATTTACAGGCAACCAAACAGACCCTATAAAGAACTGATGTTATCGTATTGATAGTGTCTGTGTGTGTCTGTCTTTGCAAACAAGCCTACTAAAGACTCCTAACAAACATCTCTATCAAGTTAATGAGTTTACTATTCTGATTGAACTCTCTTTTAATAAGAAAAACAAAGGAATTCATTTGGAGTACCAAACCCATAACAATCAGAAATCACTGGAAGCCCCTTTATTTGTCATTTGGGCTATGAGCCATTTGGGTTTATTAGCTTCAGGGAGTAGCAGAGAATGAGTGAGGGGCAGGGCTAGCCTTAGCAGCAGCAGGGGGGTCCTACTCTGCAGGCAAGCAAGCACCTACAGCAGTGGCATCAGCATGTTGGCTTGCAGTAAGCAATTGCAATGCTTTGCAATTGCAGCACATGCAAGAGCAGCTGCAGTAAGCAATTGCAAGTGCTCATCATCTACGTTTTGAATTACTTGAAAAGTTACTTTTTTGGTCCAAATTCTACGTTTTGAATTTCAATGAAGTGTCATATCTTCCGAAATTCATATCATAATCTTCAGATTACATAATGTTTTCTGGAGATTTTTATACTTCAGGAATTGATGAAAAGAAAGGAACTAAATGACAATAAATCATATTTTTTAGTATAAAAACTAGCGAAATTTTCTTATGTGCTTTTATGATGTTGAGATTGATTATCAAATGTAATGTGTCTCAAATATATAAGGATGAACATAAGACTTTGTTGTATATATTTGCTCCAATATTTGGATCCGAGTCTCAAATTAATCAAACTAAAACTAACATTAGTGAAAATCAAATTAACCCAAAAACTTCTCTCTCAAATGAATCAAAGCTTATGGAAAAGCATACCCACGAATAATATGAGCGGCAACCGTCGGCTTTATTGGCGATCCTGAAATTGGTACATGCAAAACCATGAATAATATATATGCCCTTAAAAAATAGATCAAACTTCACTAAATAAAAAAGGAAGAAAACCCTAAAAACAGAAAACCCTAAATAAAAAAGGTAGAAAACCCTAAAAAAAATAGAAAACCCTAAATAAAAGGAGAAAAATAGGGAAAATTTGGGGGAAATCAAAAATAAAGAAGAAAAGTAAAAGAAAAGGAGAGAAAAAAGTAGAGAAATACCGAAAGATAGCCTTTCCGAGCAGGGCCTTTCCGAGCAGCAAGAGAACTGGGAGAGAGAGAGAGTAAGAGGAAGATCGGAGGAGAGAAGCAAAGAAAGAGAGAGTTACCTGCAAGATCGGAGGAGAGAGAAGCCTTTCCGAGCAGAGCCTTTCCGAGCAGAGACTCGAAAGAGCCTTTCCGAGCAGCAAATGAGACTCGAGAGAGAGAGAGAGGGAGAAGCAAAGAAATGAGAAGAAAGTTTGAGAGAGAGAGAAGCAAAGAAATGAGACTTTTCCGCAGAGCACGAAAAGTTTTAGGAGAAGCACGCGGGAAATGAAAAAAGAGGCGATATTTTTTTTAGGGTTTAGGGTGTTCATGTACGCCTTAATTTTGTAAAATTAATTATGGCGTGCCAATGCACGCTTTAAAAAGGTCCATTTGTTGTATTATAAACCATTTGACGGCACACAAGAGAATGCATGTCCTGATTTAACTATTTAGGACATGCTTTTCATGTATGTCTTAATTTTAACGTCGTAAAAAATCAATTTTCTTGTAGTGCTTGAATAAGAAGATAATAATATAAAGCTCGAAATCATTAATATTACGAATATTACACAAGCTAAAGATGAAATTACAATACCATAATATTCAATGAGTAGTCACGAATACGAAAAATAATCATCTTTAGACAAAATAATAAATATCAATTAAATGAACATTTAAAAACAATCAAAAGATATTTCAAATTAGCAAGATGAATAATCGTATAAGTCAAAAGATGACATAAATTGATCTATGCTATAGAATCTCACAATTGACAAGATAGATCAACATATGATACCTTTGTGAAAATAAATCATTAAATAATATTATTCATCAAATCTAAAATTCAAAATCCATCAGATAATAATTGCAATTAGATCTCAATAAATCTTTAGTTTATAAAGCATTGATCAATCTTGGGTTAGCTGTAGAGGTACTGTCCCAGCTAACGGAGGTTCACCGGGGAACACTTAAGTACCGCTTCGCTTCGACCGTAGTCGTGGTGACAGACAGACCCTTTGTAGGCTTGTACCCAAAACAAATCTCTTCTTTAATAACCGAGAATTTAAGAAGAATTAGTGCAATATGAAATCAATTATATTCTATGGACTTAAAAAATCTTAGAACAATGTAGCATACGGCATAAGATGTATCAATTTACATTTATCCATATGTGCTACAAAATCATTGGATAACAATAAAATATAAAAACATTAGTAAATCAAAATGTAAGACCTATATACGTTGATGTATTCTGGAACCTAGGAGATTTGACAGCACCTTGGATCCAGAACTAGATAATAGTTGCAAGTACACCTTAACAAATCTTAAGTTTATAAAGTATTGATCACTTCGGGTTAACTGTAGGGGCCGGTTCCCAGCTAGCGGTAGTCCAAAGACTACTGCACCGTGTCGCTTCAGGCTATTTACACCTGTATGACAGAAGAACCCTTTCGGCTTGTTCCCAAAATGATTTCTACTCTTAAGAACTTAGATTCAAAGGAATATATGCAGTATCATCGAACAACATCAAAATCCAGAATTCCTAAAAGTTAATACCCAAGGAATGGTTTATCAAGATCTAGATATTAGAAATATCATGTATCAAAAATGTCAACCAAAAAGCCAAGAAAAACATAATTAAAAGAGGCTTTGAGGGAGAAGCTAATAAAGAGAAATACATGAATTTGTTCAAAGAAATCAATAGCTTAAGTATGAGAACTTGAACTATGAGATAAGCACAAGTTTTAAACTACTTTTCAAAATAATATAGAACTTGAACTTAACTCATATATCCCATAAAGATATTTATACAAAAATATAAGAAACATATCAGAAATATATGAATGACAATGAATTATTCATGTATCATTAACAAGCATAAAAAACATGCATAAATAAACTTTATCAGACAAAGATGTAATTAATTCATAAGAAGTTAATCAAAATAAAATATGAGAATCAATAGAGAATATATTATGCCAGCAAAAAAAATAAAATTTTATGTATATACTTTTCAAGTAAATAGGAGACTTGTGCTAAACATACATACTCACAAAATACCAATCAAAGTAAATAAGACATGTTAAAGACAAATTGGTAAGAAGTTGCCATTAGAAAATATTAAAGACGAAGAGTCAAAACATATTCACCAAAACAAAATTAAGCTCCTATGCATGCTTCAAGAATAAAGATTAAAAGTTAATAGCATACATAGACAAATGTATCACACTAGTAGAAAATAACATACTATATAGTGTGAACTAAACATTTAAGCTAAACAGCTAGTCAAGCTAGGATTATATCTCACATTGATAAAAAGATATCAATGAAAGCTAATAGCCAGAAATCAATAAGAACATGCTAAATATTAAAAAACTATTTAGAAAGCATGTTACCAAAGTGGTTCTAGTGACCACACTTATGTTGGTGCAATTGCTTGGAAGATGACCTTTGTAGCTTTGCAATCACCAACATGTTCCATGGTTCTATTTGATATGAGAAGCTTCACCTGCAATATTAGGTGAAGACTTTGGTATCCAATACTTGGATCCACATTTGTTAGCTTTAGGAACCCATTTGCACAAATTCATATCAACTAGTTTTCTAATCTGACAATGATTAGAAACATGTCCATTCAAACCACAATAATGACAGAAAGTATTAACATTAGTACTATGTACAGCAGTATGAGAATATGCAGTAGTGTGATATGATGTGCGTGAATACTTGTAATAGAAAGCATGGTTGTGTGAAGCTTTAGCTTTGCTTGCTTCCTTAGTAAAAGATCTAACGTGTGTGACTTTGTGATGTGCTAAGTGTCTTGTGTTAGACTGAGTCGTAGGTTGTACTACCTGCTTTCCCCGTCTAATCTCTAACTTTTTAGAGTTAGCACAGATCTCATCATACTTAGCAGAGAGAGCATCAATTCTACATGAAGCAATAGAATACTTCTTCTTTTCTGATTCTAATTCCTCCTTAAGTTTAGCATTTTCTTGAGTGCTTTTCTCAATGCAATCAAGTGCCTCATGCAATCTAAACTCAAGTGTGGATATCTCAATAGAATTATCAAAAGTAGAAGTATCTCTAGCATCATTCAATAGGCAAGTAAGCTTTTTAATCTCACGCTTATAGGATAGAATATCCTTTCTAGCTTGCTTATATTTATCTAATACTTTCTTGTGTTCTTCTAACAGATCACTGAAAGCATCAGACAAATTATCATAAGAAAATTCACTCTCTTCAGAAAAAGAATTATTTTGTACCTCGTTAGATAATGCCATTGTGCATAAATTTGCAGCTTGATGAGGTTTTTTTTCTTCTTCTTCTTCTTTTTGTTCTTCTTCTTCTTCAGAATCGCTTGCTTCGTTTTCACACCATATGTCCGATGATCTTCCTTCATTTGATTGTTCGTAGTGACTCTCCTTTCTTGTAGTAGTACAATTTTCTTGGATGTGGTCTATCTTCTTGTAATTGTCACATACAAGCTCTTCTTCGTATAAGGGATTATGCTGTACCTTAAATCCCAATTTTGTCATGTATATATTTACATCATTATGAAGACTATCCTTCTCTCTGGAGTTGCTAGCTTTGCTTTCATACCTGCACTCATAAGTAGCTTCAAGAACTTTCCAAATTTTATGAGATGTTGTGCAAGTAGAAATAAGATTGAATACATTTGTGTCTACAGCACAATAAAACATATACATAGCTTTTGCATCATGGCTAGCTAACTTCTTCTCTTCATCCGTGTAACTATAATAAGGCTTATTGATTATAGAGGATGTAAGAATAGAAGTGATAGTAGGCTTTTTGTAGCCGATGACAACAATTGACCATAAGTCAAAATCTAGAGACTTCAAGTAGAAGCTCATCCGTGTCTTCCAGTAGCTATAGTTTGTTCCATTAAATAGTGGGAGTCTATTTGAGGATTGCTCTTCAGTTGTGAAGTATATACTTGCTATATGTGATACAGTGATCAATGTAACAGCAGTTATATAATAACAATATTACCTCGCTTTACCTGTATAACCCGCTTTGATAATGAGGATCTGCTCCAAGGATGTTAAGCCTAATAATAAAGTCCTTGCTAGGATGCCAATTGAAGGAGCAATTGGTATAAGCAATAATATCTCTATAAGGAGCACCTGCAATAATATCTCTAGAAGGAGCACCTGTTCTGATAGCTCTATGGAGCGCACCTGCTTTGATACCAATTATAGGAGCAATTGGTATGAGCAACAGTATCTATATACCAAGCACGTACTCTCTAGTTGTAGCACTGGCTCTGATACCAATTGTAGGAACAATTGGGATCAGAATATATTACCTCTTGTAAGAGAACCCGCTCTGATACCAATTGTAGGAACAATTGGGATCATAATATATTACCTCTTGTAAGAGAACCCGCTCTGATACTAATTGTAGGACCGATTGTAGGAACGAGTTGTAAAGCACAATACTCTAGAGAGGGGTGAATAGAGTAGGCAGCAAAAATTAACTATTTAAAAATGTTAGTAACAAGATCACAGAATATATATCACAGATAAGTAAATAAAAAGTAGAGAGTAGAGAGCAAACGCAAACACAAGGATGTATACTAGTTTCCCTCTGTTGAGGACTAGTCCAGTCGGAAGAACTCTAGCTTCCAGTTGAATCCACTATGGAAAATCACCACAAGTTTTCATCCGAAGATCTTGCAACTTCTACAACGCGAGCTTTGATCCGAAGTACTTGACCAACTTCAATTGTGAAGTGTGTAACTTCAATCAAGCCTTCGATTACAACCACTCTGAAACTTCTAGACCGTACCGTACTGGCAAATCGACTAGAGGATTGTAACTGGCTTGGGATTTAAAAATGAATAGCTCAGAATACTTTGGAAGAAGTAGTAGGCTTATAGAGAAGAGATATGAAAGTGAATGAGTGTATTGAAATAATCGAAATCCTTCTCTATTTATAGTTTTTACAAAGGCAGAATTCTGACAGAATTTGGACAGAATTCGGGCAGAACTCTATGAGAAAATCTCGGTGGGATCCGTAACTGCAGGAAGACCAAGTTCAAAAATTAACGTTCACTAACCGAACTCTGGCCGATTTCTGGCCGAATTCGGGCCGAACTCTGGCAGAATTCTCCTGGAGTTCTGTTGGAGTTCTGTCAGGGTTTTTGCAAATTGGTTTTGGGCTTTTTGAAAAGTCATGCAGTTAGGAAGTAGTTTGGGCTTTTGTAAGTGGGCTTGTTTTCAAAATGAAAGGGTATTTTGAAAACGTTTCTTGGGTAGCCTATTTGCCAGTACGATGCAGTGTACATCGTATTCCTAGACTCAATAAATATGGAAAATACATTGATGAAATAGAAAAACCAAAAGCCCTTTGATGACGCCTTTCTTCAAATATTTGAGCAGACTTGAAGATGCCTTTTTCACTTGACGGCATATGTCCAAAGATAAACAGATCTGGAAATCTGAATACCTTTCGGGGGCTTCGCTCCCGAACCCCTGACGGGGGGCGCTGCCCCCTCGACCCCTGTCCGTTGACCGGGCAGCGGAACCCCCGATGCGAGGCCCCGGATAGGTCGTTAGGCGGTTCAGAGAAATCTTCTTGTATAACGCCGTCTTTGGCCCATCAATAATTCTCTATTGCATATGTCCTGGTTTGACAAAGCTTGATACATGTCTACAAGTACATGTTAGACAAACAAAACAATATGATACAAGCATAGCAATATTGATATTGGGACAATGCTAAGTTTAAGTAGCAACATGATAGTGATTACATGAATATTAGTGACGTCAATATGTTAAACTTAATTGATTAGCCATATTCAAAAACATGATATAATCATTGGGCTAACAGAAGACACCATATGGAATGATTTGTATTTCTTGCCCCTCTTTACTTTGGAAGACACCACCCTGCATCATTTCTTGCACAAGGCCTGGATGGACCTACATTATCTCACCATGTTCTGTCGTGAGTGGCACCAAGGTTGAGTTACGAGCTGGTGGCAGGTTGACGACTTCTATTATTGCCTTGAGGATTGGGACTACGCCGTCTGGGACTTCTGTAGGAGGAAAGTCACCAAATTAAAGAGAGATCATGTTAGAAGATACGACCTTGTCTTCAACTTCGAGGTTGATCACTTGGCTATCGATAAGCTGTTGTATCTTCTTCTTCATCACGATGTAATCCTTGGTATAGTGGTGCACGTACTGATGATAAAGACAATACTTGGGATCGTTGAGTTGGTTCGCCTCTGCAGGACGTCGTGGTGGAGGCAATGTCAGTTTATTACCCTTCATTAATGTGTGCAAAATGGTAATAACATCATCTTCGTCAAAGGAGAAAGCCTCCTTAGTTTTGTCAGGAGCGCCCTTAGAATTGGAAGCTCCTTTGGAAATGTCGTCCTTCAAGACTTCTTTCCCTTTACCCCCAAGGACAGGGATAGTTTGGGGATGCTTGCTTTTGTCTTCAGATTTGGGTGTCTTCAACCCCAGTAATTCCAGATTAGGGACGTCATTTTCAGCAGCATCAGTAGCCCCGATGAAAGTAGGCCATGTATAATACTTATGTATACCCAGACATAACTTCACTGTAGGAAGAAAGTTATGTCGACAAGTATCTATAAGTTCTGAGTCTGGTATACCAAAGGGCATCTTCAATGCTAGTCGCCTGAAGCGTTCGATGAAAGCAATAACAGACTCTGTCCTTCTTTGCTTGGTCTCGATGAGGGTGGACATACTAACATGCATGCCACTCTCATAAAACCTGTTGAGGAATAACCTCTCCAAATCTTTAAAGGAATTAATACAACCGTCAGGCAGACTGCAGAACCATTCAAAAGTTACCCCCTACAAGGTGCTAATAAATAGCTTTGACAAGAATGAATCGTCCCTTGGTAAGTATAGAATCTGCGTGTTGAAGTATGTCATGTATTGGCAAGGAGAAGTTATCCCGTCAAATAAATTTAGCGTTAGTGGCTTGTAGTTAGGAGGGCAAGTAGCATTCTCCCATTCGGGACGATAAGGTTGAGATATCACTATTTTTTGAAGCTCGTCTTTGTGTGAGATGGTATCGAGACGGGCAATAAGAGAATTAATTGCATCCTGCTGATTGAGCAGATGTTGAGAAACGGCTACTGTACGGTTGTCAAGAGTCGTTGGCGAAGGACCACCCCCAGCATTTTTAAGATTTGGAGGAGGCACAACAGAATGATACTCCTTTTGTAGTGGAGGAGGGTTGTTGTTATGAGCCGGACTAACGTGTGCTAAGACGTTTGGTTGAGGTGGAGGAACAGCCCGTGCAGTTTGGACTGCCATGATACTGGTAAGCATATCAGTGATCTTGGCAAATGCTGTTTCAAGACTCTCTAGCCGCTTGTTAGTCTTATCACTAGCTTCTTCAGGTCTCTCTCTATCTGTCATGTACGTAAATAACATGCGATGATGAATAGAGGATACTGTATAACTGGTGCTGATACTGTCTGTCTCTGAGGTGAAAAGACCATCATCTTCAGACAAGGGAGGTAGATAGTCACCGTCAGACTCGAAGAGATCATCGTCATCTGGATGGCTACCCCCGGCGTGAAGGTCATTTGCTTCAGATTCTGAGGGAATACTACCCCCAGCTGAAGGATCATCACCCCCAGCTTGGGAGTCCTTGTCATCTATACAAAATTTTGTCCTTGACCGAGTACCCATATAGACTCCTTCAGATGTAACAGCTCGCTGGCTATCTATTGGCAGACTTCGTCTTCTTTTGTTTGCAGAACTGAAAGAAAAAGTTGGGTTAGTGGTCCACCTTCTTTGATTGGGGCTCCCATAAGGAGGACCCCATGAAGCCATGTTGGATGAAACCCATAGCGACTTTTCATTATCAGAGCGATGCAGTTGTCGAAACACGGACTGTCTCTGAGGCATTTTTGTTGCTTTGGAGCAGCAAAAGTTGATGACATTACTGGTGCACGAATGTACGCCATGAATTGCAGTATCCTTCCTCGTTTTATGCTTATAATTTATCATGTCGCATAAATCAGCAGAAAGGAGTTTTGCCTTAAAACCCATGTCACATGCATCGTCGAGCTTTTCATATGGGTTTGTAAGGGGAGCTGGCACAACTTGAGTTAGTTCACGTGTAGGGGCAACCCCCATACCTAAGTTCCGTAATGACCTTGAACACAGCCCTGTGCTATATGCGGTGGGGTCTGTCTTTTTGCTGTGGTTGCATAGATGTCACGACCCGCACCCACTGTGAGGGTACGAGAGCGTAACAACGCCCAGCCTACGCCACAGTATCGGCGGTAGAACGCTGTTCTAGGTCATGAACTATAACTAACATAATATGAATACTCTCCATAAGGAGGCCAACACAGAGGTACAACTCAATCACAATCTAAGGTAGAATGTAGCATGATGGAAAATAGATAAGAAATCCTCAACTGAGGTACAGCAGAAAGAAATAACAAAGTCTCAACATCTCTAAAATATATAACTCTGAAAATAAGACAACAGCTAAACATGAAAAGAAAGGACAGTCTAAGCTATCTATACTATACAAGGTTTCATCTTGAGCAGCTGACACTCAAATAATTCTCCAGAAAGTTGCAGAAAGAACTAGGCCTATTAATATATGTTTTTGGAAAACTAACTTCAATACGCTTCTTTTAAAAAAAACGGGAGATTAAACCGAACTTTGAGCTAGAAGTTATGACGTTTCTAAGTTAGGGCTGAAATTAAAAACGTGGAAAAATCATGACGGATTTAGATAGTTTGAGACAAAAGAACACAAGTATATAACATAATATATCAAGAACTCACTCTCTACACTAATATATATATATGAGACACTATAGAACACATCTCCAATACAAAAATATGAGATTAAATATGTAATAATTCATTCATACATAACAACAACACATAGTGTGTCCAAATTTGGGATTTTTCCACATGGACACAACCACAACACAAAGGACACTCCTATGACCTCCAAATGGACACGAAATGGACAAAAATGGAGATACAACCATGGGGGTCATTCCTATGGGTTCAAAATAGACCTATATGCATGAGGAAATGAAAAGAAGAAGGGATTTATACCTTCCGGTAGATCGAATCGAAGAAAAGCCTTCCCGGAGCGACACCGACACGTAGAGATTCCAAAAGGACACGAACGAGCTCCGAATCCTCCCAAACTTGAGTAGCTTCCTCCTTGGCTAGAATGGAGAAGGAAAGATGAAGATTTGGTGGTGAAATGGAAGGATTTGGTGGAGAAATTGCTAGGGATTGCTCTCTAGGAATTTGGGGAAGAACAAGAGAGAGAGTGTGGATGAGAATAATGAAATGAACTTGAGCCTATCCTCTCCCAAAGTGGCTGGCCATATGGGGCTATTTGTCCTATTATGGTAAGGTCCAAAATGCCCCCACTAACCTATTCTATGAGTATTAGGAAAGGGCTAATTGGTTGGGGCTAAATTAGGCATTCTAAAGTCTCTAATCACACTAACCTTATCCATAATAATTAGTCTAATCTCTAACTAAAATATTTCTATCATGTGGACTAAAATTAATATCATGTGGGCCATGTCTAACTAGTGTGTGGGTTCCACTAGAGTCAACACTACCCCGGGTCCCCGTTTCAAGTCGGATTGAGCCGAAATTCGAACCCGACTCAAATAATCCTAAAACAATATCATAAATAATAAAATAAATTTCAAAAATATTTCAAAAATACAAAATGACAAAAATATCCCTATTCCTGAAAACTAGGGGTGACAAATTCCTCGAAATTAAAACCAAACAATAGTAAAATGTCAAAATCACAAGTCATAATTTTAAATAGTTTAAAAATGATTAAAAATCACCAAAAATTATAATATGAAATAATTATCAATAAATAATAATTATAATTACAAAATTTCAAAATTACCCTCATCTGAAAAGGTGGGTGTTACAATCCTACCCACCTTATAAAAATTTCGTCCTCGAAATTAAGATGATCGTACCCCCTTCTAGGTCAAACATAGTCAATGGTCAATCACTAGTCAATTTCTCAACATCCAAGTACTTGGTCATCAACTGGTCAACTTCTTAGGGTTTTACCTATGCTAGCTATTTAGGTGTTGGCAACTAGAATTTAGCAAAAGAGAAACTCTATAATAGACTAGCTCTTAACTTCCCAATCCTATCAAGTCACCTATAACTAAATACCTACAAGCTAAGCACATGAATACCAAATACCACATATATATATGCTCAAGAACAACAATCCATCACATATATCCTAAGTATATCATCTATATATATACATGACTGATCAACCAAGGGTTAAGGCAGACTAAACTCATAAGGGTCTGAAACAATGCTTAGAACTAGGCTAAGAATGAATGGTCTGAATCAAGGGGACATGGTATCTAGTGAAGGGTCTGCACACTGCCTATAAAGGTGATCAACACAAAGGAACTCAATACGAAGGGAACTTAACTAAAATGGAAAACTAAACCAAGTAATGGCTAAACAACATGTTTATAACCCTATACAACAATGACCTATAGATACCAACTAACCTATATCCCATATGCCAATATCATCTGCAATCTATCTATGCAAATAGACCTCTCGGTCTTAGGTGAAACTACAACTATACTCAAAGGCAGGCTCTGGTCATGGGTGCCTCATTGGAAAAGGTAAGAGAAAGTAGTAATAATCATCAAGGATGTAAGGCATACTAACATCCTATGTGTAACTGGTTGGTATTATAGATAACAGAAAAATTATCTGCAATGGGTTACTATTCTAACACCAATGCTAACTATCACCTCTAGGGTACAGACACTCTACAAGTCATCATACCATTACACTATGAAGGAACTACCTATGAATAAGCTCTACAAAACTAAATATCCCTACTCCTAAGTCATTTATAACAATCAAAAGGGTATGATGTTTAAACCTTCTCAAGATACAATCTGTTAATCATATGCGTTTGTCCAAAATCATGTTGTCCAGAGTCTTCATCATGCTAGTGAGCAAGGCTACGATAATCACAGAGTCCTTGACTAAGGTACGTACCTCTAGGTTCATGGTATTTAAAATTTTTGCACTACCGCATGCGACGACGAAAACCTTAAATTTCCATACCCGAGAATACATCCAAAATCTGACTACATGTCCTTACTATGCCAACTAACACGACTATCGAGGATTCTAGATCCCATGATTTAGGTGACCTAGCCCATATGATTTTCTCAGAAGAAAAAAAACAAACACAACAAAAGAGTAACATGACAAAAATAAATTAATCAACAAGGAACAGATGGAATCGGATTTCAAGATAATTATAAAAGACAATTGCGGGAATGGAATTGAGAAGAACGAAACTTCCAGCAAGATCTCCAACGGTCTGTGCATCCTCGACTGTCATGACGATAGCTCGCCCTGCTGGTTTCCTCCAGCCTGATGCTGATACTGCATAAATCTCTGCTGCTGATGCTGCATGAATCGCTGCTGCTGAGAGAAATCGGAAATGAAGGGAAAAGTCTCTGTACAGACGGAGGTACACCTCCAATGTAGCAGAAATGCCAACCTGAGTCGGCACAACAGAAGCTGCGATCTCGAGGCCCTGATGAACAGGACGAGAGGTGGCCAGCCTCTCGATAGTATCCCCCGAACCGAAGCGATGAGATCGTGTCTTCATAACCATCATGAAGACAGATCAAAACAAGAAACAATTTCTGAGAATGAAGCAAAAATTCAAGGAGAACAGTTTATATTCAAGGAAAGTCAATAAGCAATAATTTTAGACAAAAGGAATCGGATTAAGAGTTTTTCCTAATGTGATTGACCACCTCCAAAAATATCCTAATCCTACTGCAAGCTGTAGTGATACTCTAGTTCGAATACCACTACATAAACTCGACCTGCATGGGCCACCACTAAAAACGTGTCACGACCCACAACCACTGTGAGGGTACGAGAGCGTAACAATATCCAGCCTACGCCGCAGTGTTGGCGGTAGAATGCTGTTCTAGGTCATGAACTATAACTAACATAATATGAATACTCTCCATAAGGAGGCCAATACAGAGGTACAACTCAATCATAATCTAAGGTAGAATGTAGCATGATAGAAAATAGATAAGAAATCCTCAACTGAGGTACAACAGAAAGAAATAACAAAGTCTCAACATCTCTAAAATATACAACTCTGAAAATAAGACAACAGCTAAACATGAAAAGAAAGGACAGTCTCAGCTATCTATACTATACAAGGTATCATCCTGAGCAGCTGACACTCAAATAATTCTCCAGAAAGTTACAGAAAGAATTAGGCCTATTAATACATGTTTTTGGAAAGCTAACTTCAATACACTTCTTTAAAAAAATGGAAGATTAAACCGAACTTTGAGCTAGAAGTTATGACATTTCTAAGTTAGGGCTGAAATTAAAAACGTGGATAAAAATTATGACGGATTTAGATAGTTTGAGACAAAAGAACACAAGTATATAACATAATATATCAAGAACTCACTCTCTACACTAATATATATATATGAGACACTATAGAACACATCTCCAATACAAAAATATGAGATTAAACATGTAATAATTCATTCATACATAACAACAACACATAGTGTGTCCAAATTTGGGATTTTCCACATGGACACAACCACAACACAAATGACACTCCTATGACCTCCAAATGGACACGAAATGGACACAAATGGAGATACAACCATGGGGGTCATTCCTATGGGTTCAAAATAGACCTATATGCATGAGAAAATGAAAAGGAGAAGGGATTTATACCTCCCGGTAGATCGAATCGAAGAAAAGCCTTTCCGGAGCGACACCGACACGTAGAGATTCCAAAAGGACACGAACGAGCTCCGAATCCTCCCAAACTTGGGTAGCTTCCTCCTTGGCTAGAATGGAGAAGGAAAGAAGAAGATTTGGTGGTGAAATAGAAGGATTTGGTGGAGAAATTGCTAGGGATTGCTCTCTAGGAATTTGGGAAAGAACAAGAGAGAGAGTGTGGATGAGAATAATGAAATGAACTTGAGCCTATCATCTCCCAAAGTGGCTAGCCATATGGGGCTATTTGTCCTATTATGGTAAGGTCCAAAATGCCCCCACTAACCTATTCTATGAGTATTAGGAAAGGGCTAATTGGTTGGGGCTAAATTAGTCATTCTAAAGTCTCTAATCACACTAACCTTATCCATAATAATTAGTCTAATCTCTAACTAAAATATTTCTATCATGTGGACTTAAATTAATATCATGTGGGCCATGCCTAACTAGTGTGTGGGTCCTACTAGAGTCAACACTACCCCCGGGTCCCCGTTTCAAGTCGGATTAAGCTGAAATTCGAACCCGACTCAAATAATCCCAAAACAATATCATAAATAATAAAATAAATTTCAAAACTATTTCAAAAATACAAAATAACAAAAATACCCCTGTTCCTGAAAACTAGGGGTGACAAATTCCTCGAAATTAAAACCAAACAATAGTAAAATATCAAAATCACAAGTCATAATTTTAAATAGTTTAAAAATGATTAAAAATCACCAAAAATCATAATATGAAATAATTATCAATAAATAATAATTATAATTACAAAATTTCAAAATTACCCTCATCTGGAAAACTGGATGTTACAATAGACCCTAGAGCATGCCCTTGGGCGCATGCTTCCTTGAAGTCCTGGCTGCATGCCTAGCGCTCCTGGATGTAGGCTTATAGAATGGGTTATCAGAGCCTGGGCGCATGGCCCTGGACGCATAGCCTATCGAAGACAGAGGTCCTTTGGCTAGAGTTATGCGCCCACATACTGCCTTGGGCGCATGACTCTGGACACATGCTTTGGAAAACAACGCTATTTTCTTCCAGTTTTGCCTTTTTCGTTTGTGAGCCTCACTAAGTTTGTCCAGAGCGTCGAACACTTCGATTCTTGGCATCGTAGTGTTTTTTTGCCAAGTTTCGAGTGTTAAACACTCTGTTGTTGGTTGCACAAGAGGGAAGTCACTGGGCTAGTAGAGCCCGGAACGGTATGCACCTTTTTCGTGTCATGAGCCTCTGTGGCAGAGCTATGTGCCCACAGAGGAGCTCTATGCTCCCACGTGGAAGGCCTATGCACCCACGTGACAGAGTTCTTCAGTTGCATATCTTCTATGACACTGGCAGGATAAGCACCACGAGCCTTCGGAAGCCAAGTCTTGCGAGACTTGTTTGGCTTCAGTAATTTTGAGGGAGTAAAGCCGTCCCTCGAGAGCATCTCTTTGAACGCCTGCTGATCGAACTTCAC
Organism: Iris pallida; assembly: GCA_029216955.1. Classification (NCBI taxonomy): domain Eukaryota; kingdom Viridiplantae; phylum Streptophyta; class Magnoliopsida; order Asparagales; family Iridaceae; genus Iris; species Iris pallida. The sequence continues at coordinate 9,891,260 of JANAVB010039017.1, forward strand.
GATCAACATCTTCTGAGTGCTCCCCACTTTATCGGTATCAGATTGCGTCACCACCTTCTCGTTAGAGGAAAAGTTAGTCCCCAGCAGAGTCGCCATTTTTATGGACACAAAAGAAAAAAAAAGAAATACGGTCTTTTCTTGTTGGCGCAAGGCACCACAAATCGAGTATGCCTTAGAGATCCTGCACTGAGGATCCCCGAGTACAAAAAGAATTCTGGGGAATCGGACGATGGAGATCGAGCGACAGTTGCTCATTTACTTCGTTGATACTCCGATTACAAAAATGGAAGAAAACCTGAGAAAATTGCTAACTTTCGGCTCACTGACAAGAAGGGCAACAATTTGGCTCTTGAAATTCTCTCCGTTCTGTCTGTCGTTGTAGAGGGGGACGCCCTATATTTATAGTTGTTTGACACTGAAACGACTGTTATGCACCCACAGATGGAAAATACACTGATTTCACTTTGGGCGCATAACACCCCTTTAGGCGCATAGGGTGTAGGCGCATGGACACTGGATGATCGTGGGTAGACCGTGGGGTTAACATGGAGTTAACGTGGCCGCATGCTTCGATGCACGATTGCTCGTGGAGACTGACGTGGCCGCATGCTTCGGTGTACGGAGTCGTAGGAATCTGCTGCCTTGGGGGCATAGTGTGGGAGTAAGTTTATGCACCCACACTTGGGTTCATGTTTGATCTGCATGAAAATAATATGGGCGCATTGCTCCTCTTCGATCATGTGGGCGCATAGCTCCTCATCGATCATGTGGGCACATAGCCCCTCTTTGACCGTGTGGGCGCGTAGACTCCCTTTAGTTATGTGGGCGCATACCTCCTTTTGGTTATATGGGCGCATAGCTTCTTTTGTTTTCTTTATGTGGGATACATAGTCTTGTATTTTTCATGCTTCTACAAACGTTCCTATTTTCAAATGCCTTTAAGGGTCGATCGTGAACTCGTCATCAAGTACGGTGTTGTTAAAGTTGGTCGTGCACTTGCCCCTAAGAACGGTCTTGTAAGAGTTGTAAGCACTCATTTAAAGCTTGTGCCATAGTGGATTAGCATCGAACAAGAGTACTCGAGACTGGATTAGTCCTCCATATGGGATACTAGTATATATCGCTGTGTTACTAAATTTGATTCTTCTTAACTCTTTATTTTTACTGTAATTCATATACTGATATTCATCTGCTCTTACCTGTATTTGACTAGCAATATTAAATAGTTTTTAAATTGTGATATTTATTTTGCTGCATGCACACACTCTATTTACCCTCTCTAGAGGTGCTTAATGGTCCTACAATTGGTATCAGAGCAGGTTATTCATATACATAACCACCTAGAAGGTATATATGGCAGCCATTAAATCTATGTTCAACGGTGAGGGACAATCCATAAATAAACCTCCACTATTTGATGGAACAAACTATACATATTGGAAAACACGAATAAATTTTTTTCTTAAGTCAATAGACTTCGATCTTTGGCCGATAGTTATATATGGTTACATAAAATCGCCTAGAACAGCGATTAATGGTGTTCTATTAGACAAGCCCCATGATAAGTATACTAAGCATGAAAAGACACAGGCTAGTCTAGATGCACGAGCTATTAATGCACTATTTTGTACAATTGACAAAACCAAGTTCAATCACGTATCTACTTGTGCCACATCTAATGAGATTTTGAGACTTCTTGAGGTAACCCATGAAGGAGCTTCCCAAGTGAAGGAATCTAAGATCAGTATACTGACACAAGAGTACGAGGCATTCAAGATGAAACCTAGTGAATCAATTACACAGATGTTCACTCGTTTCCTAGATATTACTAATCCTTTACAATCTCTTGGAAAAGATTACAACAACCATGAGAAGATCCGAAAGGTACTGCGGGCTCTAACCAAGAACTGGAATCCGAAGGCCACGACCTCACCATGATGACACTGGAGACACTTATGAGCAAGCTCATGACCCATGAGCTAGATTTGCAAGACTTTGAAGAGGCAACCCCCCCAAAAATCTATCGCCTTCAAAGCCCAAGCAAGAAGAGTCTCATGTAATGATACCGATGGTGAAGATTCTGATGGTGATGAACATGCCCTACTAGTCAAGAACTGTCACGACCCGCACCCGCTAAAAGGGCACGTGACGCGACAACGCCCAACCCTCACCGGAAAAACGGCATGGAATGCTGTGTATTTTCTAGTCTGACAACAGTTTATATATATAAACATGTCACGATCCGCACCCGCTAAAAGGGCACGTGATACGAGAACGCCCAGCCCTCACCGGAAAAACGGCGTAGAACGCTGTGTATTTTCTAGTCTGACAACAGTTTATATATATAACAAAACCTGTCGAGAATATAGTCAACTCCGAACGGAGGACAAACAATGAATATATATAATGCTCAATCACAACTCTAAGACGAAAAGTAAAGACTGAAAGATAAAGACAACAAGACGAGAAAATATAACCTGTCAAGTCCAGAAACAAATAATATACAATGTCCGGTCTCTAAAATACAGTCCAAATATAATACAGACTCAAAAGTAATACAGTCTCAAAAAAGTAACTGGATACTAAGTCCAGTACAAAGACCTACTCTAAACTATACAAGTGGTATGGTCTCGTCAGGCGGAGCTACGCCCTGCGGGACCAAGTCTAGGCCCACTACGTCGTCCGGACCGTAGTAGGTACTGCAATCTCCCTCGTCGAAATCTGTAATATTTTATCAACAGTCCAGTCAGGATGGAACGAGTACATATATCTCATAACAGATCTCAAGATAGAATAAAAGCTATAAGACTGTAAATAGAGCATATACAATGAATCATGGAGTGTACATGTATGTATCATGGCATGGTAAGCTGTAAAGCTAGAGCTAGAATAAGAAGAATAGAACGGGATCATGGCATGTACACAAATCAAGGCAAGCTATATATCCAATGTGTGTGAGTAGTAGTTTCAGCTTGTGATCGGCTTGGGTACCTGTCAAAAATTGGCCTGGTAAGTCATATGTGCGGTATATGACTCACACTGTTCGGGAATACGGGATGGATCTGATCACAGGCCTACGCTACTACTCCCCCTACCCCAACTGGTAGAATGGATCCAAACAGGACACGTTACTGCACGGGATTCTAATGAGAAGGTAGCTAGCCTTCTCTAGAATCAGTGACCATATATCAAGCAAGAGCTACAAGGGTGCTTGCACAATATATCCCAACCTAAGAAGGAGAAAACATCTCTCGTCGGGATCCAAGAATACCAATCCATGAGAACCATGTTTCAGGAATAAGCATATCAACACTAAGTATATAAATCATAACAGTTATCATAACTTGGGAATAAGTATCAGAGAATGTACTCGCCTGTAAGATGATAAAATACGTCGACTGGAGCAACTGCAGTGTCTCGATGACCTATAGAGAACAAGACGTATCAATACTAAGTTTAGGAAGTAAAGTTAAATCAAATTAAACCCTATTTAGTCATTCTAGGTCAAGACATGTCTAGTCGGGTCAATCTTGGTCATGGAAGAACATTAGAAGTTAAACCGGATCAATCTAGGTCGAAAACTGGCTTACCGTTGACTTTTGGTCAACGGGTCAATTCTGGTCAACCCTAGGTCAACTCTAGGTCAACCCTAGGTCACTGGTGACTAATAGTTAACTTTTAGTCAACTGTCCAAGTTAGATGGAATTTGGGACCAAATTGGGTAAAGTGTTGACCCATAGTTGACTTTTAGTCCAAAAAGTCAACCGTGGTCAACCGGGTCCAAGACTAGGTTTAGACAGCTAATCCTACTCATTACCAACCTGTACAACCCATATCCAAGTCCATCTTGGACTTGGAAACTCGAATCTTGGCCGTGGGCCAAATCTCTATTTTACCCTTTTTAAGGGTAAAATTCTACCCTCGGCGATAATCCCGTTAGCCTACCTACGCTAGTTATTATAACCCGATCTCCCTAGGGTAGTAGGGTACTATCCTATAGGTTCGTTATCTACCATAATACCTAGATAAAGTGGACGTCTAGTCCACCTTACGGCCCGTTGCAGAAATCTCGAATATTTTGAGATACGCACTGACACGGCGCGATACCGGCGCCCTATGACCCCGATTTCTACCCGGGAGCTTACCCGCAAAATCTAAATCACGTAATCTAGGCCCATGTCAAGTTTCATCGCGATCCGGTGCTCCGGGCTCAATTTCGCCCTCTAACTCGATTTCTACCAAAAACCCCTCTTTTAGTCTCATTCTCAATATCTTCGTTGATTCTCGATTTTAGTTCTTCTTCTACTCAACTTCTCTAATCTTCTTCTTCTTCTCTAATTCTTCTTCTTACTCCTCCTTCCTATTCTTCTTCAATTTTCTAACCTACTCTAATTCCTTCTCATTTCTCCCTATTCTTTCTTCTTTCTTTCTTTCATTCTTCTTCTTAAATTCTCATCCCAACTTCCTATCTTCTATCTATATATATACATACATATATATAGATACCTACCAACATATATACCTATATATATATTACTAGGGGGTTTTAGGTGTATAGGGGGATGAATTGGGGGGAGGGAGCTGCCAATGGCAGCCCCTACTGCTGCCACTGCTACTGCTGCTTGCCCTGCAGCTGCTGCTGCTGTTGCTGCTGCTGCTGCTGTACAGCTCCTGCAGCTGCTGCTGCTCTCTTCCTTCTCTCCTTCTACTCCTCCTACTTCACTCCCTCCTCTCTCATATATATATACCTATATATTTACCTATCTATCTATGTATCTATCTATCTATTTCTATATATATATATCTATATATCATATCCTCTCTCCCTATCTATATATATATACACTCACATACATATACATATATATACACACACACATATACACATATATATACACACATATACATATATATATACACACACATATATATATATATATACCTACAACCACAACCACACCACCACTCACAACCACACCACCAATCTCTACACACACACACACACAAATACATACATACATACATACATATAATTTCATATATATATATATACATATACCATATATATATATATACCATATATATATATATATACTAATTAGCATACAAAACCCTTAATTACTCCTAACCTAGATTTCTAGGGAGAACCTACAAAATAGGGGGCAAAGTGTAGAGAATTGAATTCTCTACATTTATTGTAAAGAACTTAATTGAAAAGGAGAATTAATGAAGGGTTTTAATGGCATACCTAATTGGAGTTTGGACAGAGAGAGCTTGGAGAGAGAATTTGAGAAAGAGAGAGAGAGATGACTTTGTGGAGAAGACAAAGGGGGGGGGGGGGGATCTCCTAGTCATGGCCGGCCACTTCCCCTTGGGCTATTGGGTTGGGATCCAATAGCCCACAACCCATTAATCCAAGTTTGGTTTGTTTTGAAATCGGGTTGGTTCGGTTTGGTTCTAAATACAAATTAAGTCTCTAAATTGACTAATTAAGCCATAGAAGTTAGGTTAATAATTTCTAGCCTATTTATGATGGTACATGGGCTAAGCCCAGCTAGTATGGGGGTCCCACTAGGGTCCAGGCTACCCGGGTCTCCAAATTGGGTCCGAATTGGATAAAATTCAAACCGACTCAAATAAATTCCTAAAAATCATATAAAATTATATAAAATTCCTAAAATATTATTAAACTTGAAAATGACAAAAATACCCCTAATTTGAAAAACTGGGGGTGACAAGAACTTTAAGAGATTCTTAAAGTTTGAGCGATCAAGCCAAAGAAGAAGGATATCCATGAAAGCAACGAAGAAGTTACTATCTTTTTGGATGCAAGAAGTCAGGACACATGAAGAAGGACTGTCCACTAGCAAAGAAAAGCAGTCTATATGAACAATCAAGATCGAGCAAAAAAAATAACAACTGGTCAAAAGTATCCAAACACCAACATCTGACATAAAAGTGAGGCTAGTGAATCGAAAGAGGAGGACAGACCCAATTATAGTACAAATGTCTGAAAAGATATCAGAAAACCCTCTTTACAATGATTTTATATTTGACCAGTTAGAAAAATACCTTCAACGAACTAGTTGAAGAGTAAAAAAATGTGTTGGACGACTATAAGCAGTCTTGTAAAGAGATTAAGGCATACAAAACCGAAATAATAAGACTGTCTAATCTTCTTGAATATATCAAAAAGATATCTACTACCGGTAACACTGAGGAGATAGCCAAGATTAGACTGGCCTATTATGAGGTTATCCTCACTATAGAAAAGAAATAAAAAGATTATGTTAAAGTACAAGAAGTATATGATATAGGGAAGAAAAGATACTTGGTCACTGCACAGAGACTCATGGATATGACTGCTAAATTCGAAGAGTCTTGTGTGATCTCTAAAAAGTTGGAGATCAAATTAGGCAAACAGGTTAGCCATGCTATACAGCCTAAGGTTAGTCCTAATACTATGCATGTACCATAAAGGACTAAACCAAAGAAAGCACTAAGCAACATGTTTCTTATAACTATGTTTTTATATACATGTTTTCAAGAAAGACACAAAAGAAGTATGCTAACACATAAACAAAGAACACTACTTTAAAAATCTTATGCACATACTGTAATAAACACGGGCACATATTACAATATTGTAGAGCTAGAAAATTAGTTGACATAAATATGCTTATTTGGATTCCTAAAGCTAATCAAGCAAGACCCTTGAAGAAATGGGTACCAATGGTTACATCCACTCGTTTTGTAGTTGGAACTTCAACCCTCTCATGCTAAAAGCAAATGGATATTCGATAGTAGATTTTTGCGACACATGATAGGTGATGCATCCTTATTCGCTACACTATCGATGAAGAGAGAAGGATATATTTTCTTTGATAATAATCTTAGAGGTAACATTATAGGTAATGGTACTATTGGTATATCTCCCTATGCAGAAATAAAAGACATTTGTCTAGTCACAAAATTAAAACATAATCTGTTGAACATTAGTCATTTAGCAGATAACGATTATGGTATCAACTTTGTAAAAGATAAATGCTCCATATATAAAATGTTTACTAGTAGTCTCATATATGAAGGGATTTGAAAAGACAAAAATACTACAAATGCAGGTAAGTGTCTAGTAGCCATTCAAGATGAAAGCTGGCTATGGCACATGAGGCTAGGACATGCTAATATGGATACTTTCTCAAGGCTATCAACTAAGAAACTGGTAAAAGGAATCCCAAAAATTTCCTTCAAGATAGACATGATATGTTCAGATTGTGAAAAGAACAAGACAACTAGTTCATTATTTAAATCCATTAATACTATAAGTAATTCTAGACCCTTGCAATTAATTCATATGGATTTGTTTGATCCTAGTAGAGTCGCTAGTCTTGGCGGTAAGCTCTACGCTTTTGTTATTATTGATGATTTCTCTCAATTTACATGGGTTTACTTTCTATCAAATAAAAGTGAAGTCATTTTTGAATTTCAAGTATTTTGTAAAAATGTTCAAAATAAAAAAGGCTTCAAGATTACTCGAATCCGAAGTGATTATGGCGGCGAATTCGAAAATACTGATTCCAAAAGGTTTGTGATGATAATGGATATTACAATGAATTTTCTTGTCCTAAAATTCCTTAACAAAATGGTGTCGTAGAGCAGAAGAATAGAACTCTAAGCGATATGGCTAGAGTCATGCTTAACCAACACAAACTTCCGAAATATTTTTGGATATAAGCTGTAAGTAGAGCATGCCATATTTTGAATAGGGTGTTAATTCGACCTATATCGAAAAAAATCCCCTATAAATTATGGTTTGGGAAGATTCCTAATATTTCTTATTTTAAAGTTTTTTGATATTGCTGCTTTATCCTAAACACCAAAGATAACTTGGGTAAGTTTGACTCGAATGCAGATGAAGGGATATTCCTCGGTTATGCTACCAAGAGTAAAAGATATAGGATTTTCAATAAGAGATCTATGATTGATGAAGAATCTATTAATATTTTTTTTGATGAGCTCAATAGTCAGAAATCTAGCGAAAGTGTTGACGAAGATGTACGAAACCAATCCAAGACACCTGAAGATACTGCTACCGACAAAAACTATCTAGAGAGTTCGCCTAAGAAGATGAAATTCATGCCTGACCATCCAGAGACACTTATTATAGGTGATGTATCCAAGGGAGTAGGTACGCATTCTTCTACTAGAGATATAGCAGCCAATGTATCTTTTATTTCTCAAGTAGAACCTAAATCAGTAGCGGATGCTTTTCTTGATAAATTTTGGATTAATGCCATGCAAGAGGAACTTAATTAATTTGAGATAAACTAAGTTTGGGGACTAGTTCCTATACCTCTTGGTCAATCGATAATTGGTATCAAATGGATGTTCCGAAATAAATTAAATTAGGATGGACATGTTCTACGCAACAAAGCACGTCTAGTAGTACAAGGTTATAATCAAGAAGAAAGAATTGATTATGACGAGGCTTATGTTCTATTGCTAGACTAGAATCTATTCACATGTGTTGTGCATTCACATGTTTTCATAATTTTAAACTTGTTCAAATGGATGTTAAGAGTGCATTTTTAAATGGGTTGATAAAAGAAGAGGTTTTTGTGAAGCAACCCCTAGTTTTGAGGATTTTCAAAAATCTGATCATGTTTTCAAGTTAAGAAAGGTACTTTATGGACTCAAACAAGCACGTCATGCTTGGTATGAACGCCTAAGTACTTTCCTACTTGAAAATGGTTTTTCGAAAGGAAGGATTGATACAACTTTTTTATATCAAAACTTCATATGATAGTACTTTACGTATGTAAATAGATGTTGATGACATAATATTTGGTTCTACTAAAAAAAATCTCTGTCAATATTTTGCTAAGTGTATGCAAAGTGAGTTTGAGATAAGTATGATGGGGGAGTTCAACTACTTTCTAGGACTTCAGATCAAACAACACTAGCAGGGAGCCTTCATCAATTAAGTCAAGTACACAAAGGACTTACTAAAGAAATTTGACTTCGACAATGCAAAGCCTATTAGGACGCCAATAGCCATATCAACTCGACTTGACCTTCATTATAGTGGCAACTAGTTGACCAGCGTAAGTATCGAGGTATGATTGGTAGTTTACTATATTTAACCGCTAGTCGCCCTGATATTATGTTTATTGTTTGCATCTGTGCACGATATCGAGCTAACCCTAAGGAATCACACGTATGTGCCGTTAAGCGTATCTTTTAATACCTTAAAGGAACTTATATTGTCGGCTTATGGTATTCTAAAACCGTATCGTTTGACCTAATCGGTTACTCGGATGTTAATTTTTTTAGATGCAAAGTAGACCGTAAAAGTACCAGCGATACGTGTCATATCCTAGGTAAGGCTTTAGTCTCTTAGTTTAGTAAGAAATATAATTCTGTAGCATTATCAACAACTGAGGCTGAGTATATCACCGCAGGACGTTGTTGTGCTTAAATTTTATGGATGAAGCAAACTGTAGAAGACTATAATCTATATTACACTAAGATTCCCATATTCTGTGATAACACAAGCACAATTAATCTGACTAAGAACCATGTATGTCACTCACGCACTAAGCACTTAGAAATACGTTAACATTTTTTACATTATCACCAACAACATGGGGATATTTGTCGAGAAGTTATTGACACAGATCGTCAACTGGCAAATATATACACAAAAATTACTAGCCGAAGATCATTTTAACTTTTTACATTACGAGCTAAGAATTCTTTAATTTTCGGAGTCATAATGTGTTATGATTAATAAAACACTTAAAACTTAAAATTCAACAATTTCTTAATTGAAGTTATTTTGGGTACAAGCCAAAAGGTTCTTCTGTCTCGTAGGTGTAAATAACCTGAAGCGACATGGTATGCGTTCCCCTGTGAACCACCGCTAGCTGGGATCCGGCCTCTATAATTAACCCAAGGTAATGGATATTAATTAAATCAATTAATTCTAAGTTTTTAAGTGATTATTATCATTCATTACTCATAAATGAAACAAAATTCAAGATGGTCAAACTCGGACCGAACTTAGACCGAGTTCGGACCGAATCGGACTGGGTTATATTTTGTAACCCAAGAGCAGCAGCCTACTTGTATTCCTTCTTCCCCAAATCAGCCGAAAACCATGATCCCAAAACCCTAACTTAAAAATCCTAATCCTAGAAAGCTTTATTTTTAGGCTTCCTAACCCAAATTTCTTGGATTGAAGGTGTTATGAAGGCTTCCACTTCCGCTTTTGTTCATCTTGACGTATAATTCTCTCTATTTCTTTCTTTATTTCATTATGGCACCTAGATTATTTAAAAAAAGAAAAGTATAGATGCTTATTCTTCATCTACTTCTGAGTATGAACCTGTAATCTCTTTAGTCCCCCTCGTCCTGATGATGCTGGGGAATATGATCCTACATTATTTATTTCTCAAGAGAGATCTATTAACTGGTTTGATCATTTTCGTTCTCATGAAATATGTCCGAAAAAACTATTAATTTTACTGTTTTATCAGAATATTTTAATATCTTTGAAAATCTTTGTCTTCATAAATTTTTGGAAGTTACAAACCCGATACATGAAAAATACGGTTCGCATGTTTTATTGTAACTTGCAAGAATCAGAAGATTGTATTAATTCATCGGTTAGCAGGATAGAATTTGAATTTAATTCTAATGATTTGAGCAAGTATTTTCAAATACAAAATAATGGTGATGCTCTTGTCGACATAACTAAAGTTCAATTTTCTGACGATATGACCCTGGAATCTTTTAAAGTCGTATTTTGTCATCCAGATATGATTCTTCGAAAATGGCTATACGCACGCAACTTGAGCCAATACTTCTATGTGTTGCATCGCATTATTATTTTCTCTATCTTACCAAAGACGGGATCTACTGACGAGATCACGTATTTGGAATTATCTACGGTGTACCATGTTCATTTTAGGATTTCTTTTTCGTTTTCCAAAACAATATTGGCACTCATGATCAACCGTCGAAGGGCGTAACGTCCTTTACCCTATTCATCTGACGGTAATCCTTCAAAATTTTTCTATGCCTTTGGATTCTTGTCCTATATCTGGGACGCCTTCAGAGATTCTTAGGTCTAAAAAATTTCCACATCCTCCTAGTGATGTTCCACCATAGCTTTCTCCAGATCCAGCCCCAATAGATGCTCCAGCTGATATTCCAGTCACTGCATCCTAGGTTCATACTATCGATGAGCTGTACAACAATTTAATACTTTTGTCACTGTTTAGGGACAGCAGCGTCAAGTCGAACTGACTTGTTATAGTGATACTGAGTTTTACCATATCTTTCAGGTTCAGATCTTAAGAAATACCATGGCAGACATTCAGTAGACTGTGACTCATCATCCTACTGCACCAACGCCTCTTATTCGTCACCCTGCCTTTGATTGACCGAGACTTGATGAGGATCAGACCTTTGCCTTCTTCGATCTGATGACTACATACTTTGATCCGACCCAGCCGCCTGCTGATGCTGCTGGTGATGCGGATAGTTGATATGATATTTTTGGACTTAGTGCTATGTGGATATTTCTGATGATGATGATCTTTAGTAGCATATTTATTTTTTGTTACATTTTGGATTTTTGCATCTTTTGTAGTGACACATTATGATAAGTGTTAGACTATCATAAAAGTTTCTTTATATTATACAAGCTTTTATTTTCCATATACTATTGCTGATGTTCTAGTTTCTATGATTTACTACTTGAGTTGTGATGTAACTTGTTATTACATATATTATTTTCTATTACTTTGTTGTTTCTTTGTTGTTGTTTGGCTCATTGATTACGGGGGAGCCATCTTTTGATTACATGACAAAGGGGGAGATAAGTATACCAAAATCAAAAGTTTTAAGCTTTGCTTTCAGACAAGTCAGGTATATTTTTAAAGTTATAAGATAATATTTTGGTATAAACTCAAAGTTTGTCAATTATCATAATAGGAGAGATTGTTGTCCCACTAGTCATAATCATACTTGATATTGATAATCAACGTCAACTTTGGTCGATAAGTAAAATATACATATCTATATGTATCAAGTCATAATATCTACACCTACTACTACAAACATCTCGTCGTCATCAAGAACAAAAAGTGATGGAATCATGATCAAGATCTTTTACATCTTTCTTATGTATTTTTTATCTTTATTTAAATCTAGAAAAGTATGTAAGATTGATCGGATCGGTACTATCTTAGCAATTTTCAGTTCACAAAATATAGCCTTCCTATCCACCAAAATTCCTATCCAAAGTCCATAAAAATTCCTATCCAAAGTCTACAAACAAAATAGCCTAAAATCTATATATTGTGTAAATGTATCCAAATGGCCCAAATCTGTTCTGTTTGAAACCTGACATAACTCGGCCATAACTTGGCCCAAGTTCGGTCAAGTTGTTTTTGGTCTTCCTGGATATCTGTATCCAAAGTTCAAATGCGAGATTTTTGCATACTAACTATACCCGAACTCAGCCCATGTTCGGTCCAAAAAATACTATAAATAGGGAAGAACTTTCACATTTTCAAATATCTCATTCACTTTCTCTTGTTTGTCAAATAAAGAGATAACTGGAGGAGAGAAGGCGAGCGAAGTGAGAACAAAGGATTTACAAGTCTAATGGGAGAAGAATGTTGACTGCATCTTCAACTAGAAAAGAAAAGATAAACCTCCCCGGGGCACCGAAAGACGCTAGATGCGGCAAACGAGATAAAGAAAGCAGCTGGACTGCCTTGCCGCGGGTCTCCAATGATAGACTGTTTTTGGGCAAGACAAAAGACAGGAACTCGCCGACACCAAGCCAAGGGATAAGAGCAGATTGATGGTGAGAAATTTAGGGAATCTATGAGAGAAGGTTCGAGAACCTATAGACTCTAAAGTAACATGACTTCGGTTCCGACCGAATATAGCCCTTTAAGCGACCTCACTTGTCGGAGACTGAACTACTCTCGCCTCACTAACGCTCTCTTTCTACCCTTCCCCCAAGAGCATAAAGGAAATAGCATCGGTTATTGCCGAGAAGAATTAGAAGGTGCATGCAGACGAGCTTTTTATATTATAAGGATATATATACGTAAAATGAACTTCTTAAACAACAACAATCACTTCAAAATAGCAGCAGGCATCTGTCACCACATACAAGCACATCATCCTTTATACCAGAAAGAGACTTCAGGATGTGCTTAATAGCTTCCCAACAATCATTCTACCTGGTCTTCCATTCTCGCACAATTCTAAATTCTGTCATCTATATAGCCTAAGATGCACTTAGTGCATATAACAACCCCATAAGATGGGAAATCCCTTTGCAACATCTGGATCACATCTTCAGTCCTGGGTGCAGGCCAACAAGGAAAAAAAACCTCTAGGGGTGCTCGAATCCACTCTTCTGAATTAGTTATTGCTGTCCCTTCTAGCCTTACCCAGTCCGATGCTCCTCCTAAGAAAAATCAGTCAGATGCTTCTGGTAGTGATCAGTCATACCTCTATTACAAGTACTACCAAAAGCCTTTAGGAAGAATTTGGGAACGAGGTAGGCTTGCTTGATGCCGGTCGTCTCGCACATTTTCTTTTCCTCTCAATCTTTTAACCTGGACTGGAAGGGGGAGGCAACTAATTGTACTTTTGAAACTTCCTAAAAGAAACTGTTCTGATCATTATTTGTTTGTGTCAACTGAGTGAGCTAATATCAAATGCGGGTCCTCTGATTTCTTCAACCCCAGGATATGGATGAGTCAACATCGAGGTCCTCCCTCTGGTCGCCTTCTTTGTACCCTCCTTCGTGGACTATAAGGAAGAGAATTAAGAGCATAAAATCATGACCGAAGGGGAGTCGTAGCTACAAAGAGCAGCTTCAGGTGATTGATGGGCCCGAACGCCTTTGGGAAACAAGGGAAAATGTTCCATTCCCCCTTTCATTAAGTTCCTCTCCCTTTCCTTTTGTTAAGTGACTTCGTTCCTCCTCTTCCTGAATGTATACAGTGAGTCAAATCTGATGTACCCTTGCCCCTAAATCTGGCACCACATAACAATAGAATAAAAGCAAAAAATCCTGCATACATAAAGGAACGTAGCGGAGTATCTAAAAGCTTTGTCGCAATAGACGAAGCGAGACTAATCGATTGTGAGAGAGCATCGAGTGGTTTACTTGAAGCAGCGAGTGAACGAGTAGACCGTGGCGAGTGGGCCAAGATTTTTCTAGGTCGCAAGCCGCATCGGAAATAAAAACTCTTTTCCTTAAGTGTCTTCTACGAGCTATACACTTTCCTATTTAGCCGACTATACTACTCTTACACAAGCTAGTATCAGTTTCAGTTCAATCTAGAGTTTGGTTTAAAAGAGGTGTATTTGAGGCTATCTCAGAAAATGTTCCTATTTTCAAAAGCCTTCAGGAGTTAGTCGTACACTCGTCGGCAAGCACGATATTGTTGAAGTTGGTCGTGCACTTGCCCCCAACATGGTGTTGTATGAGTTGCAAGCACTCAGTTAAAGCTTGTGCCTTAGTGGATTAACATCAAGCAAGAGTACTCAAGACTGGATTAGTCCTCCACGAGGGATACCAGTATATATCGCTGTGTGACTGAGTTTCATTCTTCTTAACTCTTTATTTTTACTATAATTCATATACTGATATTCATCTGCTCTTACCTGTATTTGATTAACCATATTAAATAGTTTTTAAATTGTGATATTTAATCTGCTGCACGCATACACTCTATTCATCCCCCACTAGAGGTGCTTAACGGTCCTATATGGCACACTCGACCAAGTACACATAATAAGACATAAGCAGGAACTATATATTCAAAGGTAATATGGAGGTGATAGACATTCATGTATAAATTCGCTCATAGGTGATATGGACATGGCAAATTTATAAAACTCTTACAAAGAGTAAATATTATAGAATAATTCAGAGGTAATATGGACATGAATATTCTTTTGATAATAGATTATTTCTATTCCAACTGGGAATTGAAATAATGTCTTAAAGCAACTGGGCTTTAATGATGACTTTAACAAAGTAGAACAATATACTCAATGATCTCTTACGACGTAAGTTTTGTAAGGTTTGAGGCACTGGGGATTTTTTTTGTAGACCCATTATCTATAACGTATCCAAGATTCTTGAATAGATAATAGTTTGAAATATAAACAAACTCTTTAATGACCTTTCTCTTTTTCTTATCATCCTTCTTGTCTTGGCCATCACCTTCGGGCTTTGGTTATGAGCGTCATTCTCACCAAAGAATCCACATACGAGTTCGGTTTCATCGTAGCTTTCCGGTTGTTCAGTGGGTTCTTCTTTAGGGATATCATCATCGAGTGCATATTATTGGTAGATAATCCTCCTAAAATTTGCCCAGATAAAACATGGTATTCTTTTAGGAATTTGCCCTTGATAGGCATCATTAGCAGATCTCCATTTGGCTTTACTAGCCTATAGGCTCCATCGAATACCGATTCGATAACAAAAGGTCCTTCCCATTTAGCTAAGAATTTTTCTTTGTTTTGTGTGTCATCACCAGAGGTCTTCTTACTGAAAGAACTAGGTCGTCGATTTGTAAAACTCGCTCCTTTACCTTCTTGATGAAAGCTTTAGAAATGCAGGCTTGATATAACTTAATACACTGTTGGGACATGAGCCCTTCTCATTGAGCGCTTCCAATTCTTGTAACCGTAGACGTTAATTGTCTTCAGTTGTCAATTCATTAGATAAGGCAATTCAGAGAGACAAAATTTGGATATCTAGACGAAGAACTGCTTCACTTCCGTAGACTAAGAAAAATTGTGTTGTACCAGTTGGGGTCAGTACTGTAGTGTCCAGAGACATTCACCAAGTTTCTCATTCCAGTCACGTTTATTAGAGGAAACAAACTTTTTAAACAACTTGATAATAGTCTGATTGTGCTAATCCATTAGCTACAGGATTGTAAGATATAGAATCTATATTCTGGATTAGCTTTTTGTCATAAATTTGATAAAATGCATGGCTTGCAAATCAAGGGCCATTGTCATGAATAATCCTTCGGGGTAATCCAAAGCAATAAATGACATGATGTTTGATGAAACTGATCATGTTAGAGGTCTTTACCTCAACAAGTGGTATAGCTTTCACGCTTTTGGAGAAGTAATCAGTTATTGCCAAGATAAACTGATGACCTCAGGATGAAGGAGGATTGATTGGTCCTATAATATCAATACCCAAAGCTTTAAATGGTCATGATGCTACCGTCGGTGTAAGAACTCTGAAGGTCGATGTATAGAGTCTGCATGAATTTGACATGCTTTGCACTTTCTTGTATAATTTATACCATCAGCTACCATAGTGGGCTAGTAATAACCCAAACATTTTAACCGATCCTGTAATTTTGGACCTGGCTGGTGAGCACTACTAGTACCGTCGTAAGTTGCACAAAGTGCCTGTTTAGCCTCTTCATCCGATAAACATAATAGAAGGAGTCTATCATACAACCTTCGATATAGCATCTTAGTTACAATATCATAGAAGAATCGAAGAGATCATCTTTTTATAGAAACAACCTCCTTTGGGTCATCAGGTAGGATTCCGTAAACAACATAGTCTATAAACGGGAATCTCCAGTCTTTAGAATCAACAACTGTGGCTGAATAGCTTTGGTGAACATCTAAGTTGTTCTTTACGCAAAACAACTCTCGAGCAATCACTGTGATCGATTTATGTGTATTTACTGGATTAGAGAGTGATATTGCTAGACCAGCCAAAGTGTTTGCTTCTGTATTATCTAATTAAGATACATATTTGAAGTAACGTGTAGGCAACTCTAGAGGGGGGTGAATAGAGTTTGTGTCGAAAACAACCAATTAAAAATTAACTCTATGCCAAGTCAAGAAGCAACGACCAAGGGAATATATAATTTAGAGAAGTAGTACGAAAATTAAGAGAGATGAGAAGAGCATACACAAACACAGCGATATAACCTGGTTTCACTCGTGGAGGACTAGTCCGGGCCTGAGAACTCTCACTCAGGATTGAAATCCACTATTTAGGAAATAAGGTGTAAAGCCCCTAAATTTCTACTGATTTTTATTTTATTTTATTTTGGTACTGATTTAAAATTTGGTATTGTACGTCGCGTGGTCGTATTTTACGTCGCCCACAAAATTTTATTTTTCGAAATTGCTCGACAAGTGCGAATATGTGCGAGCGTACATATTTTTAGGAAAAACATTTTTCTTATTTTTTTAGTTTCAAACTATATATAATAAGTATTTTAGTTATCGTCCCAAAATTCTAATTTGTTATTTTATTTATAAAACCTTTATTTACATAGTTATAATAATAAATAATTTCTTTTCTATAAAATGGTATATTAGAAAAGTAGATTTATGTAAATATCATTTGGACATTAGTAAATATTTATTGTATTTTTGAAATTATTTTATTAGTATTTTTGGAAAATATATTTCGGAATTATTATGGCGATTTAAATCTTCATTTAAATTCTTGGATTTATTTAAATGGTTAAATATTTGAAATTGATTTATCTTATTGATTTTATACTAGAAATTTAATTAGATTTAAATTTGGATTTGTATTTAGATTGGATCTGATTTATTTTAAATTTATTTAAAAGGGAATTTAAACTACTCCTAATTCTATCCAATTGGGAATTCCCACATCCTATAAATAGGCAGGTACTCCTCCAATTTTTACACCACAAGTGCATCGTGTCTGTGACCATCCAGTCTCTTATTCCATATTTTACAACTACATTATCCATATCCCCGTGTCGGACATACCCCGACATCATCGAATACCCGATCCTAAGTCTACCATCCCAACCACCAAACCCCTCGCCGTCATCAGCCCCCAACTCCGGTCATCACCACCCTCGCCAATCATCAGACCAACCACCACGATTATCGACACCATCGCCGCCGTCACCACCCTCACCGTTCCCCGTTCCGGCAGCACCCCCACATACCATCGCCACTACCACCACCGTCATCGCCACCACAACCATATAATGGAAAAAGAAGGGGGAGACACCTCACCTGAGTCGGCGCACCACCGCGCCGTACAGACCGAGATTTCTCCGCCCGGACGAGCTTCCCACACCATGTGCATCCCACATCGGCCGCCCCGACCATCGCAGTCAGCGTGGCACTGAGTCCGCCGCCACAGCGTCCTGTCTGCCGGCCTCCGACATGAGCGCCACCGCGCGCAGGGCCCCACGGGTGGCCGCCGGCCGACCTGGAGGTGCCGCCCCTCTACTCCGCCGCTCCCGCCGTCCGGAGCAACGCCGCCCTGGCACACCGCTCCGGCCATTTTGATCCGCCATTCTCCGGCGCGGTACCGACGATTCCCTCCAGTCCCGGCCGCCTTCCTCGGCCGATCTCCAAATCCAGGCGCGCGCCCAAACCGCAAGCCCACCCGTCCAACTCGCCGCCTCCAGGCGCACGCCCAGCCCCGGCGACCGCAACCCCCACGGTCGCCTCCCCGCTCCTCTACTGAACCGCCACCAGTGGCCGGGGTCGCCGCGCGCCGCTCCGCGCTGGTCTCCTCCTCCGGCGATCCACCGCCGCCTCTGAGGAGCGCCCACCGCGTGGCCGCCTTCCCCCTTCGCCCGACCTTCTTCCGCCTCAGATCCAGACCGCCGTCGCCTTCATCGCCGCCGGCCACCGGCGCCAACCGCTGGGAAAAAACCCTAAATTCCTAAATCTCCCACCGCCTCGACCGCGCCGCACCGGCATCCTCCGTGCACCCACCTCGCCGATCCACCACGCTTCTCCGCGACCCGAGTCACCGCCACCTCCTCAGGCACCGCTGGGCCGAGAGCCGCCCCTCAGTAAGTTTCTTTTTTTTCCACTCGCTCTCTCTCTCTTTCTCCATATCGAATTGGGGAGAGGAGAGAGTAACAGTAGGTATTAATTAGTAATATATTTATTATTATTATTATTATCATTATCATTATCATTATCATTATCATTATCATTATCATTATCATTATCATTATCATTATTATTATCAATATTATTATCATTATTATTATTATTACTATTATTATTATTATTATTATTATTATATTTATATGTAGTTAAATCATTAGGATTATTTTGTCATGAATTTGCTAATAAAATAGTTTATTATATTTTTATATAAATTTTCTTCTCTTTCAAAATTATCTTGTAAAAAAATAATATATATAAATATTGGGTTTGGCCTAATATATATTACCAAAATATTTTATAAAAGTTTTATTTATTATAGTTACCAAATTATGTTTTCAAGTATATAATAATATTTTACAAAAATAATTTTAGTATTTATGTGAAATATTCTAAAAATATTTCTAAAAATTTGTATATATATCTACTTCCACAAATTATCCCCAAATTCTTTTCCTTGATCACGACTGATCCCTCGTTCTTATTTTTACGCCATTTTGGACCCTTACGCATCGACTTCGACTATTGGACAAAATTGAACTTGTCGGATCATTGCATAACACCAGACGACACACCAGGCAAGATACCTTGCCATTATACTGCTTATATTCGGTCTACATTTTTATTACATATCACTGTTCATTTATTTCAAGTTCTTGATTACTGCCTGCTCAGTAATATTAGTTGTACCTTGTTATTTACCTTTGATTGCATATGGACTTAGAGTTAAGGGACTACCACTAGCTTAGTGTATTGCATAAACTTTGACACTGTTGTGCCACGAGATGTGTGAGTATGAGTAGCATATAGTCTACGGACTTGCGTATTGGCTGATCACTGATGCGTGCAGGACGTGCGTTAGGTCTAACTGTCAATAGTTGTGTGTTAGAAGACTTGACGGTTAGTAGTGTTACAGGGTCGTGGATGCGACATGATAGGTACATTGGGTAGGAAGAACATTTCCTTATCGTATGGGCTTCTATTGCACTTCCCTTGTAACCCGGAAGCTCCGCTGGAGATACGGGTATGAGCCTCTGAGGTTGGCTACTGTCGTTTTTGAACATCATGCTCTCGGTCACTGGTGTCCAAGTGGGGACTATACCAGATCCCATTATGGCCAGGGCTCATGTGACGAAAGGTTTGTTCTCACTGCATGTTCACTTTAGTTTAGTTAGGTTACCTTAATTGTGTCTTGTCACTTTCTCTGATTGTGGCATATTTTATATTCAGTATTTTATGGCATATTGATGTATCTTGTTACGTCCCTCTGAGGACCTGGTTATCTCGCCAGGTGTGTGCTCTTATGATTTCTGCAGATGCTCTAGCTAAGGCCATGACTTGCGCTCTATTCACCGAGATGTTGCTCTTGGATCGTCATCTCCTTGCTCTACTAAATTTCTTTCCTTGTATATTTCGTTCTTATTAAAATTAGTTGGTAGTGGACGTTGTCTCCGCCCAACGATTGTATATATGACAAATTCAAAGTTGCTTTTATATTATTATTTATCTTTGTGGATGAGATTTAGTACATTGGTTACTGCATTTTATAGCTTATGTATATATACGAGGGTCCATATACTTCGTATGTATATAGCTGGCATGATTGCGTTCTAGTCCTACGTATTTTGGGACTGGGGCATTACATGTTTTTGTGGTGGCCCATGCAGGTCAAGTTTGTCGTTTCGGTTACATGACTATACCGAATGGGCCTGCAATATAGGATTAGAGTTTAGAATCTCATCCACCTACTTGACTTACTTCCTTGACTTCAAATTCCGAACTCTCGTTCGACCTCCTTGATTTGCATCTTGCTTGACTCCTTCCACCGTAAATTCTTAGTTTCGTGTTTAGTAAGATGACTACACTAGTATATGCCCATAGGTTAAACACATGGCTAGATGGATTGCATTTGGCAATTAGTATGCATTATAATTTTATTTGAGTTACAAAGGAATTTATTTTTCTAGAAAGTATGATTTTAAGGATTAGTTAATTTCAAGTTGGGTAGTAGCATATTACCGCCTTCAATGAATAGTTGGAATTTTATTTTGCAATTACAAGGTGGTATACACAAGAGGACAGAAAATAATTTTATGAATTATGATTTTTGGAAATAGCGAAATAGTTTATGATTTATTTAGGATATGAAACCGATTTGAGAAACATCTTTCAATTGTGATACATGATTTACGGAATTGTTCGAGTTTGGATTGTTAAAGCTTATCTCGAATTTATTAAAGTGTTTAAATTTTATAAGTTATGATTTTGTAAACGACTAGAGAATATGAAGGGTTTATGATTTATAGTTTATTTGAGAGCTTGAGGTTTTAAATTGATTCTACGATTTACGAATTATAAGTATTTAATTTTGAGCTTGAAGAGATAATGGTAAAAATTTTCTTTGAAATTTTTTTGGAAGATATGAAATCGACTTTGAAGGAAAAATTTAAATATTTAAATTTGCTCACATGATCTATGATTTATAAAGTTATTTAGATTTCGAGTTTAAAAGCCTTGATTATGGATATTTAAGGTTTGGAAAAAAATGATGATGATGAATTTATTTATTCGATTTGCAAATTACGAGGATTGTTCGAGATTGACTAGAGATTTAAAATTTTGATTAAAGTTGACAGCCTAAGATGATTGGAAATTTTGGTGGAGCATCTTCGAAATATTTATTAAACTTTCGAGGAACTTGAAATTTTAGATTAGATCATATATTGGTAGAAGACCAAGAAGCATGTAAGGTCACCCTAGTGAGATAGAAGTATTCCATATTAGAATGCCATGCCACCTATGACTATAATATTGCATATACACAAGTATAGTTAGTCATCGACCAAACCAATGAACATATCCTTGACTTACTCGACCTTCCCTCAATTCTAGATCTTTATTCTTGACCATCTAATTGTTTGAAACTTAGAAATGATTAGAGTCGTTCCCTTGACCATACCCTTATCTATGAACTTTTTCTAGAAATTGTCTCTCTAACTTATTTAGCCTTGACCTACGAGATTCCTAATTATCTTTATTTGTGCTTTAACATTCATTTTGTGCATAAATTAGTACGTTAAGAAAACCCACTTTCTATTTTTGATCATTTGGCGTCCCTATCGTGACTTTGATATTTGGAGCACAATACTAGATTTTTCCTTCCCACAAATTTCACATGCAAGACCTAGACGAGCTCACCTTCGTATAGGTATATCATGTCCCACTAAAACACGTCCCATTGTACTCTATTTTTATGGTACGACTTTTGGGCCATAAAGACTCAACCATAACCCTTACCAGGGTACCAATATGGACTCCACCTCGATTCAAATTTTTCGACCTAATATGTAATGGTGATCTATTAAATGCTTAACTTGTGTTTTATCTTGACTGCTTAACCCTTGTCATTTTATTTTCTTGTATTATCTTGATTTACTTAGACCCATAACACCTTTTACTCTTCATGCAATATTAGCAACACTTACTTTTCTCCCTTTCAATTAAATTGCTTCCTCATACTTCGCTATGATTTCTCCATTGTTTATGCCACCTTGTTCCTTGTATGATTCCCTTACGCGAAATAAAATTTGATCATGACAATCTTGAGTTAGTAGAAGTTAGATTGGAGAACCCCACAACATGGATAAATAAGGTAGTTGGTGGGACATAAATAAAAATGTGCGATAATTCTGAATAGAAGAAATAAGGAATAATATACGGTGTTTTGATGAAACACTCAAGAGTCAATAGACTTCTCGAAATTCAAAAGCTGGTTTTGAGATAACTAAATATCGAGTGAAGAATCTTCTAAAGTGTTGGTGGTTTAAGAATCCAAATTTATATATTAAATTTATGGATGCAAATTTTTGATAAAGGCAATGTTGACGTTGCTTTCGATAACATATAGCGTTATGATGATATTATTTTTCAAGGATAACCAATTTTTGAAGAAAGAAACCTTTATAATTTTGAAGTTCTAAAACGATTATGAATAAGAAGTTAAGATGAGTTTCATCTTTACCATCAAGAAGGTAAGATTGTTGAATTCAAATTTTCGAGAGAGTGACTAATAAGTATTTTAGAAAAATTTACAATTACGATGATAGAAGATTGAGTTATGAAGGTATACGGATAGTTTTCGAGATTTATCATTGAAGACGGATTTTTGATACCCATGGATGCATTGAGCAACAAATACAAATCGTAGTAAGGAGATTTTAACTTTTACTTGGGCCAATTGGTTGAAAGTGTTGGAATATAATTTTAGAGGAAATTTTAACTTGGGAAGATATATATAAGTGCGCTAGTATAATGGAGATTATGGAATTCAAAATTTGAGATTATCGAAAATTCTATGACGAAATAGAGAAAATTAGAGTACAATTATAACCATATTGGTTTTGTTTAAGAGGACGTGGAACGAATTTTTTTTTTTGGAAAGAATGATTTATGATAAGATAGAATTACATGAATATTGAAATCAAAGGATTAAGAAGATTATTACCTACCTATGAGGTTGTCTTTCTTAGGTTAATATTAAGGTTGATTGAGCTTAGTCATTAATTGATTGTCATGATCGAAATCTAAAACCATCGAAATTTTATTCTAGTCGATCGAATGACACGTTGCCATTGAAATGTCACTCGCCTCCTCGGCGAATATTACGTTTGCATTCTCGTGATCTCGTATATCTATTCAAATGAACACTTTCCATCCCCTTCGCCCTACCTACCCTAATTTTTCCTAAATTTCGAGGACGAAATTCTTTTAAGTTGGGTAGGATGTAAAGCCCCTAAATTTCTACTAATTTTTATTTTATTTTATTTTGGTACTGATTTAAAATTTGGTATTGTACGTCGGGTACAAAATTTTAATTTTTGAAATTGCTCGACGAGTGCGAATATGTGCGAGCGTACATATTTTTATGAAAAACATTTTTCTTTTTTTTTTAGTTTCAAACTATATATAATAAGTATTTTAGTTATCGTCCCAAAATTTCAATTTGTTATTTTATTTATAAAACCTTTATTCACATAGTTATAATAATAAATAATTTTTTTTCGATAAAATGTTATATTAGAAAAGTAGATTTATCTAAATATCATTTGGACATTAGTAAATATTTATTGTATTTTCAAAATTACTTTATTAGTATTTTTGGAAAATATATTTCGGAATTATTATGGCGATTTAAATCTTGATTTAAATTCTTGGATTTATTTAAATGGTTAAATATTTGAAATTGATTTATCTCATTGATTTTATACTAGAAATTTAATTAGATTTAAATTTGGATTTGTATTTGGATTGGATCTGATTTATTTTAAATTTATTTAAAAGGGGATTTAAACTACTCCTAATTCTATCCAATTGGGAATTCCCACATACTATAAATAGGCAGGTACTCCTCCAGTTTCCACACCACAATCACAAGTGCATCGTGTCTGTGACCATCCAGTCTCTTATTCCATATTTTACAACTACATTATCTATATCCCCGTGTCGGACACACCCCGACATCATCGAATACCCGATCCTAACTCTACCATCCCAACCACCAAACCCCTCGCCGTCATCAGCCCCCAACTCAGGTCATCACCACCCTCGCCAATCATCAGACCAACCACCACCATTATCGACACCATTGCCGCCGTCACCACCCTCACCGTTCCCCGTTCCGACAGCACCCCCACATACCATCGCCGCTACCACCACCGTCATCGCCACCACAACCACACAATGGAAAACGAAGGGGGTGACACCTCACTTGAGTCGGCGCGCCACCGTGCCGTACAGACCGAGATTTCTCCGCCCGGATGAGCTATCCACACCGCGTGCATCCCACATCGGCCGCCCCGACCGCCGCAGTCAGTGTGGCACTGAGTCCGCCGCCACAGCGTCCTGCCCGCCGGCCTCCGACGTGAGCGCCACCGCGCACTGGGCCCCACGGGTGGCCGTCGGCCGACCTGGAGACGCCGCCCCTCTACTCCGCCGCTCCCGCCGTCCGGAGCAACGTCGTCCTGGCACACCGCTCCGGCCATCCCGATCCGCCGTTCTCCGACGCCGCACCGATGATTCCATCCAGTCCCGGCCGCCTTCCTCTGCCGATCTCCAGATCCAGGCGCGCGCCCAAACCGCACGCCCACCCGTCCAACTCGCCGCCTCCAGGCGCGCGCCCAGCCACGGCGACCGCATCCTCCACGGTCGTCTCCCCGTTCCTCTACTGAACCGCCACCAGTGGCCGGGGTCGCCGTGCGCCTCTCTGCGCTGGTCTCCTCCTCCGGCGATCCACCGCCGCCTCTGCGGAGCGCCCACCGCGTGGCCGCCTTCCCCTGACCTTCTTCCGCCTCAGATCCAGACCGCCGCCGCCTTCATCGCCGCCAGCCACCGACGCCAACCGCTGGGAAAAAACCATAAATTCCTAAATCTCCCACCGCCTCGACACTACAACAAAAAATTCTTTTAATGACGGCTAAAAAGCGTCATTAATGACAAACCATGACGCTTTTTTTCCACAGCAACCGTTATGAAAATGGGTGTTATAAATGTTTTTTAAAAGTGTCATAAAATAACCGTCATTAATAGTTTCTATAAAAGCGTTATGAATAGTTAATATATAGTGCACAATTCAGGACATTTTGAAAGCGTTATGAATAGATAATCTGTATAAGCTCAATGTAGAACATTTATAACACTCAATATTACTGAATTCATCACATTTATAATGCTTAATACTGCACATTA
This sequence comes from Iris pallida, assembly GCA_029216955.1. NCBI lineage: Eukaryota > Viridiplantae > Streptophyta > Magnoliopsida > Asparagales > Iridaceae > Iris > Iris pallida. The sequence goes on from JANAVB010039017.1 coordinate 9,916,991, forward strand.
TATATTACTTTCCAAAAACTTCTCAATTCAATTTTAAAACAACCATATTGAACTATATTCACAAGAAAACATCGAAATATTATATCACCATCTTCATTACATTATCTCAAAATAGGGTATCCAAATACATATATTTACAACTACTACTTAAATGGATCATCAAAACAAGTAATTACTTTGGCTTCAACTTGAGCACATCAAAACTGTCAATATCACGTGTAGCAAATCCCTGAAAAAGATAAAAACACGGAGACCAGGTCCTCATCATTTATAAGCACCAAAAAGCTTTTCATCATCTCAAGTACCTTCTCAGCATAAGGAAGAAAAGCCTGCTCCGCAGCAGCTGCTACCGAGCCTATTGCAGACTACATCAAGTCGAAAAGAAGGGTTGTAATAAAGAAGAAAATAATTCTGCTATAGATTTCTACATAGAAAGACAAAGAGAAGCAGAAGTACCATGCAAGTTTCTTACAGATTTCGAGGACTAGTTTGGAGTGCAGTAATTAATCTCCCCATCAGGGGATCAAGATAAGGAAGGATCTCTTCTCCCATATCCTCACGAAAAGCTGCCAGTGCATAGTATAACTTCTCATGTGATATATATTACAACCATAAGAATGCAATGGCCTGGAAATAATAGAGATTCTTGTACACACACAAAAAAAGAAGATAAATTACCTTCACTTCATCTGAAACATCTTCAAGGGTATTCAGAATAGAGGGAAGTACACTTTCATAACTAGAAATGATCCCAGGTTGCAGGTTTTCAGCAAATTGACCCAGTACAAATGAAGCAGCTCCTCTTACCATCTGTTCCTGATCCTTCAAAGCTGATAGGGTAATGTGTAACACATTATCCAGCCTGTCTTTCAATAACTCAGAACAACCTTCAGAGATTACACCCAGTGAAGTAGCAGAAGCCTCGCGAAACTTCACATTAAGAAATATTGCTTAATAGCAAAACCGTAGTTACCTGGATGATGGTTCTCTTTGATACACGGTACTAGTACACAATACAAGCCTTTCCCTAGCATGCAGTTCGAGGTGGCTAAGCTTAACAAGTATGTTGTTGTTAGCTTAGAGCAAATTTGTGTGTATATATGTGGTCTACTTGTGAAAATGGTGTACAGAATCCTACACGATACTACTCTTGTATGCTTTATTTTAACAATTGATTGATGTTGTCGTCTTTTATATCACCATTTTATTTGCTTCTGAGAAATAAAGGTAGTCCCAGATAACTGGTTCATTCAAGTTTGAAACTTGGTATGTTCCATTAACAAGACAGCCTCTCAACCACAAGGGTATGCCATATCATGCAATAAATATTATTAACATTAAACCTGCAGAAGAAATTGTCAACTAAGTATGCAATGAATATACTTAAGAAGATTAAAAGATACTAAACTATTGACAATTTTCATCAGATTATATTTTTTCCTTAGGACGTGAAATGTTACATATTACCTTGTCAACTTGCATTCTTTACTAGTCTTTGGGAACCTAATGGAGACAAAAGAGTAGGCTTGTCTACATACCATCGTCTCTTTAACTTGTGCAGGAACCTAACACAACTGTGTAGGAGTGTTGACTTAGCGATCATGAACTTTGGTCATTCTTTGCCGAGCTTTTATATTTTGACTATGTAGCCAGACCCATTTGATGGAAAAGGTGTTAGATAAAGAGGAGGATAAGCAATCTATCGCATAAATGGTGAGGTAGTAAACACCACTACAAACTGACTATGAAGCTCCTTCACGAATGCTTCACACAGTAGTTCTAACAAAAATCAAATGCTTGGAATGCATAGGAGAAACTACTAGAAAGAATATTCATATAAATCAAGGTACAGAGGAAAACCTACCATTTTCACTCTAGCTTTAACAGATGCAGGATACAAGACTTCACAGATTTTTTGACCATAGTTTGGGAGCTCTGAGGCTAATATTTTGCCCATCGCTGACAAAAAGAATAATGATTGTTAGAACTAAGATGTAACATATTTCCAATAGCGAGAAAAATATTCAATTGAATCTTATTGTATACCAGAATTTAAAGTTCAATGATAGAATTTATCCTTGGATTCCTAATCATTTTGCTTGCTTCGCTGTGATATCTTTTCACTTTCCATGAATTATTTTTATGCTTAAGAAAAAATAAAAGCAACACAGAAAATGGTTGTATGGTCAAATTACCTTGTTAATTGCTATCATTTTTTTTTACAAACTTTACTGTACTTTTTGCAGTGGAATTCGACTTCAGCGATAGTTACCTTGCTATTGCAGGTTCTGACGTAAGGTATATTTTCAGTACCCTTCTTGAATATTTCATAGACATGAGATGGTTATGATCTTAATATCAGTTTGACATGTATATGTGTCCGTTCACATTAATTGCCGACGCTCTGAACAAATTTGAGAGCTAGAAGCCAAATCAGATTTTTTTTCCCAGTAATTCGGTGGATACAAGAACATATGATCCTGGAGCAAAACTATAAAGATAGAAACTCAACCCAACATTTCTTGATACAACTTCATCATAAGCATTTTGTTAATTATTTCCAACAGCCTCTTGTTTAGACACAAGGATCAAAGATTCTGTTTTCTCCATTTATGCTATTCAATTTTTAAACTGATTATTGCAGGGTCTACCAAGTTGCTAACGTAAAGCTAGAATGGAATATTGTCAAAAAAATTCCAGATTTATCAGGCACAGGTGAAAAGAGAACTCCGTTTTCATACTCAAATGTCTCAGACTTCACGTGTTATGTTATGTTGTCTTTTTGTACTTGTGGTCTCCAACTTCCTATGTTGTGTTGTTATCCTTTCCTTTGTCCATCCATGGCCTTTTCTGATTCTTTGGTGGCCAGGGAAAGTCACATGCGCAAAATTCGGTGGGGATGCAAAATACATGACAGTCGGTTCCATGGATCGTAACCTTCACATCTTTGGACTTCCAGGGGTGGAATCAGAAGATTCGTGATTCCCAATTTGGTGAGAAATTTGAAATATGATAGAATTAATCAAGAGAAGTGAGATGAACATTGCATCCAACAGAGGGAAGAAGAAGTTCTTACTATTGATTGCCGCCGAGGAAAGCTCAGTGCCACCCCTAGATCGCCGTGGTGGTGCTCGTCTTCGCTATGGCTGTAAGCTTCTCGAGGAGGAAGAAAGAGGCGAATGGTGTGGAGTCGAACAGAGCTTCGATGCTGAAGTGGGGATGAAGAAAACGAAGGCCGTGGGGGTCTTTATATAGGCGGAGAGCGGTGGTCGACGGTTATGATCGAACGGCCAGGCTCTCGTTGGCCACGTCGACGGAGGTCTTCGGCCACGTCGACGAAGGTCTTCGACGGAGGTCTTCGACAGAGATCTTCCGGCGGAGCTAAGGTTAGGGTTAGGGTTTGTGGGAGGGGGCATTGGGGCTAAGGTTAGGGTTTGTAGGAGGTTGAAAGAAGGAGGAGAAGGAGAAGATTAGAGTTTAGAAAAAATTTAGGGTTCAAGGAGATGGAAATGAGCAAGAAACTGAAAGGGGTTTGGAAAATTTTAGGGTTCAGGGAGAGGAGGGAAGAGGGGGGAAGGGAAGCTCTGAAAAAGATCAGGTGTGAAGGGTTTTGTTGAAGTTTATTAATTACAAGTTTGCCACCGCTCTAAACTATTAATGACGCTTTGTTTTATAAACGTCATAAAAAGCCTAGAATTAGTCAAAACCGTCATAGAAATAAAGGTATTTCGAACTTTGATAACGCTTAGGTATCAGGCGTTATCAATACGTCTTATCGAGCGTTATTAAAAGGGTTTTTTGTTGTAGTGCGACCGCGCCGCACCGGCGTCCTCCGTGCACCCACCTCGCCGATCCACCGTTCTTCTCCGCGACCCGAGTCGTCGCTACCTCCTCAGGCGCCGCTGGGCCGAGCGCCGCCCCTCAGTATGTTTCTTTTTTTCCACTCGCTCTCTCTCTCTTTCTCCAGATCGAATTGGGGGGGAGAGCAACAGTAGGTATTAATTAGTAATATATTTATTATTATTATTATTAATATCATTATCATTATCATTATCATTATCATTATCATTATCATTATCATTATCAATATTATTATTATTATTATTATTATTATTATTATTATTATTATTATTATTATTATATTTATATGTAGTTAAATTCTTAGGATTATTTTGTCATGAATTTGCTAATAAAATAGTTTATTATATTTTTATATAAATTTTCTTCTCTTTCAAAATTATCTTGTAAAAAAATAATATATATAAATATTGGGCTTGGCCTAATATATATTACCAAAATATTTTATAAAAGTTTTATTTATTATAGTTACTAAATTATGTTTTCAAGTATATAATAATATTTTACAAAAATAATTTTAGTATTTATGTGAAATATTATAAAAATATTTCTAAAAATTTGTATATATATCTACTTCCACAAATTATCCCCAAATTCTTTTCCTTGATCACGACTGATCCCTCGTTCTTATTTTTACGCCATTTCGGACCCTTACGCATCGACTTCGGCTATTGGACAAAACTGAACTTGTCGGATCATTGCACAACACCAGGCGACACACCAGACAAGATACCTTGCCATTATACTATTTATATTCAGTCTGCATTTTTATTACATATCACTGTTTATTTATTTCTAGTTCTTGATTACTGCCTGCTCAGTGATATTAGTTGTACCTTGTTATTTACCTTTGATTGCATATGGACTTAGAGTTAAGGGACTACCACTAGCTTAGTACATTGCATAAACTTTGACACTGTTGTGCCACGAGATGTGTGAGTATGAGTAGCATATAGTCTACTGACTTGCGTGTTGGCTGATCACTGATGCGTGCAGGACGTGCGTTAGGTCTAACTGTCAATAGTTGTGTGTTAGAAGACTTGACGGTTAGTAGTGTTACAGGGTCGTGGATGCGACATCATAGGTACTTTGGGTGGGGAGAATATTTTCTTATCATATGGGCTTCTATTGCACTTCCCTTGTAACCCGGAAGCTCCGCTGGAGATACGGGTATGAGCCTCTCAAGTTGGCCATTGTCGTTTTTGAACGTCATACTCTCGGTCACTGGTGCCCAAGTGGAGACTATACCAGATCCCATTACAGCCAGGGCTCATACAACGAAAGGTTTGTTCTCACTGCATGTTCACTTTAGTTTGGTTAGGTTACCTTAATTGTGTCTTGTCACTTTCTCTGATTGTGGCATATTTTATATTCAGTCTTTTATGGCATGTTGATATATCTTGTTACGTCCCTTTGAGGACCTGGTTATCTCGCCAGGTGTATGCTCTTATGATTTCTGCAGGTGCTCTAGATAAGGCTATGACTTGCGCTCTGTTCATCGAGATGTTGCTCTTGGATCATCATCTCCTTGCTCTACTAAATTCCTTTTCTTGTATATTTCGTTCTTATTAAAATTAGTTGGTAGTGGACTTTGTCTCCGCCCAACGATTGTATACATGACAAATTCAAAGTTGCTTTTATATCATTATTTAACTTTGTGGATGAGATTTAGTACCTTGGTTACTGCATTTTACAGCTTATGTATATATACGAGGGTCCATATACTTCATATGTATACAGTTGGCATGATTGCGTTCTAGTCCTATGTATTTTGGGACTGGGGCGTTACATAGGGTACATACATGCCTTTACTCAGAAGAGCATGCCTACTTCTTACAACTTTGCAAAGGCAAAACTTGGAATTTTTTAAGTAACTTCTTTTAAACTCTTGCATAGAACTTCTAGCTGAATCGCACTGAGCACCTTGGAGCTTAGGATATTTTATGGCTAGTAGATTGGAAGAGTAAGGCTTAGAATGCATAAGGCTTAGAAGATTGAGAGTGAGAGATGATAGATGATTTGAAATGAGAAGGATCAAGCTCTATTTATACTAGTCAGGGGAGACAGAGTTCTGTCCCAAATAATCAAAAATTCGAACAATGGACAGCTCGCAGCCAGGTGTTCCTAAAAACCATGTTGCTGATTTTAAGGAGGCAGAGTTCGCCCGAGTTTTATCTTAGGCAGAGTTCGACCAGTGTTCTGTCATTAGGCAGAGTTCGGCCAGAGTTCTGTCTTAGGCACGGTCTGGCTAGAGTTCTGTCTTAGGCAGCGTTCGTCCAGAGTTCGGTCTGCCTCAGACCAGAAGCCTTATATGGGTGAGGGTGGTTTGGTTTGGTTCAAGAATTGGTTTGTTTGTATGGTGGAGCTTGGAGAAATATGTCTAGGGGTTGAGATGACACAGTGCGATTCAACGTACACATTTTTATAAACTCAATAAGTAAAAAAATTACAGACTGAAAATAAATTATATTTGTAATGTAACAACTTGTAGACGACGTCTGTCTTGAACTTGATGTGTCGTATTAGTTCATAGGTGATGTTCTATCTTGATCTTGATGTGTCGTATTGGATCATATCAGATATCAATTGTTAATTATCTAAATCAGGTTGACTGTGATCCAGTTTGGGTCAACAATTTCTCCCATTTTGATAATTCACAAAATGATATTTGTATGTCTCAATATTCATACCTGGACACATGTTGAAGGAGAGAAGATCTTTTGCAAGTATGAAGTGGCTCCCCCGTAAATAAATATTTCTGTCCTGGTACAAAAGTTTTATCCAATCATAACAGATAGATATGATGCATATGCAATATCATATCTCAAGACATAAAATACAATATCACATCTCAAGACATAAAAGTACAATATCACATATCAAGACATAAAATATTTCTCCCCTTTGTCATTTAGCAAAATAGTGTATAGCTCCCCCGTAAAGGGATATAAAAATAGATAAAGTGAAAGACCAAACACACAACATAACCATAACCAAACTTTAATAGTGAAACTAGCAGTTTGATAATCCAGCAGGTGAAACTTGCAATCTTATTGAAACATACATAAACTACATAGAGCATGAGGAAGGCATAGACAATCATGATCAAGATATACTAAATAAAAAACAACGGAAGAAGTGTGTAAAGACAAGTATATAAACTACATATAAAATGTAGAGTACCAAATAGAAAAGAGCTTGTCAAAACATAAAATAGTTGGTAAAACTAAAAGAATTTGATAATCATCAGTAGATAGTTTACCAACATAAAATTAAAGAAAGAAATCCAAAACATAATATGATATGAAATATTACTCTAGTTTTGGAAGAGAATTATGAAATAAAGGATTTCAGTCAAAAGCCATAGGGATTAGATAATTGTAAATAATAGATATCAAAGAAGAAAGACACCAATTGAGATATTAAAATATATAAACTTGATATCAATTGAAATATATAAACTTGAAACATTGATCAATAAAACTATGATAGTCACAATTGTCCACAGATAAATAGTGAAACAAAATAAACGAATGATCAATGTAAAATAGAGCAATTAATATAAAATGATCTCATTATTTGCAAATCTATTTGCTTATCCAAATTCATGCATTTGAACTCAATTACCTTATCATGCAACATGAATACAATTTAGATAAACATTAAGGTAAAGAAAAAAATACATGAGAAAGAAAAATTCAGTCGACTTGAATGCTCTCCCTTAAAGTGTTTGCCATTGATTGTAAAAGTACAGAATAATTTATGTAGAAGGACTGAACTTAGACTCACAATACAAACTTGCTTGTACAAAGAAAGCCTAAGGACGAAAACCTAGGTACAACAATCTAAGTACAATTGTTTATTTTAGATTCTGGAGGGTGACGATAGGGGCTCGAAAAAACGACGGCTGCTCTGCCTTACTCCTTGGACGATCGGGTGCAACCTTGGCTCTGGAGAAGATCTGCTTGGCGTTAATGAAGAAATGCTCTTCTTGCTCTCTCTATATATGCTTCTCTGTCCTTTCTCCTCCCTGGATTGATCTCTGGATTTTGGATTCTCTCCTCCTCTCTGGATTTTTGGATCCTCTGCAAGGGAATGGCACCTTGCTATTTATAAGAGTGGGGGGCATCAAAAGTCGGCGGCCTGAGAATTAATTAATCGGGGCCGTCCATCTCGAATATAATAGATTTAAGCAATTAATGTGATTGCATTAAATCTCTGTGGGCAATAAATGTTGATTGCCATGAATATTCGCGACTTGTGATGGCTTGCTACATGTCTAATTTGCTCGATTTGACTTGATCTGGGCAATTATGGTGATTGCAATAAATCTGATTTTGTTAGGATTTATTAGCACCCATAATTCCACGAAGATAAGACTGCCACGTGTCTCAATCATCGTAAAAAGTGCCACGTGTCTCCACTGGGTCATCTTAGCAGAGCCGCATATGAGTGGGCTGCATGAGGATGAACGGCCGCCTGAAGATGGGCAGCCGCATGGGGATGAACAGCCGCATGAAGATGGGCAGCCGCATGAGGATAGGCAGCCGCATACTGACGGACGGTCGCATAAAGGATGTAGCCGCATGAAGATGGGTGGCCACATGAAGTGGGAGGCCGCATAAAGAGGGCGGCCGCATAAATACAGCAGCCGCATACCTCGGAACGGTGGATTCTGCCAGCTGTGAAAAGATTTTCTCGTCTTCCCTAGGAACACGCCTTTATGTCAGTCATTACTGTGCCTTTATGTAAGAGCTGTCATTTGTCAGAGCTGTCAGCCGTCAGAGCATTAAATACGGCCAAAGATAAAGGGAAGAGCTGTTGAAGGCCACATGGCTCTGGGTCTCATGGAACTATCCAAGCCGCATAGACGCTTGAGCTGCATGGACCCCTGAGCCGCATGGGCTCTCTGAGCCGCATGGAGATCCTTGGCCGCATAGACCTTTCTTTATTCTTTTCCATGCTTCTACAAGACCTCCTTCAAGGTTTTCAATTTGTAAATTGAAATACTTTGAATAAGAAGCATGGCTATGTATAAACTCCTCTGGCCGCATTGGGTGTTCTGGTCGCATGGACGTCCCAGCCGTATGGCCTCCTCAGCTGCCTGTCCATCTGAGCCGCATTGACCAACCAGCCGCATAGGCTGTCTGGCCGCATGTGCTGTCTGGCCGCATGGGCTCCTTGCCACGTCATCCTGCCACGTATGTAAATCTTTTGCATTAATTGCCTTTGATTTGCTGTTAGATTTTAAAGCCGTTTTTCGAGGCAGGATCCCAAGAGTTTGATCTTTATTTAGTCGGTTCGTCTTGATAACCGACGAGTCGGTTTTTATGCTGCACACGGATCGAAGCGCCCTCTTTTTGCCTATAAATAGGAACATGTTCAGATGGAGAGACTTCTTTACTCTCTCTCGTCTTCAACTCTTGCTGCCCTAATTTTTTGTCTCTGTATTCCTTCTCCGACCGTCGGACGACCATGGCCCCCAAGTCTTCCAATGCTACCTCTGCCGCGGCGAAGGGCAAGAAAGCGGCTTCTTCGTCGACCACGACGTCTAAAGTGCACCCTGACGTCCACCCTGCTTTTAAGGGTAATGATTGGATGGAATATTGAATGCTGTAAACCCTAAAAAACCATGGCTCTGTTGGATATTTTATGCACAAGCCTTCATTCTTCATCATTCTTGAACTGCCTAAGTTCAACATGATGAAGCCGCATATGTTGCATGGGCCGCATGACCCTCTCATATCCGAGCCGTATGGGGCATGCCCTGTGTTTGAGCTGCATGAGAAGGACTTGAGCCGCAGGAGCACTTCTAGATTTGAACCGCATGAAGTCCCATTGAACATGACCGCATGAGCTCCTGATGAACTGGACCGCATAAAGCTTCGCTAAGTCGTGCCGCATAAGCTCATCTACTAAATGGAACCGCATAAGCTCAACCGAACCGCATAAGCTCTATCGAAGCAGTACCGCATGAAACCCAACTGAATTGGGCAGCATAAGGCTACGTTGGACCGAGCCGCATAGGCTCATGGGAGCTTTTTAAGAAACTCCAAGTGTTTTCGTTTTAACCATCTTTTAATCTCGCTTCTTTTGTCTTTCTTCAGTGGATCTGCCAATTAATCCAGCATGAGAGATTTTGGTGGTTTCAGTCCAATATGCCATGGGTGTGCAGCTCGACGACTTAGTTCGACGTGTGTCAGATCAGCTTTCCACCGATGAGCCTTTAGAGAGGATGAGCGCCATCAAGAACCAGCCTCTCCACTTTCTTTGTACCATGATGAACTCGGGAAGGCTGGAAGGAGATTATCTGAAACCAGCCTTTCTCTTCGGGGATGCTCTATCCATAAAGAACCCCCGAGTGTTGGACATTTCTAAGAGCTGGGACTTTACTCTGGACGGGGTGAGGATCCATATTCCCGAAATGGAACATCATTTTCCCCTCTCGTGGTTCAATATGGTATCGTTAAGCAGGAAGATGGTGGCTCCCTAACTCCAACCTAATCGAGGATGTTCGTGGGCAACATCCATTATAATAAGAATATTAGGTCAGCATATGCGAGCAGGGACTCGGTCAGTCGGAGCGTGATGGGACTGACTCCGGGTACCTTCATAAACGTATCTGGTCCCAACTTCATATTTACTCTAGCCGATACCTTCCTGAATCAGCTCGCTCGCAAGGGGTCTTATCCTGTTGGCAGGTTGTCGTTGCTGAACTGGATAAAGCCCATCCCTACGTTGGCCAACCTGACCTCATGGATCTTGAGGAAATACGAGGCATTCCTGCGGGAGATTGACCTCTATTATGCCATCCGGGGCACCTGTTACGGGTTACCCATCAACAAGCCATTGTTCATGGCTCTTTTGAAAATGTATAACCGGCGGACGGGAACTTTCTTCGCGCCCGAAGGGGAGTTGGGACTTGCTCTCCATGAAATGTATGTTGTTCTAAGCTGCCACGGGGGGGACGAGGCCTTTGAAGTGTACACCCCGACAAACAAAGAATTCGAGGATCTGGATCGACGATTCCCGAGTTTTGTTGCCGTGTACCGGGAACTGTTATGCCACCACAGTATCTGTCACCAAACGTCTATCAAGAAGGACGGTAGCTCAGAAGGAAAACGCTCCCCATACCAAGTCCTCGGTCTCATATCTTTTCAAATTATGTCCCTCTGGATAGGTTTCTTCCCGAGGTCCTCAAACCCAGGAGGAGATAAAAAACTTGATGTCGAATGCCAAGAGGTCGAGGTCCACCAGTGACAAATTTGGGAGCCAAACTGACTCCTTCAGCTATTTCTACTACGGTACCCGGCAGATGTCTGAAAAAGCGCTCTTGGCCGGATTCTTGATGGTGTGGCTACAGAACTGCATAGTCTCGAGAGGGGCATGTTCCATTGAAAGGATCAACCGCCACTTCATCCTCCCTGCCGTAAAGCTGGTCTTCAGAGTCAGGCTGGCCCTTCTTCCGGCCATGGTGTGTAGCATACACCACGGCCTTCGCGCCTTTTCGTCCAAGGTCATTGCCTGCGAGACGAAACTGGACTTTGAGAGAATAGAGCTACCCTACCATTATCTAATGGGGTGGCTATTGATGTATTATCGGTCGTTGATGAGGCCCGGAGCAGAAGATGGCGTTACCGCTGATGACGCTTTCCTTTTCTGATACCATCGTCAGCCCTGGGACTACGACACCATGCCAGCCTGTCGAAAGGCGTTGGCGAGAGTAGACGGGCACGACTTCTTTGTGTATGTTCCTTAATTTACCGCTAGAGAAATGAGGGGTGTACATGTTGATGGCACTGAACCTCCCCTCCTCTTATCTGAGAAAATGCTCCTTTGGCTGCACAACATTCGTCCAGCGCACCTCGTATATCGTTACCGCAATAACGTATACCTGGAGCCCTACTTGTCCAGCAGGTTCTCCCGCCAGTTCGGGTATAGCCAGCTGTTCCTTGCTTGTCCCAGTGCTTGCCTGGGCTTTAAAGGCAGCGTCCTTGATGGTATCAGGGCCTGACATTATTACAGTACGGTTCATACCCGAGCTAGCTTCTCGGTCCCCGATACTAATATGTCAGGGAAGATTTTGTACATGGCGTCCCTCTATCATGTTACGGCGAGCAAGCCTTCCGTTAATTTTGACATGAGTACCAACTTTATTGTCGGTACTGGCTTGGTAGAGAAGCCCAAAGGGTCCAAGAAGAGAAAGAAAAAGGCAAATATGGTTCCTGTGCCAGACTCGGAGTCCACTACGGCGGGCGAAGAGGATGATGAGCAGGATGCCGATGATTCGTTCTATCCCTCGGACGAGGAGGTGGGGGATCAGCCACCTATTGTGCTGGATAAAGTGGTGGCGGGACAGCCGCCTGCTGTGCCTGACGAGGTGGTGGAGGATCAACCACCTGCTGTGCCTGGTCCTTTGCGCGAAGCAGGAGCATGTTCACTGATGATGGCAGAACCTACTCCACGAAGCGAGATGCGGTAAGACGCCGCAGGCTGTTTACTAAGGATGTTGAAGCTGTTTCTGAGGTGAATTGAATTTCAACTACCTTCTCCTTCTTTTTCTAAACTATGGCCAAATCATTTTCTTTTGCTCTGTGTAGGCGTCAGGAGAAGATGAGTCTTCAGAGCCGGCGGTTGCCTCTGCGATCGATCTGACTTTACATAATTTGATCGACGACGTGTGCGTCGATACCGTTTCTTCTGAGGTCCTCCCGGTGGTGGCGGAGGCCGCTCATGATGCTGGGGGTTCGACCCAAGGCGATGTGGGCCCTGCTGATCCTGTCTCCGAGATTGTCGACTCTCAGCCAGGCGATATCGACCCAGTTGCATCTCCTTCTGGGGTGACTGGGTCGGAGGAACCGACTGCCTTCTATTCGGAGGTTGCTGGTAAGGAGACCACAGTGGTTGTAAGCGAATCTGAGCCTCCATAATCCTCCGCTTGTAAGATAAGCCAAGTCTTGACTAGCTCGGAGGCTTATTTACTCCATCAGCACATCCTTCGGGTTAAGTTGATTGATGGTTGCTTTAGACGTACAGGTCCCGCCCCCTCATTGCCGGTGACGGACATTGTCGGGGCGGACTCTACCGGAGGGGATCTGATGGAAGCACATGTGCCTCCTTCTCTTCCGACCTATATTGAGGGGCCTCCAGCTGGATCGAGTTCGGGGGCTCAAGTGGCGGCACAGCCGGGGTAGGGGACAATATTTCCTGCATCCTCCTCTACTAATATGGTTTCGAGGGTTGACCTTTCCGCCTTACCGATTATCCAAGCTCTTCGGGCGGCGGAAGAGGAGCTAGCCGCTATTCATGCGTCTTTTCGAACAGAATTTGTTTCCCTGGTGGCAGGGATGACAAGTTCCGATGCTACTGCTTCGACACTTCCAGCCACACTTTCTTTGACGCCGTCCTCTACAGAAGTTTTGGATGAAGTGTCACAGGATATGGTTGACAGCTTTTACCGCCACATGAAGAGAGGGGTCGAAGTAGCTGTGAAGAGGGGGACTCCCTTTGCTATGGCCCGTCAGTGCGCCGGTGGCCAAATCGACATCCTTAGAACACTCCCCGGTGGGGCGGGGCTAGTTGCGCCTCTGGAGCCCAAACTGCTAGAGGCTGATCGACTTGTGACCCAGTTTCATGTGCTGCGCCATGCTGATCTGTCAGCGGCAATAGATCAAGAGCGCACTTTCCTCATAACCGCGGTGGAGAAGGTGAGGCTTGCTCGGGATTCGATCAAGCCGACCATACTGAAGGACCACCGTGATCTGTCTCAGTTATACGATCAATTGAGCCATAGAAATAAAGATTTTATGGCTTGGGAAGCTACCGCCTCCCGCGTGGTAATCGACACCAGGGCGCAGATCCTCTAGCTCTAGAGAATGCTGGCCTTTCTAGAGTCTGAGCTCGAAGCCGTCCGTACCGAAAAGGGACTTGTTATCTAGGAGGCTGACAGACTTAGTCGAGCTTCTGCCAATCTGGAGCTCGCCCTGAAGAAGATGGAGGATGGCTGGCGGGCACACATGTATTTTGATGATGCTGACCGGTTGTCCCAGGAAGCGGAGCACCGAGCTAAGCAGCGGCTTGAACGGGGGACCGCCTTGGTGAAGAACCGCCTCCTGGAATTATGTAATGCCGAACCATAGTCGACCTTTTTGTCCTTTTGTTCATGTTCTTTTTTTTCTTTTTGAGGGGGACATGGTCCCAGAACATGTAATGCTTTTTGACTTTCAAATAAAGAGTATGTTTCATCTTACCCTTCATTTGTATTATGTTTGTGGTTTTGAGGTGTTTGCCCCACTGGGGGACTGTTGTGGACCTGTTACCCTTGGCATACCTGGGTTTTAGGTATGGATAACAAGTTTGATGGGGATACCTAGAACAGTTCCACGGTAAGGTGGTCATGAACGTTCCTGGTTGCGGGAAAAAGAATGCCATGGAGCAGCTGGGCTCCCGGGGCATGATGAAAAATGATAGGCCTGTACTAAAAAACTTAGCAAAGGACATTTGTGGGCCTATTATCTTTGGCGTACCCTAGCTTAGGATACGGATAATAGGATGAAAGGGAACCAACATACTTACTCAGAGGTAATGAGGACATGGCAAGCATGAGGGTTTTTTCACCGCGGAATCTTCCTACTCAGAGGTAATGAGGACATGGCAGGAGTGGACTCAACGGAGGATATTTGTGGTCAACATAGGACATTTGTGAACCTACTATCCTTGGCGTACTCCGGTTGTGGGTACGGATAATAAGTCGAAAGGGAATCAACATACTTACTCAGAGGTAATGAGGACATGGCAAGCATGAGGGTTTCTTCGACGGAGCCTTCCTACTCAGAGGTAACGAGGACGTGGTAGGAGTGGGCTCCATGAAGGGGGTACATAGAACGACTCAGAGGTAATGAGGACATGGAAGTTCTATGTAGAGGGGTGATTTGTTTTTTGCGGAAGTGAGACGACTCAAAGGTAACATCGACATGGTTGTTTTGGAAATTTGTGGATCTGTTACCCTTTTTGTGCACTGGGAGTGCAGGAAGTGGATCATGAGGAAGGAGCTCTTTCAGGAAGAAAGTTCAGAGGTATTGTTATACATGACTTACTACCTAAAAGGAGCGACCGGGATGTAAGTTCAGGGGTACCTGTAGGTACATAATTCGACAATCCCGGATATTTGGAATCAAAGTTGGAGTTCAGCGGTACAGGAGGGTACATAACTCAGCACTCTGGGATTTTGTGGAGGAGAAATGTCAGTTCAGTGGTACTGGAAGGTACATAACTCAGCAATTGGGATATTTTGTGGGGGCAGAATGTGAGTCCAGCGGTACCAGAGGGTACATAACTCGATAATCTAGGATATTTGTGGAAGAAGGGTATGAGTTCAGCGGTACCGGGGGTACATAACTCGGTATTTGGGATATTAGTGGAAGAAGGACATGAGTTCAGCGGTACCGTGGGGTACATAACTCGGTATTTGGGATATTAGTGGAAGAAGGATATGAGTTCAGCGGTACTGGAAGATACATAACTCGGTATATAGGATTTGGAGAATGTCGTTTAGACATAATACTTCTTCAGGAACTTGCCGTTGACGGGCAACATAAGCAAGTCTCCGTTTTGTTTCGCGAGGCGGTAAGCACCGTTGGAGAATACAGCCTCAATGATAAATGGGCCTTCCCACTTTGGCTGGAATTTGCCGATGGTTTTGTGAGTCATAACCATCGGCCTCCGAACTGCTAGAATGTAATGCCCCAGTCCCAGAATACGTAGGACTAGGAACGTAGACATGCCAGCTGTATTCATACAAAGTATACTCCAATATATGGAAGCCTCATATAAATACATAAGCTGTGAAATGCAGTAGAACCATAACTAATCTCATCCACACAGAATAAATGAATAAAAGATCATATAATGAGAATAAATTTGTCTTGATACAGTATGTTGGGCGGAGACAAATACACTACCAACAAAATAAGGAAAAGTACATAGAAAATGAAATGAGTGGCGAGCGAAGCGAAGACGATCCAAATGCAATCATCCTCGAAGAAATAACGAAGATCACGGCTAGAGCTAAAGCACCTGCAAAAGACAATAGCACACACCTGGCAAGACAACCAGGTCCTCAGAGGGACGTAACAAGACACATAATATCATGCCATATAAACTGAATAAATATCGCTCAAATAAATAAGTAAATCGAATTATAACATGGTCCAATACGCACCTACTGAACGAGCGTACCATCCCCCCAACCAAACAAGGACAGGAGATGGTAAACTAATTCACGGTAAAGTATCTTCCCATGCTATGAATCCAATATGGTATCCGGACCCCAACAAGGTTCAATACCTTCTCATCGAAGTAGTAAGTCACACCTACAACCAAACAAGGACAAGATGTGACGAACTAATCCGTGACAAGTTATTGTTCCAAGCCACGGTCAGATACAAGTACCCAAACCAAAAGTACTCGTACCTAACGGATAAAGGTAGCCTACCGTTCTAAGTGATATGTAGTTAAGAACAATCCTTCCTACGCATGGGCCCTGGCTAAATAGGATCGGCGTAGTCCCCCCTTGGGCACCAGAGGCCCCAGCAGTAAGAGCATGACGTTCCGCAGAATCGTCAGTGGCCGTCAGTAATCATGGGTAATCTGACCCGCGTCTCCGACGGAGCTCACGAGTTACAAAAGGGAAAGTGCATCGAAGCCCATACGCTAAGGAATTGTCCTCCCCGTCCAATGCCTACTGTGTTGTATCCACAACACAAACCACTATAACTGCTAAGTCAAACTAGCATGCACCCTCTATTAGCGGTTATTCCTATCGCACGGCTTGTACGTACTGGTGGCCAGCCAATCACGCACTTTCGTGTCCTACATGCGACACACAACTTCGTGTTACAACGTGTCAAGGCCAATGAATCCAATACACAAGGTGGTCCCTTAAATCTAGGTTTAATTTGTAAGAAAATAATACACAGCAGAAAATATAATAAACAGTAAGTTCTAACAGTTATGCCTTGTATCACAGTTTATTTTGCATAAAGAAAATAATGAACATGCATGAAATATGAGCTAAAATAATTAAACAGCAAATGGTAAGGTGTCTTGCCTGGTAGGGCGCCTGGTGTGCTGCGAGGATCAAGGTGGCACGATCTGCAACTTCGGTGCAACAACTACACAAGGGAACCTCTGTTGGTGGTACAAACTGGTGCATCGGGTCCAGAACGGTTAATTTAGTTAGGGTCGACACAAAGTCTTACGAATTTAGCAAGGGTTATGAATAACGGGATTGGCTACGGACAGGAGAATAATCGAAGGAGATAATATATATACAATTTTTAGAAAAATTATTTATAATATTAGAAAACTAAAAATATTTAGATGAGTAAAAATCATTTTAGACCCAAAATCCTAATTTTGTTAAAATATAATTTTTAAGCCAAAACTATATTTGAAAAATAAATAGAAATACTATAATAATATTTTTAAATCAAAATTTATAGGATACCATGAAAATACACTAATATAATTTTTTGAGATATTTATAATATATCGATTAATAACAAATACGATGTTGATATCAGTAAAACTAGTGACAATAATAATAATAAATACTAAATAATAATAATATTAATATTAGTAAACCGTAATGATAATAATCAATAAAATCATAATAGTAAATAACAGTAATGAAAATAATAATAAAACTAATAATGATAATAATATAAATAATAATAATAATAATAATTATATAAAAAACTTGTACATTAAAATAAGTAATAATAAATAATAAAAAATAAAAACAAAATATCAACAGAACACTAGTTCTGTTCCTCGTTTATGAGGGAGAAGAGAGAAAAAAACACAACAAAAAAAAGGTCAGAGCGAGAGGGAGAGCGGGCGAGCGGCCGGGCGTACGAGGCGGTGGAGGCGCGGTGGTCACCGGCCTAAGGCGGTGGCGGCGAGAGGTCAGTGAGGGGAGGATGGGGAAGAGAGAAAAAATCGAGATCGAGGAAGAGTGGGGTTGCAGTCGACGATGGGCGAAGCTCGAGCGGCGCGGCGCTCTGGCGGGGGAGAGCCGGAGTGAGGCGGCGCGGAGGTTCAGGAAGAGGGCGGACGTGGGTTGCTCCGGGGGAGGTGCTGCGAGAGGCGAGGATTTGATCGAACGGACGGGCGCGGCGAGTGGGCGGTCACCGGCGGAGGAGATGGGGAGAGCCGGTGAGGCAGAGGGAAGAGGGGAACGGTGTACTCCGGCGGCTTGGCGCGGCGGATGCGGGCGGCGGCTCCTCTGCGAGCGCGGCACACGAGAAGGGGGTTTGGCGGAGGCTGGACTCGGCCGTTCGCCGGCTGCCATGGGCGTGGGTTTCCGGCGGCGGCGGAACATGGGGGTTCCACAGGCGGTCCGGCTGGTGGAGATAAAGACGGGGTTCGCCGGAGGAAGTAATCGGAGCGCTCGACGGAGTTCGCCGATGCGACCGTCGCCGGGATGAGGCTGGAATCAGGTGAGTGTTCCTCTATTTTTGGGCTCTTTTGCTAGCGATGGTTTCTTTGGGGTGGTCGTCGGAATTTGGGCGCCGGTGGTGGTGTTTACTGAGTTTGGGAGGTGGTCTGGTGGTGGCGACAGGTTGCCGGGTTTGTGGGGAAGGTCGGGGTGGCTGATGTTTGGCTGTGGCGGTGGTGACTAGTGGTTTGGTAGCGACGGTGACGGGCTGGCGGTCTAGGCCGAGGGTGGTGATAGTGGTGGTGTTGACAGGGTGGTCGCGGTGGCCGTGAGGGGACGGCCGAGTAGTCGAGGGTGGTGGTGGTGATTCGGCGGTATGGTCGGGAAAGACGACGCTTGGTGGTCGTGGTATGGCTTAGTGGTCGGAGCATGTGGTTAGGATTTAGGATTGGGTCGGGAGAAGTGTCCTGCGAGACACGGGATGGATTGGCGTCCGGGATTGTCGGACGCGGGGAATATATGTATATGTACAAGAAGATAAGTAGTGGATGGGACACGGACACGGTCATGGACATGATGCACTCACTTTCGTTGTGGTGGAGAATTTGTGGATGATTGGAGTAATTCATGGAGGAGTACCTGCCTATTTATAGGATGTGGGAATTCCCATTTGGATAGGATTAGGATATTTAAAACCCAATTTAGATATTTTCTAGTTTAATTTAAAAGCAATCAAAATCCAAATCCAAATCCAATCTAATTTAAATCAAATTAAATTCTCTTAGTTAAAATCAAATCAAATCAAATTTCAAATTCTAATATGGATATCTATTTAAATAAATCCAAAAATCAAATCACGATTTAAATCTTCACAAAAATTTTGAAATGTATTTTCCAAAAATATTAATAATAATAATTTCAAAAATTGTATTTTTATTTAAAATAAACTAATAAATATTTACGAGATATAGGTATGTACAAATATTCTTTACATAAATATACTTTCTAATATACCATTTTATAGGAAAAATACTTTATAATTATAACTGCATAAATGAAAGGCTTTTCATAATTAAAACCATAAACTTGAAATGATAGCTAGAAGTAATTATTACCTATATTATTTTGAAACTATAAAATAATAAATAAAATATTTTTCTAAAATATGTACGCTCGCACATATTCGCACTCGTCGAGCAAAAATAAAATTTTGTGTGCGACGTAAAATACGACTACGCGACGTACAATACAAAATTTTAAATCCGTACAAATATTAATAAAAAAAATAATTAGTAAAAATTTAGGGGTTTTACATCCTACGCAACTTAAAAGAATTTCGTCCTTGAAATTAATAATTAGTAGGGGGTGAGAGGACACAAGGGGGGAGAAGGCACAACGGTAGATAGAAGGGTTTAAAGAAGTTTACATGGTCATAGTCTAGGTTGAGGATATGATTAAGAGACGATTGTAATCACTTCTTAAATTCAGGTGATTAGAAAGTCAAGATTGTGGATTTAGGGTCGAGGGAAAGGACGAGTAGTTAAGGCAAAGATATAGGCACATTGAGTGTTAATAGTCACAAGAGATAGGATAGCTAGGGGAACTTCAAGTACAGCGTATTCGTCCTTCTTAAACAGGTGAAGGCGAAAGCAATCTAGAGTTCGAAGGAGGCGTTATCGAATACGAAATACGTGATTCAACGACGATCGAATAATTTCAAAGAAATTGTCAAGGCAGTCATAGGTGGGACTCTAAAGGACAAGTTTAGCTATGTCCCATCCACGTAGAATAATAGACAAAAGCGAACCAAAGTGCACTCGGTTGATCAGACCATCATGCACCGGTTCTGATTAGACCATATGTTAGTGGACATGCCCAAATAACATATGTCTTGAAACAAGCTTGATAAAAGAATAAGCTTGCAAAAACTAGGCTACATTAGCATCATTAGTCAAGATGGTAAAAACATGGGCACGAGAGATTAAGATTGAAAGAAAGCAGAATGATTCTAAGTCATATCACGTGTTGGTCTCTATACAGTCGTCCTATATTCTCCTTGTCCAAGTCCTTGGTTGACTAGATGGGTTAAGGTTTTCTAAATTCTAGAACCTAAGTAGACTTGCTAAGATAGGTCGCAAGGACAAAGGGGTTGCTAGGTCATAAGGTATTCTACCCAACTTAAAGCATTAAGCTAAGGTGTTTGGGACATCTAATTAGTAGGGTCAATCTCTAGCAAGCACGAAGGGAAGATAAGATTAGGGATGGAAGGAAGCAATCAAGATGCAATTGATAAGTCAAACGGTAGATAAAATCAAGGAAAGAGGTCAAGTATGTGGATGAGATCCTAGACTTCTAAACCTATACGCAGGCTTGCTTGGTACGGTAAAGTAACCAAACAATTTATCTTGACCTGCATGGGCCACTAAAAAAATATGTAACACCCCAGTCCCAGAATACGTAGGACTAGGAACGTAGACATGCCAGCTGTATTCATACGAAGTATACTCCAATATATCGAAGCCTCATATAAATACATAAGCTGTAAAATACAGTAGAACCATAACTAATCTCATCCACACAGAATAAATGAATAAAAGATCATATAATGAGAATAAATTTGTCTTGATACAATATGTTGGACGGAGACAAATCCACTACCAACAAAATAAGGAAAAGTACATAGAAAATGAAATGAGTGGCGAGCGAAGCGAAGACGATCCAAATGCAATCATCCTCGAAGAAATAGCGAAGATCACGGCTAGAGCTAAAGCACCTGCGAAAGACAATAGCACGCACCTGGCAAGACAACCAGGTCCTCAGAGGGACGTAACAAGACACATAATATCATGCCATATAAACTGAATAAATATCGCTCAAATAAATAAGTAAATCGAATTATAACATGGTCCAATACGCACCTACTGAACGAGCATACCATCCCCCCAACCAAACAAGGACAGGAGATGGTAAACTAATTAACGGTAACGTATCTTCCCATGCTATGAATCCAATATGGTATCCGGACCCCAACAAGGTTCAATACCTTCTCATCGAAGTAGTAAGTCACACCTACAACCAAACAAGGACAAGATGTGACGAACTAATCCGCGATAAGTTATTGTTCCAAGCCACGGTCAGATACAAGTACCCAAACCAAAAGTACTCATACCTAACGGATAAAGGTAGCCTACCGTTCTAAGTGATATGTAGTTAAGAACAATCCTTCCTACGCATGGGCCCTGGATAAATAGGATCGACGTAGTCCCCCCTTGGGCACCAGAGGCCCCAGCAGTAAGAGCATGATATTCCGCAGAATCGTCAGTGGCTATCAGTAATCATGGGTAATCTGACCCGCGTCTCCGGCGGAGCTCACGGGTTACAAAAGGGAAAGTACATCGAAGCCCACACGCTAAAGAATTGTCCTCCCCGTCCAATGCCTACTGTGTTGTATCCACAACACAAACCACTATAACTGCTAAGTTAAACTAGCATGCAACCTCTATTAGCAGTTATTCCTATCGCACGGCTTGTACGTACTAGTGGCCAGCCAATTACGCACTTTCGTGTCCTACATGCGACACACAACTTCGTATTACAACGTGTCAAGGCCAATGAATGCAACACACAAGGTGGTCCCTTAAATCTAGGTTTAATTTGTAAAAAAATAATACACAGCAGGAAATATAATGAACATTAAGTTCTAACAGTTATGCCATGTATCACAATTTATTTTGCATAAAGAAAATAATAAACATGCATAACATATGAGCTAAAATAATTAAACAGCAAATGGCAAGGTGTCTTGCCTGGTAGGGCGCCTGGTGTGCTGCGAGGATCAAGGTGGCACGATCTGCAAGTTCGGTGCAACAACTACACAAGGGAACCTCTGTTGGTGGTACAAACCGGTGCATCGGGTCCAGAACGGTTAATTTAGTTAGGGTCGACACAAAGTATACGAATTTGGCAGGGGATATGAATAACGGGATTGGCTACGGACAGGAGAATAATCGAAGGAGATAATATATATACAATTTTTAGAAAAATTATTTATAATATTAGAAAACTAAAAATATTTAGATGAGTAAAAATCATTTTAGCCCCAAAATCCTAATTTTGTTAAAATATAAATTTTAAGCCAAAACTATATTTGAAAAATAAATAGAAATACTATAATAATATTTTTAAATCAAAATTTATAGGATACCATAAAAATACACTAATATAATTTTTTGAGATATTTATAATATATCGATTAATAACAAATACGATGTTGATATCAGTAAAACTAGTGATAATAATAATAATAAATACTAAATAATAATAATATTAATATTAGTAAACCGTAATGATAATAATTAATAAAATCATAATAGTAAATAATAGTAATGAAAATAATAATAAAACTAATAATGATAATAATATAAATAATAATAATAATTATATAAAAAACCTGTACATTAAAATAAGTAATAATAAATAATAAAAAAATGAAAACAAAATATCAACAGAACACTAGTTCTGTTCCTCGTTTATGAGGGGGAAGAGAGAGAAAAAAACACAACAAAAAATGGTCAGAGCGAGACGGAGAGCGGGCGAGCGGCCGGGCGTACGAGACGGTGGAGGCGCGGTGGTCACCGGCCTAAGGCGGTGGCAGCGAGAGGTCAGTGAGGGAAGGATGGAGAAGAGAGAAAAAATTGAGATCGAGGAAGAGTGGGGTTGCAGTCGACGACGGGCGGAGCTCGAGCGGCGCGGCGCTCCGGCGGGGAAGAGCCGGAGTGAGGCGGCGCGGAGGTTCAGGAAGAGGGCGGACGCGGGTTGCTCCGGGGGAGGCGCTGCGAGAGGCGAGGATTTGATCGGATGGACGGGCGCGGCGAGTGGGCGGTCACCGGCGAAGGAGATGGGGAGAGCCGGTGAGGCGGAGGGAAGAGGGGAACGGTGTATTCCGACGGCTTGGCGCGGATGATGCGGGCGACGGCTCCTCTGCGAGCGTGGCACACGAGAAGGGGGTTTGGCGGAGGCTAGACTCGGCCGTTTGCCGGCGGCCATGGGTTTGGGTTTTCGACGGCGGCGGAACGTGGGGGTTCCACAGGCGGTCCGGCTGGTGGAGATGAAGACGTGGTTCGCCGGAGGAAGTAATCGGAGCGCTCGACGGAGTTCGTCGATGCGACCGTCGCCGGGTTGAGGCTGGAATCAGGTGAGTGTTCCTCTATTTTTGGGCTCTTTTCCTAGCGATGGTTTCTTTGGGGTGGTCGCCGGAATTTGGGCGCCGGTGGTGGTGTTTACTGAGTTTGGGAGGTGGTCTGGTGGTGGCGGCAGGTCGCCGGGTTTGTGGGGAAGGTCGGGGTGGCTGATGTTTGGCTGTGGCGGTGGTGACTAGTGGTTTGGTAGCGACGGTGACGGGCTGGCGGTCTAGGCTGAGGGTGGTGATGGTGGTGGTATTGACAGGGTGGTCACGGTGGCCGTGAGGGGACGGCCGAGAAGTCGAGGGTGGTGGTGGTGATTCGGCGGAATGGTCGGGAAAGACGGGGCTTGGTGGTCGTGGTCAGGCTTAGTGGTCGGAGCATGTGGTTAGGATTTAGGATTGGGTCGGAAGAAGTGTCCTGCGAGACACGGGATGGATTGGCGTCCGGGATTGTCGGATGCGGGGAATATATGTATATGTACAAGAAGATAAGTAGTGGATGGGACACGGACACGGTCATGGACACGATGCACTCACTTTCGTTGTGGTGGAGAATTTGTGGATGATTGGAGTAATTCATGGAGGAGTACCTGCCTATTTATAGGATGTGAGAATTCCCATTTGGATAGGATTAGGATATTTAAAACCCAATTTAGATATTTCCTAGTTTAATTTAAAAGCAATCAAAATCCAAATCCAAATCCAAATCCAATCTAATTTAAATCAAATTAAATTCTCTTAGTTAAAATTAAATCAAATTTCAAATTCTAATATGGATATCTATTTAAATAAATCCAAAAATCAAATCACGATTTAAATCTCCACAAAAATTTTGAAATATATTTTCCAAAAATATTAATAACAATAATTTTGAAAATTGCATTTTTATTTAAAATAAACTAATAAATATTTACGAGATATAGGTATGCACAAATATTCTTTACATAAATATACTTTCTAATATACCATTTTATAGGAAAAATAATTTATAATTATAACTGCATAAATGAAAGGCTTTTCATAATTAAAACCATAAACTTGAAATGATATCTAGAAGTAATTATTACCTATATTATTTTGAAACTATAAAATAATAAATAAAATATTTTTCTAAAATATGTATGCTCGCACATATTCGCACTCGTCGAGCAAAAATATAAATTTGTGTGCCACGTAAAATACGACCACGCGACGTACAATACAAAATTTTAAATCCGTACAAATATTAATAAAAAAATAATTAGTAGAAATTATGGGGTTTTACACAGAACGAGATCGTCCACTTGGAATGTTCTGATTTTAACCTTCTTGTTGAAGGCTTCGGAGATACATGCTTGGTATAACTCAATCTGTTGCTGAGCCAGTAGGCGCTTTTCATCCAAGGCCTCCAACTCTTGTAGTCGGCGACGGTAGTTATCGTCCATCGTCAATTGGTAAGTAAGGGCGACGCGGAGCGAGGGGATTTGAGTCTCCAATGGGAGGACTGCCTCACTCCCGTACACCAAGAAAAATGGCGTGTTCCCAGTGGCTGTTCGGACTGTAGTACGGTACGCCCATAAGCATTCACCAAGCTTCTCGTTTCGGGCGCGTTTGTTGGAATACACGAACTTCTTGAGCAACTTGATGATGGTTTTGTTCAATGCTTCTGCCAACCCATTCGCTGTCGGATTGTATGGTGTCGAAACGACCTTCTGAATTTGGTGTTTGTCCAGAAGTGATAGAAGGCGTGGCTTGCAAACTGCAGACCGTTATCGTGGATGATCCTTCGGGGCAGTCCAAAGCGATAGATGACGTGATGCTTGAGGAAGCTGATCACGTTTGAAGTTTTGACTTCTGCAAGCGGAATAACTTCCGCCCATTTGGAGAAGTAATCCGTGATTACGAGTATGAAGCGATGTCTTCGGGAGGAAGGTGGAGTAATCGGACTGATGATATCCATTCCCCATGCTTCAAATGGCCAGGACGCCACCGTCGGATATAGAAATTCGGATGGTTGGTGGATGAAGTCTGCGTGGACTTGGCAGGCTTTGTATTTTCTTGCATAGTCTATCGCATCTGCTACCATCGTGGGCCAGTAGTAGCCCATTCGGCGAAGACGGTCTTACAATTTAGGGCCAGGCTGATGGGCCCCGTAGACGCCGTCATGAACTTCGCGTACGGCTTCTTTGGCTTCTGCGTTTGACAAACACCGAAGCAATAACCTATCGTAGGATTGCCGATACAGCATTTTTGTCTCTATATCGTAGAAGAATCTAAGAGAACGCCTTCTAATGGAGGTAGCTTCCTTTGGGTTCTCGGGCAGGATGTCGTAGACTATGAAGTCTATGAATGGTTGTCTCCAGTCTGGCACTTCGTCGATCGTCTGAGCGGAATAACTCGTCACGACTTGAACGTTGTTCTTAGGACAGACCAGTTCGTGGCCTATCACGTCAACCGAATGATGAGTATGATTTGGTACTGCTAGGGAAGCGACAAGGCCTGCTAGGGCATCGACTTCGATGTTTTGGAGTCTGAGAACGTGTTCGATGAAGAATCCCTCAAATGTCGAAATAATGTTGATCGCTATTTGGTGATAGGGGATCATTTCTTTATGGCGAACTTCGTATGAACCCTGGATCTGATTGACGATTAACTGTAAATCATCGTATGCTTCAAGATATTCTACCCCCAGCTCTCTTGTAAGTTGGAGGCCAATGACCAAAGTGTTGTACTCAGCTACATTGTTAGAGCAGGGTTCCGTGAGGGAGTAAGCACGACTGATCACTAGTCCGGAAGGAGAAATCAGCACCACCCCGACTCCAACAACGATGTTGCCCTTGGGTCCAGTTCTCGAAGCACCGTCGAAGAACATTCACCATATATCATCATGGGAGGCCGCATATGAGTCGGCGACCTCATCTGGGATTCCTTCATATACTCTGGACGACTTCGAGCCTGGGTGGGCTGCTAAAAAGTCTGCCAGGGCTTGACCTTTAACAGCCTTTTGCGGGACGAAGATCATATGATAAGGAGACAGCAATATTGCCAATGTGGCGAGGTGGGAGCTGAGTGCCCCTGGTTTAGTCATGAGGACCCTGAGAGGGTTGACTCGTGAGATCACATGTATGGTTTGTCCTGTGATATAGTGCCGCATCTTTTGAATGGCGAAAACCAGGGCGAGGCATTCCTTCTCCACGGTGGTGTATCGGTGCTCTGGCCCAATCATCATTCGGCTGAGGTAATATATATCTTATTCATGGCCTGCGTCATTGTTTTGTGCCAGCAAAGCGTCGAGGGAATGCTCCATTGCTCGTACATATAGCAAGAATGGTTTCCCAGCAAACCGGGGCCACCAGGGCTGGAGGGTTCGACCAATATTCTTTGATAATATCGAAGTCACGTTGGCATTCTTTATCCCATACGAACAAGATGCCTTTCTTCATGAGATGGGTGAATGGCCGATATCTCCCGGAGAGGTTAGAAATGAACCTCCTGATGTAAACTAACCTCCCTTGGAGGCCTCTGAGTTCGCAGAGATTTCTCGGAGGACCCATCTCCATAATTGCCTTCGTCTTCTCTGGATCTACATGAATTTCCTGGGCAGTAATAATAAATCCCAGGAATTTTCCACTGGATACGTCGAAGAAGAATTTTGTGGGATTCATCTTCAGGTTGTGTGCTCGCATCAGGTCGAATACCGTCCTCAGATCCTATAGATGGTGTCCCTTATAGCAACTCTTGACGGCGATATCATCAACATAGCACTCCATAATCTTGCACAAGTGGTCTCTGAAAATGATACCCATGGCTCTTTGATATGTGGCACCAATATTCTTTAAACCGAAAGGCATGACTGTGTAGCAGTATATGCCAATCGGTGTTCGGAATGATGTGTGCTTTTCGTCGTTAGAAGACATCTTGATTTGGTTGTACCCCGAGAAACCATCCATGAATGACATGCGTTCGAAGCCGCATGTGTTGTCAATCATGATGTCTGTGATAGGGAGGGGGAATTCATCTTTGGGACATGCCTCATTCAGAATGCGGAAGTCGATACAGATTCGAATCTTCCAATTCTTCTTGAGGACCGGTACTATGTTGGCGACCCAGTCCTGATGTTGTTCTTCACGAATGAAGCCACTGGCTATCAATTTGTTGACTTCGGCTTCGATCACATCCATAATGCCCGGGCGAAAGCGTCGCTATTGTTGTTTGACCGACTTTGCATCTGGCTGAATGTTGAGCTTGTGAAGGGCAACCTCGGGGTTTAGTCCTGGCATGTCTACATAGCTCCAGGCGAACACATCAATATATTCTTTGACAAGTTCCAGTAGCGATTCTCGCTCTTCGTCTGTCCGGCCTTTACTGACGAAGATTGGTTTTGGAGAAGATTCGCTGCCGAGGTCGACTTGTATAACCTCATCTTCAGTAGGAGGTTCTCTCTGTTCGAACCGCTTTTCCCTTTGTGCATCCAGCTGTTGGGCCCACGGCTCTAACTCGAGGATTTCAGGAATGTCTTCATCTTCTTCGTAAGCGTCGGCGAATGCCATATTGACTGACAGGACTTGTCTGAATACGTCTTCGATGCTGGCATCCGAATCAGAAGTTGGTGACCCGGTTGGATGTGAATGCCAGTCGCATTCCTTATCTGAACTTTCAGGGGTCGTTGCGGACGTAACATACCCTAATCCACATCGGGTCTTGCTGTAGTAGTCCCGTAGTTTGTCAGCTGGGACTGGTGGCTTTAAAGGTAATCGTCGACCAGTGCCGTAGTTCAAGCCTGGCGTAGTCTCCAGATTATACCCCTGTTTTTGCATGAGGTATTTGGATTGGGGGTTATAAAGATACAGAGGCAGTCTTCCGACATCTGATTCAAGATCGACCTTCTCTATGGTGAAGGGCTGTGGATCATCCTTTCGGCCGAAGATGATTGGATGGTCCCCTCCCTTGATTATGCAGTAAGCGTCTTCCACTGGAGTAAGCTGGTTTGCGGTGTAAACATTTGTCACCTGTGTGTGTAGGTGAGTGCCTATACCGTGTTCCATAGCATACATTGTACAAAGCTTATTAAGCTCGAGGTAGTTCAAAGATAGCCCTTTATTGATGAAGTAAGGTATCTTTTCTAGCAGGATTACATCATCTGCGGAGGGAACATCAGTATGGGCAGCCACATATTTGGCCAGTTCCGGTTCTTCTTCGGCCACCCCTATATAAATGAAGACTGAGAGGATGACTTGGGCAGCTTGATCAACAGGGGTTCTGTTGGTGGGGCCGAACGTGGAGTTGTTGGCAAACTAGCGACCCCCAGTTTGGTACTCGATGCTGGGCGGGGAGTTGTTGGCTCGCTAGAAGCCCCAGACTTTGCATCGAGGTGACGATTCTTCTTGGGAAGGCGTATCATCATTGGCTTGTCGGAGGGGTTGAGCTTCTCCGTTTGTGGCTGGCCGACTCTTGGCAGTCTGATTGTTAGTGGCTCCGTTGTGGGTCTTGGCGCTTGGCCGGACCTTGGCAGCCGGATTATCATTTGTCCTTCTTGTGCCGAGAGGCTGATTGCGTCCTTACGCAGAGCGGCCGTAAGGGGTACAGATTTGCCAGGTTTGCGAGCTTGAAGGTGGATCGTCAGAGGTTCTTCTGATCCTGAGGCCGTCTCAGTTCGAGCTTGTACATCTTCATCCAGGTGCCTCTTCGACTTTTCGTATAGGCAGGAATCCGAGTAGTAGGATTCGACCCCTTTGAAGGGATCAATGTCGGCAAATTCTGTCCTCACGAAGCCGTGCTTGTCGACATACTTGAAGCACTGGTGTAATGTGGAAGGCACGATCATATAATCGTGTATCCAAGGGCGCCCTAGGAGGATATTGTATGAAGTATCCGTATCTATAACGTAACAGGTCACTTCTGACTGAAGATCGCCAATTTGGAACTTCAAGCGAATCTTTCCAATTAGGTAGCTCCTGCCTGAGTTGAAACCGCTGATGGAGGTGCTTGTTGGCGTTATGCGATGCATAGGAATGCGGAGATGATGTAACAGACCCTTCAGGATGATGCTTATGGAAGAACCAGGATCAATGTGCATTCGATCCACCTTTACGTCACCGATGTATCCAGTGTAGTATAACGGACGATCGTGCAGGTTGGTCTTAATGAGTATATCTTGCGGAGTGAAGACAATGTTGGGCATCGCTCCTATGCAAGCGCTGTCTTGGAGATTTGCAGGCGGGCTCTCTCCTTTGAGGTTGAGCTGAGCCAGATAGGCGTCGGCATTCTGGAGTGCATCGCTCTAAGCCGTGCGAACATCCTTTGAGAGTCTCAGGAGCTCATATAATGACAATTTGGCCGGTGTGTTGGCCAATTATGCCAAGATGTCGAAGTTGTAGGGCCTCTCCAGCCCCTGAGGTGCCTCTTTTCGGAGGGATTTGTCAAAGCGAGTCTTCTTCAGCCTAGGCATGTCGATCGTCGGGGGATGAGAAGGTCTTGGAGCGTCAGCAGTAGCTGGCTGATGATCTTCAGCCGAGTTATCAGCCACAGGTTGGGATTGTACCCCAGACCGGGTAACGACAGCCGTGACTTCTTCGACATCTGCCGAGATTGTGCGGCAGGATCTGACTTTTTCACTCTTCTTCTTGCGAATGGAAGGTGGTGTAGACTGAGTCACTTCAAGTACCAGGTCCAGATGGACCCACATGACCTCCCCCCGTGATGTGGTGAGGGGCACAGACCAGTAGCCTGATCCCGAGGAGGTGGAAGATTAGCAATCTCCATTATCGCCAGAGGGACGGGTACCATACCATCTTGAGTCTCTGTTGGAGGAAAGCTGCCGAATTGTACGGACACCATGTTGGCCGCTACGGTTACCTCCTCGAAATCGATGGCCAGAGCCTTCGAGTCGATGAGATGTTGGATGTATCGTTTCAGTTGGTAGTAGTCGTGTGTAGCATGGTGGACGTAACGGTGGTAATGGCAGTACTTTGGACTCTCCATTTCTGTCGGCCGAGGTTCCCGTCTTGGTGGAGGGAGCTGAATTCTGTCTCCTTGTATGAGCATGTCCAAGATGGGCTTGACGTGGCCGTCTTCGAAGGAGTAGGTCATTTGCGGCCATTGTTTGTCTGCCGGTTTTGACTCAGGTTGCTGGGCTGTGTCGGCCACCATAGCCTGCTTGCCCTTGTTGTCCCGATTGTTGGAGGAGTTACCATCATTGTTGTTGTTGGTATTTGGGCATTTGCCCTTGTCCTCTCCCTCCGAGATGTGCAATCCCAGTTGGCGAGCCTTTTTTAACCGTTCTTCGGTGCTAGTGGCACTGATGATAAACGTCTTCCAGTCCTTAAATTGACTTTCGCCCATCCAGAGACTGATTGTTGGGAGCAATCTCTTTTGGCAAATTTCAATCAAGGAGGAATCCGGGTTACCAGACGGCAACTTCATTGCGGTTTAGCGAAACCGCTCAATATAGTTCCTTGTCAGCTCCTTCTCCCCTTGAACGTCGTCCATGAGGGTGGACATCGTTACGTCTTGTCCTACTTCATAGAATCTCTCCAAGAACATGCGCTTAAAGCTGGAGAAGGAGTGGATGCAGTTGTCTGGCAGGTTGCGATACCAGTCGAAGGCGACCCCTTCCAATGCCCCAATAAATAATCGTGTAAGGATGGCATCGTCATGGGGCAGATGGTCGGTGGTGACCTCGAAGTAAGTGATGTACCGACTTACGGAGGTCTTGCCATCATAAGGATTGATGTTGAACAGCTTATATCTTGGTGGGAAGGGGACATCCCTCTATGCAGCAGGGTATGGTTGCCATATTCTGAGGTCTTGAGAGTTTTCTCGAGCGTGAAACATGGCTCGGAGCTCCTGGACCTCTCTTCTTGCTTCCCTGGCCTCATCCGCAGCGGTGGGAGCCAACATTTCAGGAGGATTATTGCCCGGGTTTGGTGTCGCTAAATTTGAGTCTGCATTGACCGTGGGACCCGCGCTTGTTTGGCCAGGCGTCCCTCCTTGCAGAGTTGGAAGAGCCGCTTTAATCTCGTCCACAAATTTGACCAAAGTGTACAGTATAGCCTCCAGAGTGTCGATGCACTGGCGATCACTGGGGCCATCTTGATCATCGCTTGTCACGAACATCGTCCTAACGCGAGTCGAGATGGAAGGGACGGTGAACGACGTGCCCTCCGAATCATACACTTGTACAGAGAAGTCATCGGGGTATGTGGGAATATTCTCCTCTGGTTCGGACTCAGAAGGAATAGTACCCCCAACTTCAGAGCTTGCTTCATCTTGAGAGTCGTGGACGTCCTCGGGGACGTCGACATCTACTATATCTGATGTGAGAGTTGTTTCCCCGGGCTTGTCTCCTTGGAACATCGAATTGTCGTGGATGTTCTGAGGAGTGTTATCCCCAGTTTCAGTAACCCCCAGTGGTGTGGATGATGAATCTCCTTCTGTAGTAGATTTCGTCTTCGAACGGGTACCTTAGAAAACTCCGGTGGTGGATAACCGTTTAGACGACAGTTTCTTAGTCACAGTGGTTAAAATCTTCGGGCTGGGGATGTTTATCTTCTTCCCTCTCCCATCGGCAAGAATTTTCTGAGTAGAGTTGCAAGAGACGACGGAAGGCGCTTCGTTCTCTGAGCTTGGTTGTTGCAGCCTTTGGAAAACAGACTGCCGGTCTTCTTTTTCTGTCGCATTGTTGCAACAGCAGTTGATAATGACCTGGGTGCAGTGACGTCCATGTAAGGACTTTTTGCATACTGAGGCCTCTTCTCTTTTCTTGCGCTTATGGAGGATAACCTTACGCAGGTCAGATGAGTCTCGAACAACCATGTTTGCTCCCTGGATTTTGGGAGACTTTTTGGAACCACTTTGTCAGTTTGCCGCCTGGGGTGGGACTCGAGTAGTTCTGTACAACTTCCCATCAGAGGCCCGTATAATGGTATATAGAGCGCTCGGATGGTCAGAGGTTGGGACAGCCGACTGAGCTTGCCGAGCTCGCACTGCCCTTGACTTCTTTACTCGAGCGCCTGAAGGCGATATTAGGAAGAGTCAAAGTGATGCTGCAGAGAGTCAGACATATTCTCTTGGGCACATGAGAGATCAGGACCATAGGAGAGTCGATCGAAGACTGAGCCTGAGCTGCGTGGATCAGGCAGTATGCGGCTGGAGTCAACAGTCTTCATGCGGCTGGCAGTTGTGGCCGCATAAGCTTTCTTCGTGCGGCTGGAAGTCTTGGCCGTATGAGTTTTCTCCATGCGGCTGGAAGTTCTGGCCGCATAGGCTTTCTTCGTGCGACTGGAAGTCTCAGCCGCATGAGTTTTCTCCATGCGGCTGGAAGTTCTGGCCGCATGGATATTCTTCATGCGGCTGGCAGTTTCGGCCGCATGAGCATCATGCATGCGGCTGGCCGTCTTGGCCACATGAGTGTTCGGCTTCTTCCTGGAGCACATAGAATCACTCTTTGTCCCTGCAAGTCCAGCATCGTAGTGCTTTCCTCTGCCGGACTTGGGGACAGCAGAGTCCTCTATGGCTTGAAGTGGGGCCGCATCAGAGTCGCCTTCGCCGTCTTGGGCAGCAGAGAGTACTCCGTCCAGGGCCTGGGGAGGAGCAAATGGTTTTGGCCTCCACTCTCTGCGAGCCTTCTTTGTACGGGTTTGCTTCTGGACCGGGCCAGCGCTCCCGTCGGAGAGTATTTCTTCAAACGCCTGTTGGTCGAAGCGGACGACCAGCTTCTGTTGCATGGAGCCAAGTTTGGCTGCATTCGATTGCATCACCAACTTCTCAGCCGTAGAAAAGTTTGTCCCTAACATAGTCACCATCGTGTTTGCCATTGATTGTAAAAGTACAGAACAATTTATGTAGGAGGATTGAACTTAGACTCACAATACAAATTCGCTTGTACAAAGAAAGCCTAGGGACGAAAACCTAGGTACAACAATCTAAGTACAATTATTTATTTTAGATTCTGGAGGGTGACGATAGAGGCACGAAAAAGCGACGACAGCTCTGTCTTACTCCTTGGACGATCGGGTGCAACCTTGGCTCTGGAGAAGATCTGTTTGGCGTTAATGAAGAAATGCTCTCCTTGCTCTCTCTATATATGCTTCTCTGTCCTTTCTTCTCCCTAGATTGATCTCTGGATTTTGGATTCTCTCCTCCTCTCTGGATTTTTGGATCCTCTGCAAGGGAATGGCACCTTGCTATCTATAAGAGTGGGGGGGCATCATTATGGTTTACAATGATTGCCCATCCTCAAAAGTCGGCAGCCTGAGAATTAATTAATCGGGGCCGTCCATCTCGAATACAATAGATTTAAGCAATTAATGAGATTGCATTAAATCTCTGTGGGCAATAAATGTTGATTGCCATGAATATTCGCGACTTGTGATGGCTTGCCACGTGTCTAATTTTTTCGATTTAACTTGATCTGGGCAATTATGGTGATTGCAACAAATCTGATTTTGTTAGGATTTTTTAGCACCCATAATTCCAGGAAGATAAGACTGCCACGTGTCTCAATCGTCGTAAAAAGTGCCATGTGTCTCCACTGGGTCATCTTGGCAGAGCCGTCTATAAGTGGGCCGCATGAGGCTGAACGACCTCCTGAAGATGGACAGCCGCATGGGGATGAACGGCCGCATGAAGATGGGCAGCCTTATGAGGATAGACAGCCGCATGCTAACGGGCGGCCGCATAAAGGATACAGCCGCATGAAGATGGGTGGCCGCATGAAGTGGGCGGCCACATAAAGTGGGCGGCCGCATAAATACAGCAGCCGCATGCCTCGGGACTCGGTGGATTCTGCCAGCTGTGAAAAGATTTTCTCCTCTTCCCTAGGAACACGCCTTTATGTCAGTCATTATTGTGCCTTTATGTAAGAGCTATCATTTGTCAGAGCTGTCACCCGTCAGGGCATTAAATACAGCCAAAGATGAAGGAAAGAGCTGTTGAAGGCCACATGGCTCTGGGTCTCATGGAACTATCCGATCCGCATAGACGCTTGAGCCGCATGGACCCCTGAGCCGCATGGAGATCCTTGGCCGCATAGACCTTTCTTTATTCTTTTCTATGCTTCTACATAAAGTAGTACCAATGTTGATACAAATCATGAGTTTTGAGTAGGTCCTCAACACGAAAGGCCAAATCAATTAAGCATACTAGGAAAGCCAAATCAATAAAAGAATAATAGTCATCAAGTTAAGATACGAAGTTTAATATTAACAAGATGACCTATTTAACCCGTATAAGAGAGAGATAAAATAATAAAGATAATTGCATACACTCTCATGACCTCAATGAGGTATGAAATTGAAGAGAATATTGGTCCATGATGAACTAGGTATACGACATATTAATGGCTATAAATGAATTGAACCAATTTATTTGCTCTCCCTTTAAATATGCTTATCTAGTTCCAAAGCACTTATGGCATAAAATAGATAACTACAAGATCTAGGGGTAGATCGACTATGGATTTCTTTCCCTTGCTCAATTAATATAAGGCTATAAAATCGTCATAAAATGAATAATGTCATCTTTAGTCAAGAAGAGATATCCACTTAATAGCTACTAAAGATGAGAAATCAAAAGAATATTCTATTTTAGCACATGTAATCAAAAGATGACACAAACTAACCTATATAGAAGAATCTCATATTTATGATATATCATTTTATGTTACCTTTTGAGAAAAATGCCACATGAAAAGGAATAAAATCAATTAAATCAATCATGATGAAAGTCAAAATATAGCTCAAAAATATAAAAAAAATAAAACTCAAATATCATGTCCATGATTATCTAATTAAGAAATGATCAACCAATTTATTGCTTTGCAAGGACTATGTATGTTTTATCACATATGTACCCATCTACGGGTAATAATCCAACCTTGCTAATATATAATAAATAAGAAGTAATGAAGTTCAAATAGCAAAGTGCATATGTGATAATCCATGAGTAGTCAAAGTAGATTAACTTGATAACTACATAATTAGATAATATAGGACTACTCAACCATTAGGATCATTTATCAAAAAAAGTAAGCATGATCCAACGAATCTCATCAAGAGAAAATCCCAAATCCATATTTATAATAAAATCTTATAAATCGATGGAAATTTAAGAGATGCTTAGCAATGACTAGTATGGAAGGAAGTTAAAGCGATGAATCACAAACCTCAATGGAAACAAGATTAAATAAAAAATTTGTCAAAATAATTCTAGAGACCAAAGATAGGTATCTAAAATAGAATACAAATTTCATCAAGAACATTCATAAATCGTGTTTTTGTAAAATAGCATATCACATATAGATTGAAATTCAAGAAAATAGCTAGATGAGTGAAAGTGAACAAAAAATTATGTAGCTTAACAGTACATGTAAATAAGCAAGCTACATAACTAATTAAGATTTATGAGGTATACTATTAACAGGATAAATGCGCTCATTAAATCTTAAGTCACTAACACTAAAGATACATGCTTAAGCATAGAGTTCACAATAAGGATAATGTATTTTGAATGATCAAAATAATTTATATACTCTTTATTAAGCAAGGATAAAAGTATAAGATTGCCAGTAAATAAATTAGACTCTCATCAAGTGAAGGACAAAAGATATGTTCATAAAAACACAATAGAACAAATCTCTTTGCCAAGTATTGAGATTAACCCAAGACAATAAAATAATAGATTGATCTAGAGAATACAAAATTATAGCCATTATGAAAGTGTATTATCAAGAAATGAAAAATCTTAACGCAGAAACTCAACCCATAGTAGCTAAAGACATAAGAAATATGATGTATCAATTACATGTATTCTTATGTGTTGCAAAAAAATCATTGGACAACAATAGTTCAGAAGAAACATATGTCCAAGGAATGAGCAAAGAAAGATCATTAAGGTCAATAAAGCTAATTAAGAACTAAATATAGTAAGAGACACAAAATCTTTCATAGTGCACCATAGTAAAACATAAAAAATAGACTAGAAAGTATGCACTAATTAAGGAGGTAAAATTAACAAGCAAGGTAAAACACAAAATCATGTGATCCTTAAAAGAACTTCTATAAATAGTCATGACCAAGATACTAATAAATATTTTCTCTCAACATCCTAACTTGAAAAAGTAAAACAAATAAATCAGAAGTTAGGAATCATTAACATATATATATATATATATATATATATATATATTTATATATATTTTTATATATATAAAATATATATATAAATATATATATATATATAATATATATATATATATATATATATATATATATATATATATATATATATATATATATATATATATATATATATATAATATATCACAAATAGGCATATATGAAAAGAGCAAAAATCAATTAAAAGGCATGTATCCATAAAGTCAACAAAAAAAAAAAGATATCATCAAAAGAAGGCTTTAAGGAAGAAGCTAATTGATTAAAGAAGAGCTACACAAATTTGGTCAAAGGAATTAATAGCTAAAGTATGGGATAAGCACAAGTTTAAAGGAAGCAAGTACAATAAAATATTCTTCAAAACAATATAAAACTGGAGCTTAACTCATATGCCCACATAAAGTTATTTATACAAAAAAATATCAATATAAGAAATACATAATCTACATGTAAATGGAGATTTAATGAATATAGTCATGTATCCGTAATGAATGTTTGAAAAACTATAACAAATTCAAAAACACCTATAAATAGGCTTTATTAGGCAAATACATAATTGATTCATAAGAGGTTTAATCAAAATAAACATGAAAATCAATAATGAATATATTATGTAAGCACAAGATTAAAATGGAAGGATAAGTGTATATTTGTCAAGTGATAACAAGTTTGTCTTAAACACATATATTCAAAAATACCGATTAAGATAAATATGATATATTAAATACAAATTGGCAAGAAGTAACTATCTCAAAACTTTTAAAGAAGGAGAGTTAAAATCATATTAACTTAAATCAAAACCAAGGTCCTATGGACTAGAGTGATATGCATGCTTTATAAATAAAGATTAAGAATAACGTGCATGCATATATAAATATGTTATACTAATAGAAAATGAGTGATAAACTACATAGTGTGAACTAATCATTTAAGCTAAGTAGCTAGTCATGCTAGATAAAAGAAATAATAAGAAAATTAACTAAGCATGCTAGAATTATATCTCACATTGATTTATATAATAAGCAACTAAAGGATGTCAATGTGACCTAGTAGCAAGACATCAAGAGAAACATGATAGATTCAACAAATATAAACCATTTAAAGAGAATCGTTTAGCATGTTACCAAAGTGGCTCTAGTGGCCATACTTGTGTTGGTGCATTTGCTTGGAAGATGACCTTTGTGCTTTACAACCACAAATATGCTCCTCGGTGCTATGTCCTCATACAAGAAGCTCCATCTACAACATTAGACGAAGACTTTGGTATCCAAATAAAT
Organism: Iris pallida; assembly: GCA_029216955.1. NCBI lineage: Eukaryota > Viridiplantae > Streptophyta > Magnoliopsida > Asparagales > Iridaceae > Iris > Iris pallida. The sequence goes on from JANAVB010039017.1 coordinate 9,954,899, forward strand.
TAGCTTTTGGGACCCATATACTATTTACTCTAGCATTGGTAGAAGAACTCCTACGAATATGACACGTTAAACTCATGTGTCCAATACGAGAGCAATAGAAGCACCTAATACTAGTGTGTGCACACGTATCAGAATGAACAAGATTATGAACTTGTGACATACTAGAATGATGAATACCTCTATAGTGAGCATTTATGGATTTGGTCATAAGAATATCATGTTTTAATAGCAAATCATCATGCAAACAAGTAAGAGAATCAAATTTAGCATTTAAAGCATAATTATCTTTTTCAAATAAAGCAATTCTAGAAATAAAATCATCATTTTATTTCTTTAAAGAGTCAATAGAAGAATCATGCAAATGATTTAGCTCATGTGTTTGCCTCTTAAGATCTTCTAGTGATGAGGAAAAAGATTTGATTTTCAAAATTAAAGCCTCATTCGAACTCTTTAAAGAAACACAAGATGAGTTTTGAGAATCAAGTCTAGATAATAAATTATTGTTTTCATTTCTCAAAACCTTATTAGATTCTTCTAAATAAATAACCTTTTTTGAAAGTTCGTCATTTGTAGAATGAAAGTCATCAAGAATCTCTAAGGATTGGTTAGCCATGGCTTTCCACTTAGAGCATTTCTTGTATTTAGAAGAAACATAATTGTCCATGCTACTAGAAGTAAAATCCTCTTTATCGGAGGAGGAGGAATACGATGCCATAGAAAAATTAACAAGAATGTACTCTAAGGATGTTAAGCCTAACAGTAGAGACCTTGCTCTGATACCAATTGAAGTAACGTGTAGGCAACTCTAGAGGGAGGTGAATAGAGTTTTTGTAAAAAACAACCAATTAAAAATTAATTCTATGCCAAGTCCAGAAGCAACTACCAAAGAAAAATATAATCAGAGTAGTAATAAGAAAATTAAGAGAGATCAGAAGAGCATACGCAAACATAATGATATAATCTGGTTTCTCTTATAGAGTCCTAGTCCAGGCTTGAGAACTCTCACTCAGGATTGATATCCACTATTTAAGAAATAGGATACACATGTGTCTTTACTCAAAAGAGCACACCAACATCTTACATCTTCATAGAGGAAAAACTTAAAAAATTTTAAGTGACTTATTTTTAACTCTTGCACAGAACTTCTAGCTGAATCGCACTGAGCACCTTGGAGCTTAGGAAGTTCTGTGGCTAGTAGATTGGAAGAGTAAGGCTTAGAATGTATAAGGCTTAGAATATTGAGAGTGAAAGATGATAGATGATTTGAAATGAGAAGGATCAAGCTCTATTTATACTAGTCAGGGGAGGCAGAGTTCGGCCAGAATTCTGTCCCGAATATTCAAAAATTTGAACATTGGACAGCTTGCGGCAAGGTGTTCCTAAAAAATTGGGTTGCAGATTTTAAGGAGGCAGAGTTCGGCTCGAGGTATGTCTTAGGTAGAGTTCAGCCAGAGTTCTGTCTGAGGCAGAGTTCGACCAGAGTTCTGTCTTAGGCAGAGTTCAGCAAGAGTTCTATCTTAGGCAAAGTTTGGCCAGAGTTCAGTTTGCCTCAGACTAGAAGCCTTATATGGGTGAGGGTGGTTGGTTTGGTTCAGGAATTGGTTTAATTGTATTGTGGATCTTGGAGAAATATGTCTAGGGGTTAAGATGATACAGTACGACTCAACGTACACATTTTCCTAGACTCAATAAATAAAAAATTATAGATTGAAAACAAATTATATTTTTAATATAACTGCTTGTAGACGACGCCTGTCTTGAACTTGATGTGTCATATTGGATCATAGGTGATGTTCTGTCTTGATCTTGATGTGTCGTATTGGATCATATCAGATATCAATTGTTAATTATCTAAATCAGGCTGATTGTGATCCTGTTTGGGTCAACAATATTCGATAATGAATCCAAAAAAAATGGTAGTTATCTCAAAAGTTGTTCGATAATTAGGAATAAGGTCTTCATGCTGGACTTCATATTGTTTTCAAACTTGACCCAGCTTATAATCACCATAAGTTGCAGAAAGTCTACCCCCAATAGTTTAGCTAATTGGAGTTCAATAGGTAAAGCATTATACCCTACAATATTATTAGAACATGGCACGATAAAAGAACAGGCATAATAGATATCAAAATTATCAGGGGATATGAACATATCCTCCTATGATGTCACTTTTGGAACCTGTTCTTGATGCTTCATCGAAGAACATTCTCAAAACATTTGTCGTGGTATTAGTCTATCCAAAATTTTATCATAGAGCTTAGAGGTTCCAATATCGGATGAGCAACCAAAAAGTTAGCCAGTGCTTGGCTTTTGATTACTTTTTCTGGTACATACATAATATTATAAGAGGATAGCAGTATTGCCCAAGTAGCAAAGCAAGAATTGAGTGCACTCGGTTTACTCATAAGGACCCTGAGTAGATTAACTCGGGATATAACATGAATAATGTCTAGTTACGTAATGACGCGTCTTTTGGATTGCCAAAACTAGAGCAAGGCACTCTTTCTTAACATGATTATATTTGTTTTCTGCACCAACCATCATACGACTTAAGTAATAGTTAGCTTGTTCGTGGCCTTCATTACTCTTCTGAGCTAACACTACACCAAGAGAATGTTCTATTGCATGAATATACAATAAGAAGGGTTTGCCTACCACTGGAGCCACCAATATTGGAGGATTAATGAGATACTTCTTGATGTCATCAAATGCTTGTTGACACTTTTATTCCAGATAAAAGTAACTACATTCTTCATCAACTGGATGAAAGGTTGGCATCGTCTAGAAAGATTGGAGATAAACCTTTGGATGTAACCCAAACTTTCTTATAAGCCGCGTAACTCTTTGAGATTTTTTGGAGGTTGTATCTCCAAGATGGCTTTAACCTTGTCAGGATCAATATGTATTCCCTTTGAGGTTATAACAAAGTCGAGAAATTTATCGCTAGAGACTCCCAAAAAGAATTTTATTGGGTTCATCTTGAGTTGGTGTACACGCATTAATTCAAACACCATCCTCAAGTCTTGGAGGTGATAGCCCTTTGAAGGACTTTTTATCGCAATATCGTCCACATAGCATTCCACCATTTTTTGCAAATGTTCAGAAAAAATTATGCTCATAGCACGTTCATGTTGGCCCAATGATTCTATCATATTTTTGAATATGGTTAATCTGTTAAGTTTAGCATTTCATTATCACTTATCATCATACTATTTCTATAGCATTTCTACTTATACTTATACCTTTGGTGATATGTGTTTATTGTTTTACATATTAGTGATATGAGTTTTCATTATATATAATCTTAAATTTAATTGAGTTGCCAAAATCAAAACTATGTTTTAATTATAGTTATTCAATTAAGTTTAACATTACGATATCACTAATATTTCTGCTATCACTATAGCACTTATACTTAAACTTAGCATTATCCTACTGTGCTTTATCTTATCATATTTACTATATGTATATTGCTTTGTTCTTCTAACATGTACATGCAAAAAAGCAATAAGCAAGATCAGTGTGGACATATGCAATGAAGAAATCATGGCGGGCCAAAGACGATGGATCCTACAAGATTTTTCTGAACCACCCGACGACATATCCGGAGCCACGCACTCAGGGGTTCCGCTGCCCGGTTAGCGGACGGGGGTAGAGGGGGCAGCACACCCCATGGGGGTTCTAGGGAAAAGCCCCCGAAAGGTATTCAGTTTTCACAAACTGGATATCTTTGAACAGCTACCGTCAAGGAAGAAGCAAACATCTATCAAGGAAAGAAACATGCCATGCCATCATCATTTCAAAACTCTGAAGAAGCCTACACCTGCTATAGTATATCTGGAGTCTGTAATGAGTCTTAGGAATAATTGTCAACCCAAGAACTGGATGGCAAAATCGAAAGCTAGAGTAGAAATTAGCCCAGGATCATTTTAGAATGAAAATCGGCATATCGACGGTATACCGGTCTATACCGACAGTATACCAATTTTTGTTCACAGAAAGTTTCTGTCTACAAAATCGGCATACCAATGGAATACCGATCTATACTGACGGCATACCGATTCAGTAACATTGAAAATCCAACGATCGAATTTCGAAAATTTAATGATCCCAACGACTATATTTCTAGCCATTACAATTCTAGACCGGTATTCCGACGGTATACCGGTTCGTACCGATGGTATACCAATCGCTGACTAAAAAGTTACCTTTAAGCTCTTTTCAATGCTTTGGTTATAAATAGCCTTGAACCCCTTTATTCAAGGTTGATGTTTTAGCCTAAAAATTTCTAAACCCCCAAAGCCTATCCACAAACAACTCTACAAAGCTTTCATTTGCTATCCACAAATTATGTTAGAGTTATTGAGTTGAAAAGTAAGATCTTCATCTTGTTGTATAAGGAGATCAAAACCTATTGTGAAATGTTGAAGTTGGAGAGTCTTCAGATCCAAACTCTCGGTTGAAGTTGGAGAGTCTTCGGATCCAAACTCTCGATTGAAGTTGGAGAGTCTTCGTATCCAAACTCTCGGTTGAAGTCGGAGAGGCCTTCGGACTAAAGCTCTCATGTAAGAAGTTGGTGAGCCTTCGTATGAAAATCCATGTTGTACTATTTGCGATAATAGTGGATTAAATCCGAAGAGAGTTCCGGTACTGGAGTGCCCCTTGGAAGGATACTAGGATACATTGGGTGTTGGTATTATTTTGCTTCTTCTCTTACACTTATATTTTTAAATTGCCCATTAGCTTGTGCTAAGTGCTTGATTAGTTAGCTTGACCCTATTCACCCCTTCTAGGGTTCCTACAATTGGTATCAGAGCAAGGACTCTATTGTTAGGCTTAACATCCTTAGAGTAGATCCTTGTTAATTTTTCTATGGCATCGTATTCCTCCTCCTCCGATAAAGAAGGTTTTGCTTCTAGTAGCATGGGCAATCATGTTTCTTCTAAATGCAAGAAATGCTCTAAGTGGAAAGCCATGGCTAACCAATCCTTAAAGATTCTTGATGACCTTCATTCTGCAAATAAAGAACTTTCAGAAAAGGTTATTCATTTAGAAGAATCTAATGAGTTTTTGAGTAATGAAAACAATAATTTATTATCTAGACTTGATTCTCAAAACTCATCTTGTGTTTCTTTAAAGAGTTTGAATGAGGCTTTATTTTTAAAAATTAAATCTCTTTCCTCATTAATAGAAGATCTTAAGAGGCAAACACATGAGCTAAATCATTTGCATGATTCTTCTATTGACTCTTTAAAGAAACAAAATGATGATTTTATTTCTAGAATTGCTTTATTTGAAAACAAGAATTATGTATTAAATGCTAAATTTGATTCTCTGACTTGTTTACATGATGATTTGCTATTAGAACATGATATTCTTAAGACCAAATCCATGCATACTAACTCTAGAGATATTTATCATTCTAGTATGTCACATGTTCATAATCATGCTCATTCTGATACATGTGCACACACTAGTATTAGGTACTTCTATTGCTCTCGTATTGACACATGAGTCTAACTTGTCCTATTCGTAGGAGTTTTTCTACCAATGCTAGAGTAAATAGTATATGGGTCCCTAAAGCTAATAAATTTGGATCCAAGTTTATTTGGATACAAAAGTCTTTGCCTAATGTTGCAAGTGGAGCTTCTTGTATCGGGACATAGCACCGAGGAGCGTGTTGGTGGTTGAAAAGCTCAAAGGTCATCTTCCAAGCAATTGCTGTAGTGCCCCAAAATTCGTGATACGTATTTTATACGTGGTCGTATTTCTGACCCGTATTTCTTATTTGATTTGATTAGTTAGTTATGGTTTATTTCATATTTAGCATTATGGTTTAATTGTCATTTATCGTTCATGGATTAATTCTGATTAATGGAGCTTGGTTTATTGAGTATTTCGTGGTTCATCATGGCATTGCATTGGCTTGGTTTGGTTCGGTTTAGTGGGTTTGGCTTGGTTGGGTTTTATGTGAACCAAACCACTCCCACCTACCACCACCATCCCCATTTATTAACCCCAACCCCTTCTCTCGCCTGATTACTCTTCTTCTTCTCCTTCATTAACTCTCCACCTACTAGAAAGAGGGAGAGAGAGAGGTCTAGGCAATTGCAACTTGCTTCATGGAGGAACTCCAATTTTATTACTTCATTCTCTTCCTTACAGCATTTTAACTTACTTTAGTACTTGACATTTTCATTTTCTATGGCTAGATTTTTGTAGATCTATAATTATATTATTTTCAGAATTCTTGGGTTTTGATCTACTTAATCTTATTATTACTAAGTTTTGATGGTTCCATGTTGTAAAGAATTTCATTCTGCCCCATTTTAACCTATGAAAGTCTGGATTTGGACTCTGGATGAAAGATTCATGGAGCTTGGGAGCCATGGCTTGAAGGGTTCTTCTTCTCGGAAGGATGGAGAAGAAGAACAGTTCATAGCCAACTGGACTTGGCCGCATAGCTTTATGCAGCAAGTTTTATTCCTGACCGCATAAGCCTTGCTGAGTTACTTGGCCGCATGGCCTATGCCACAGGAACTCAATTCTCCCAGCCGCATGAAGATTTAATCCTAGCCGCATGAGGCCCAGTCCTACCTGAGCCGTATGGGCTTCTGAGTCCGGGCCGCATGACCCGATTTATTCTAGCCGTATGCGCCCTCTTACCTATGCAGCCGCATATGTGCCCGCCATACTTAACCGCATGACCCGGATTCGTTCGAGCCGCATAGGCTCCACTGCTCCTTCAGCCGCGTATGCATTCATTGCTCCTGGCCGCCTATGTACATCACCCTCCCGGCCGCATGGATACTCTCCTCTCTGAGCCGCATAAGCATTTCCTCCTGCTGTCGCATGGGACTTCGCCCACCCTGAGCCGCATGAACTTAAACTCCCGCCAGCCGTATATGCCACTGTCATTCCCTGGCCGCATGAGACCCGGTTACTTTCTGGCCGCATAAGGCCCAGTCTTCTCCAGCCGCATAAACCCGACTCCCTTAGCCGCATGCACCCTGATAAATTCTGCCGTATGGGCTGTTCTCCTCCCAGCCGCATGAGATCATTCTTGGCCGTATATGCCTTAGCCGCATGACTCTCCTATAGTCCTGTGTACTATAATTTATCATTATTTGCCCATGTTTTGTAATTCCTTATTATTTATTTTTATGTCCATTTTATATCCTTACGCCTTTTGTCATGAACTTGATAATCCCAAATTTATTTATTGGAATAATAATTGTACCTGGCATGGTGTGACCAAAGAACTGACATGCATGATAGTGGCCCATCGTGGTGCATTTTTGACATGATAACTTGACCTGATAACTTGACCTGCTACACATGACACGACAGTGACCCGTAGTGGTGCACTCTTGACAAGTACCCTGACAATGCATGATAGTGGCCCGTCGTGGCGCACTCTTGACAAATTAATTCATTGGCCTGGACACCGTGGTTGTTTGCATGGATTGTGCTTGTATAAACTACTAGTCCGGTTGTGTCTTGCATCATGTCTAGGACATGATCCCTCAGTACCACGGTCAGGGATTCATACTGAATCTGGCTAGGTTAATGACTAGATTGATCAAATAGTTCATGGAGAATTTCCCAGTTACCTGTTGCCCCTTTGGTCCCGGCCTTATATATATATATATATACATGGGATTTGTTGCTATCCATCGAGATGAGCGCACTTCCAGCCCGCCGTCGAGTGTGGTACCTTAGGACACATGTATCTTACTACAGTGTGTCTGCTATATCCTGCTATCTTTTCCTTTTCTTGCTGGGATCACTCAGGTAGTAACAAACAGGTAACCAGACTTGGAATTCTCATTGCATCTTGCTAGTAACTAGGCCTGTGATAACCCTAGTTAGTTAAAGTAGCAAGCCGTACTTATTGCATGGCCGTGATTGATTGAATGAGGAATAACCTATCTAGTCTTGTCTTGATTCCTGCATAGAAATTTCTACCTGTCATGATTTTCTCGTATTATTTTGCCGATAAATGGTGGGAGAATCCAAGTTCCGTTCAGACGAAGGATTACAATCCCGGTCCTTGTTTGGTTTACGGGTTGTAACCTGGTTATCTGAATAGTCCTATGGTTATCTCGTCGTATATTACCTGTTATGTTTTTTCTTAATTCCTGTCTTTATTACCTTATTATTATTATGCTAATTGCTGGTTTTAGTTCCTAAGTGAAGCCTCCTTTGTGGCACTTGCTCTTTCTGGGGTCTGACCCAGCTGGTTTTGTATGGCCAGATTCCGGAGCAACCCCAGGGGATCTACCTGCTTTCCAGCCCGATGGTGACTGCCAGGCGTAACCAGGGCAACGAGTGGGTTTTCTTTTTGTTCTCCCACTGTAATTGTACATTATTCTTTTGAGGCGTTTAGCCATCGAGCACTTGTTAGCTCGATACATTTTTACTTACTGTCTGCCTACGGGCTGTAATCATGATTGGCAACTCGAGGTTGATCATGTATGACTTAACTCTTGCTAGTTCTTATATTTTGTACGACTAGTTTCATGATCATCTGGATATGTAATGTTTGGGACGCCTTACAATTGTATATTTGGTGGTTTGATATCTTGTAACTATTACTAGTTGGTTGAGATTGAGACAATAGGATAATTTATGACCATAAGAGACTGATGGCTTGTAGATAAACCCTCACATATCTAGACAGCCGTGACCGTATGGTGAGATGGATTCCATTTCATTATACGTAGCTGGCTATGTCTGTCCCCGCCCTCCAGTATTCTGGTTCTGGGGCGTGACAATTGCACCAACACAAGTGTGGCCACTAGAGCCATTTTGGTAACATGCTAAACGATTCTCTTTAAATGGTTTATATTTGTAGAATCTAGCATGTTTCTCTTGTTGTCTTGCTACTAGCTCATATTGACATCCTTTAGTTGCCTTTTATATAAATCAATGTGAGATTTAATACTAGCATGCTTAGTTAACTTTTTTATTAATTCTTTTATCTAGCATGACTAGTTACTTAGCTTAAATGATTATTTTACACTATATAGTTTATCACACATTTTCTATTAGTGTGACACATTTTTATATGCATGCTTGTTATTCTTAATCTTTATTTATAAAGCATGCATATCACTCTAGTCTATAGGTGCTTGGTTTGATTTGAGTTAATACTATTTTAACTCTCCGTCTTTAATGTTTTTGAGATAGTCACTTTTTGTCGATTTGTATTTAATATGCCATATTTACATTAATCGGTATTTGTGAAGCACAAGCTTCTTATCACTTGACAAGTATAGACTTATACTTCCATTTTAACCTTGTGCTTATATAATATATATTATTGATTCTCATGTTTTATTTTGATTAAACCTCTTATAAATCAATTATGTCTTTGCCTAATAAAGCTTATTTATACATGTTTTGAATTTGTAATAGTTTTTTAAACATTCATTAAGAATACATGACTATATTCATTAAATTTTCTTTTACATGCAGATCATGTATTTCTTATGTTGATATATATTTTTGTATAAATATATTTATGTAGGCATATGAGTTAAGCTAAAGTTTTATATTGACTTGAAGAGTATTTAATTATACTTGTTACCTTCAAACTTGTGCTTATCTCATACTTTAGCTATTGATTCCTTTGACCAAATTTGTGCTTCTTGAATCAATTAGCTTCTTCCTTAAAGTCTTCTTTTGATGATATCTTTTTGATTTTTTGGTTGACATTATGGATACATGTTCTTAATTAATTTTTGATCTTTTCATGTATGCCTATTTGTGATATATATAGTTTCATATATATAAATGATTCCTAACTTTTGATATTTATTTATTTTTTACCTTTAAGTTAGGATGTTGAGAGAAAATGTTTATTAATGTCTTGCTCATGACTAATTATGGATGTTCTATTAAGGTTCACATAGTTTTGTGCTTTGCCTTGCATGTTAAATTTATCTCCTTAATTAATGCACATTTTCTAGTCGGTATCTTTATAATTTACTATGGTGCACTATGAAAGCTCTTTGAAAAATGTACTTTTGATATCTTTATCATTTAGCTTTCTTGATCTTAATGATCTTTTGTCGCTTATTCCTTAGGTTTATGCTTCTTTAGAATTATTCTTGCCTAATGATATTTTTGTAGCATATAAGGATTCTTGTAATTGATACATCATATTTTTTATGTCTTAGCTACTATGGTTTGAGCTTTTGTGTTAAGATTTTCCCATTTCTAGAGAATACACTTATTTCATAATGGTTATAATATTTTGCATTCTCTAGATCGATCTATCATTTTATTAACTTGGGTTAATCTCAATACTTGGCAAAGAAATTTATTTTATTATATTTTCATGAATATCTCTTTTGGCCTATACTTGATTAGAGTCTAATTCATTTTTAGTGACTTAAGAGTTAATGAGCTCATTTATCTTGTTAATGGCCTACCTCATTAATCTAATTAGTTATGTGGCTTGCTTATTTATGATATATTGTTAAGCTATATAATTTGGTTCACTTTCACTCATCTAGCTATTGTTTTTCTTTTCAATCTATATATGATATGCTAGTTTACATAAACAAGATTTGTGATTATTCTAAATGTAATTTATATTCTATTTTAGATACATATGTTTGTTCTCTAAAACTAGTTTTACAAATTCTTGATTAGATCTTGGTTCTCTTGGAGGTTTGTGATTCCTTTCTTTAAGTCTCCTTCCATATTAGTCATTAGTAAGTATCTCTTAAATTTCTCTCACTTTTGAGTCATAATTTTATCGTATTATCATTTACATCTCTTCTTGATTATATTTGCAATCATTTAAATGAGAATGACTCTTTTTCATATTTTCCATTAATTTATGATATTTTATTATAAATATGGATTTGAATTTTTTTTGATTTGTTTATTTTTGTGATTGTTTTTATTGATAAAAGATCCTAATGGTTGAGTAGTCCTATATTTTCTTATTATGTGATTATCAAGGTAATTTATTACTATACTTTGACTACTCATGAATTGCCACATATGGGCCTTTGCTATTTGCACTATGGATTATTAATTTACCATTAGCAAGGTCTAGGTTTTACCCATTGATGGGTACATATATGGTGAAACATACCTAGTCCATACAAAGTAATAAATTGGTTGATTCTTTCTTAATTAGATAATCATGGACATGATAATTGAGTTTTATTTTTATTTTATTTTTGAGCTATATTCTGATTCTCATCATGATTGTTTTAATTGACGTTATTTCTTTTCATGATGATCTTTTTTTTAAAAGGTAATATACATTGATCTATCATATTTAAATATGAGATTCTTCTATATAGGCTAATGTATGTCATCTTTTGATTAAATGTGCTTAATTAGAATATTCTTTTCATCTTTCATCTTTAGTGGCTATTAATTGGATATCTCTTCTTGACTAAGGATGATATTATTCATTTTATGATGATTTTATTGCCTTATATGTATTGTGCAAGGGGGAGAAATCCATAGTTGATTTATCCTAGATCTTGTAGTTATCTATTTTATGCTATAAGCGCTTTGGAACTGGATACGCTTGTTTTGAGGAGGAGCAAATTAATTGGTCCAATTCATTTGTACTCTTTAACATATCATATACCTAGTTTATCATGGACCCATATTTTCTTTATTTTCATATCATAGTGATTGAGGTCATGATACTTTTATTTTGTGAAGGTTTATGAGAGTATATGTAATTGTCTTTATCTCTCTCTTTTATATGGATTAAATAAGTCATCTTGTTAACATTAACTTTCGTATCTTACCTTGATGACTATTGTGCTTTCAATGATTTGGCTTTCCTTTTTGAGGACTTACCCAAAATTCATGATTTTATCTATATTGGTAATCTTTGAGGGGAAGCATTCAAGTCGACTGCATTTTTTCCTTCTCAAGTAATTTTCTCCTTTACCTTCATTTTTTATCTAAAGGATTTCATATAGCATGATAAGGTAATTGAGTTCAAATGCATAAATTAGGATAAGAAAATAGATTTGCAAATAATGAGATCAATTTATATCAATTGCTTTATTATATTGATCATTCCTTTATTTTGTTCCACTAATTATCTGTGGATAATTGTGACTATCATGGTTTCATTGATCAGTGTTTCAAGTTTATGTATTTCGATAGGTATCAAGTTTATATATTTCAATATCTCAATTGATATCTTTCTTCTTTGATATCTATTGTTTATAATTATCTAATCCTCATGGCTTTTGACTGAAATTCTTTATTTCATAATTCTTTTCCAAAACTAGAGTAATATTTTATATCATATTATGTTTTGGATTTCTTTCTTGGATTTCGTGTTGGTAAACTATCTATTGATTATTTTCAAATTCTTTTAGTTTTACCAACTATACTATTATTTGGTATGTAGTTTCTATACTCGTCTTTACACACTTCTCCTATTGCTCTTCATTTAGTATATCTTGACCTTGATTGTCTATGCCTTCCTCTTGCTCTGATTTATGTACTTAAGATTGATTTCCTTTTATCTCTTAGTACATGGAAGCTTATTTCTGATCATGTCAAAGGGGGTGAAGTAAGTTTAAGTGGGGTAGAAGTAATCTAAGTGGTATGCTTTCAGTGATATTGCTTATGTCTTTTGTATATTAGTGATACATACATCTATTATGTCCATACTAAACTTAATCGATTTGCCATAATCAAAAAGGGGGAGATTATTGGCCCAATGATTGTATCATGTTTTTGAATGTGGTTAATCTGTTAAGTTTAGCATTTCATTATCACTAATCTTCATACTATCACTATAGGATTTTTATATATACTTATACCTTTGGTGATATGTGCTTATTGTTTTACATATTAGTGATATGAGTTTCCATTATATATATCTTAAATTTAATTGAGTTACCAAAATGAAAACTATGTTTTGATTATGGTTATTCAATTAAGTTTAACATTATGATATCACTAATATTTATGCTATCACTATAGCTCTTATACTTAAACTTAGCATTGTCCTACTGTGTTTATCTTATCATATTTGCTACATGTGTATTGCTTTGTTCGTCTAACATGTACATGCAGAAAAGCAATAAGCAAGATCAATGTGGACATATATAATGAAGAAATCATGGTGGACCAAAGATGACGGATCCCACAAGATTTCTCTGAACCACCCGACTACATCTCCGGAGCCACGCATTCGGGGGTTCCGCTGTCCATTCAGCGAACGGGGTCGAGGGGGTAGCACACCTCGCCCCCGAAAGGTATTCAATTTTCACAAACTAGATATTTTTGGACAGCTGCCGTCAAAAAAGAAGCCATCATCTATCAAGAAAAGAAGCATGCCATGCCATCATCATTTCAAAACTCTGAAGAAGACTGCACCTTCTACAGTATATCTGGAGTCTGTAGTGAGTCTTAGAAATAATTGTAAACACAAGAAATAGATGGCAAAATCGAAAGCTAGGATAGAAATTAGCCCAAGATTATTTTCGGATGAAAATCGACATACCTACGGTATACCGGTCTATACTGATGGTATACCGATTTTTGTTCACATGAAGTTTCTGTCTACAAAATCGACATACCGACAGAATACCGATCTATATCGATGGTATACCGATTCAGTAACGTTGAAAATCAAACGGTCGAATTTTGAACATTTAATGATCCCAACGGCTATATTTTTAGGCATTACAATTCCATACCGGTATTCCGACGGTATACCGGTTCGTACCGACGGTATATCGATCGCTGACTGAAAAGTTGCCTTTGAGATCTTTTCAATGCTTTGGTTATAAATATCTTTTAACCCCTTCATTCAAGGTTGATGCTTTGAGCATAAAAATTTCTAAACCACCAATGCCTATCCACAAACAACTCTACAAAGCTTTCATTTGCCATCCAGAAATTGTGTTAGAGTTATTGAGTTAAAAAGTAAGATCTTTATCTTGTTGTATAAGGAGATCAAAACCTATTGTGAAAGGTTGAAGTTGGAGAGTCGTCGGATCCAAACTCTCAGTTGAAATTGGAGAGTCATCGGATCCAAACTCTCGGTTGAAGTTGGAGAGTTTTCGTATCCAAACTCTCGGTTGAGGTAGGAGAGGCCTTCGGACTAAAGTTCTGGTGTAAGAAGTTGGTGAGCCTTCGTATGAAAACTCACGTTGTACTATTTGTGATAATAGTGGATTAAATCCGGAGAGAGTTCTGGGACTGGAGTGCCCCATGGGAGGATACCAGGATACATCGGGTGTCGGTATTGTTTTACTTCTTCTTTTGCACTTATATTTTTAAATTGCCTATAGCTTGTGCTAAGTGCTTGATTAGTTAGCTTGACCCTATTCATCCCACACTAGGGTTCCTACAGTTCATACATAGCTCCAACATTCTTTAAACCAAAGCACATCACCGTATAATATTATACCCCCGACGATGTTCAAAATGATATGTGCTTGATTATATAGGAAAGGATTAGTACAGATTATTCTAATTAACCTGTTAATTGTTACTAATCGTGTAATTAGTTAGGCAGTTATCATATAGTTATTTGAAATAACAGAATTTGTTACAAAATTGAATCCCGGCCCCCAGATCTATCATTATTTACTGCTACTGCCACTATTTAGAGAACACCCCCAGATTTACTTTTAATTATAAATCTGCTACTCAAATGCTTCACTATAAATAATATAATATTATTTCACGGTTCCCAATACATTCTCATACATCATTTCTGTCAGTACACTCATTCCCTCTCTACACAGTCTCTTTTTTTTTCCTTTCTCTCTCCTGGCCGATCTCTGTCGCGCTCCACCGTGATCCTCGTCGGAGGTCCGCCGTTCTCACCACCACCATCAGTGCCATCACTTTGACATTACCACCGGAGTTGCCGAGTCACTAACGTCTCTACTGATGGGAACACTTGTCGTATTTGCTACGACGAGGCTGCCGAACTTGGAGACGCCTCAGATCTGGAGAGTCCACCATTCCACCGCCTCACCGTGTCATCTGATCCTGCCAGATCTTGATTGCGGGAGTTCGATCCAGAGATATTCGAGCTCGCCACTGCAGTCAGTTGACTATGCTGCTTGCAGCTGCTCGGGTGAGCTTCTCGAAGTTCGAGGCAAGCCGGAGACATCTTCCTCCGCTTCGACCAGGCGATTATCTCTGTGCCGCCGCTTCCTCATGAGACGAGGCCGTCGTCTTGACTATCATGCCAACTCTCGAAGACAGTGCCCCTCCTAGGCTCTCGTGTGCCACCGCCTCGTGGACGCGTCCGACCCTTCGATCTTTGAGCCGCAGCGCCTCGCAGTTCGAGCCACCACCGGAGGAGCTGGGAACCGCCGCCATGACACACCAACAGCGCCTGGAGTCGGATCTCTCCGTCCAAGCAGCCGGATCTACTCAGAGCCATCACCAGATCCGCCATGGTCGGATCTCCTCCGCGGACGTCGCCTGGGTAAGCTTCCTCTCGATCTCTCGAATCTCTTTCGTCTAGCTCTTGGCTTATGGTTTTGTGGGTTGTGTCTTGGGACTGAGGCCATGGGAGTGTAGTAGATGAAGGTTAGGGTTTAAAGTACGGTTTTCAGGAAGAAGATGAAGTTGTGGAGTAATGGAATATTAGTGTTAGGGTTTTCCGATGGGTTTGAAGAAGAAGACATTGAGAAGAGATGGAGAGGGAAACTTAGGCTAGAGCTTCGTATGACTGGAGGAGGAAGATAAGGAAAGGGGGGTTTTCTCATTCGTATGGAGGAAGAAGAGGCCGGATGTGATGGAATGAGAGAGTCTCATCTATTATTGCTAATTCCTTTCTTTCGTTCATGTCATGTGACTCTTCAAATACAGAGCCGAAGAATTGACTGGTGTGAAACCAGTTGACTCTTCGAATTCCGAAGAGCCACATGACGTGGCTTGAATTGGTAATTTCGAAGAGTGGAATGAGTATATGTTAATGCTGTGAGTTAATTTATGGACCTGGGTTGCTTGCTATTCAAAATTTGAATAGTGAACTGTGAACTAGGTCTGTGGACTTGGGTCGTTCTGATACCCCTTGGGCCCAGTTTATCTTTGGACCGGGCTGAGGAAGTTAAGGGGAATGGCAGTATGTATATGTGGGTTATTTGATTGGGTCAGGTCTGTAGGCTGGGTGTTTGGGCTAGACAGAATTAAAGTTTTAATTGTTGGATTTAACAGTGAGCATGGGCCAGTTAACGTGTTAGGGTGTCTGGGCTGATATGTATGGGCTGGGTTGGTTTAAGTGTAGAATTGGGCTGGTTTTAATAATGATCCTATTTAATTATTATTGTTTATATTTCCTCATTGAAATTGTAATATTAATTATAAAAATGTTATATTATTTAGCTAGTTTATATATATATATTCTCTTGCAATGTGTTTAATAGCTGTCAAATATTTCTAAAACATTATGTGTTAAATATTTCTAATTAGTATTGTAGTAATGACTTTCCCAAATTGTAGATGCTGTTATTTTTAAAATTTAGTAATCAGTTAATATAGTTATTTTACCTTGTTTTAAAATAAAATTGTTAGCAACTATTTAAGTAAAATTTTATCTACTAGTAAATTAGCTTCTGCTTATAATAATTAATCATTTAGCTACGTGACTATTTTTAAGCCATATTATATTTTCCAAAATATTATTAACTAGGTCTTGTATATAATAATTACTAGAGATAGTTAGTTATCTGGTTAATAAAGGATCATTATTAAAACCCTAACAAATTGTACAAAATTACCAGGTGATCCTTTACGTCCATGCAGTATTACTCCTGTGCTTCCAAGGTGAGGCAAGTATACCGACTCGACTTTTAATTTGTTTCTGTCTTAATTCTTGTGCCATGTTCTCATATCGGACATTAGATACACCCGATTATCTTGTACCTTGTTCATTGCATTGTGAGTCATTGTTTATTGCAGGAATTGGGAAAAATATTAACTTTTGTGTGACCACACCCCAACATAGGTATTGTGGATCACCTAATCGTATACTTCACGTACGATTAAGTCGAATCTTGTAGAATTGATTGTGCATTGATTGATTGTGGTCCTTAGCCGGTCACACATTAGTTTACTATTTCAAAATGTCACACTTGCATTGATTGTCGTGTTCATCGTATTGATCATTGATTACCGTGTTCATTATCTTTGAATACTGATTGTCGTGTCCATTTCCTGCAGTTTTATATTTCATTTCTGGTACCATAGTTTTATTTTTCAGTTCTGGTATTCTGGTTTCACCTTGTATTCTGTACTACAGATTACATTGTATATTATTCTTGTCGGGATTGTACTTTGCTCTTTTTCTGACATGATACGTTGTAGGTAGGCTTGAGGTCACGTGGAGCATGATGGTATTACTAGAATTGCAAGATTAGTTTATTGTTTAGATTTCATTTCTGGAGATTGTATTTTTATGATTTCATTATTGTATATTTTATTTGACCAGATTTGTCTCCGGATAACATTGTATAATGACTTGATGGATATTGGTGATCTTTTTGGGACGTCTATAGATTCTGTGATTGTTTACATTACATGTGACTTGGAGTTTTCCTTAGTATTATACAGCTTACTATGTCGTGTCCATCGACGAAGGCTGGGCGTGTCCGATTATTCGAGAGCGGGTCGTGACATGTTTTTAGTGGTGGCCCATGCAGGTCTCTATCCTAATGACACTTAGGCTATAAAGTGTTATTGGGGGACCATCGAAGCTAAGGAAAACTCATCACAACATAGGAACCGTGGAAAAATGGTTATGGTTATGGTTATTGATATTTAAATTTGAAATTTGATTTTACTTATGATTTTTAGGTTAGTTTATGATTTTTCTAGGACATAGAAATCAACGGTTTATTTTCTGTTACATGATGGTCGCCACGACGAACACTAGGACTAGCAAGCAGCCTGCAAACGATACGTAGTAGCAGCTTCTACCGCCGCCTCCTCCACCTCCGTCTCAGCCGCTTTCTCCGACGATGACATTCGACGGTACTCAGATGATGGCCATGTTACAACTGTTCATGGAGGCACAGAACCACCAAGCCACGCAGTTCCGAGCGACGATCATGGACGTGCTCCGAGTCAGGGAGCCAGCTCCACCAGCTCCGCCAGCACCGCCGACACAACCAGTACCAGTAGCACTGAGGCCAGGGACCGCCAGAGATTATCAGAACCTCTGCCCGATGGATTTTTAGGGCCATGAGGGGATAGTCTATGCAGATGAGTGTCTAGAAAACGCCGAGCGAACGTTGAAGATGGCGAGGATTCCAGATGATCTGAAGGTCGAAGTTGCGAGCATGCGACTTTTCGACATTACTAGAGCTTGGTATAGGGAGGAGCCTCCATTGGCTAAACCCTAAGTTCTATGGAAGGATTTCAAACTGCTATTCCAGGAGAAGTTCTTCCCGGATGTGGAGCGGAACGAGCTTCGGATGCAGTTTGAGGCATTGCAGCAGGGGAGTATGACTGTGGCTCAGTATACATCAGAGTTCACCTGACCAGCAGGTTCACAGAGAACCTAGTTAGCACACCACATGAGAGGGCTTAGAAGTTCAAGAAGGGCCTCACCGGGGAGTTGCGGTATGCAGTGGCTATCAGCCCGGCCACTACCTATACGAGCATCCTCAAAGTTGCTTAGGGAGTGGAGAAGGAGATGGACCCGAAGCTCAAGCGGGACCGAGACATTAGCGCCAACAGTTCCCAGGCTCCATCAAAGTGGGTCGACACTCAGCAGAGGCCACCTCAGCATCAGCATCATCCTTATGTTCGAGCTCCGACATCAACGAGACAGCAGAGACAGATCCAGACCCCGACATACTTTTCTTGCACATACTGCAAGAGGCCGGGACACTGTTGAGGAATGCCGCAAGAAGTTAGGGCAGTGCTTGGTTTATGGATCTACCACTCACCAAGTGAGAGATTACCTAACAGCTTTCACTCGTCAGGGACCAGTGCCAGAGCTGCAGCAGGAGGATCCACCCTTCGAGGATCAGTAGCCGCAGGGAGCGCCGCCAGACGTACCGTTATCTTCCTTATGTTGCTTGTAGTATCTTGATTTTTGTAGTACCTATTTTGAGGCTTGTCTCTGAGTTTTCTTACATTTACAGTCTTTCATATTGTCTAATGACTACTTGTTAGTCCTTGTTACTTTTGTTATCCAAATAAAAATCTCTTTTACTCAATTGTTCCATAAAAACTTTTTACTTAATTTTGTGCACTCCTACAAAACCCTTAAAATTTTGAGGACAAAATTTTTGTAAGGGGTAGATTTGTAACTTCTTGAATCAATTTTGGTGAATTTTTAAGAATTTCCTAGTTTTCTTTTTGTATAATATTGTTTCCATGAATAAAACCAAATTTTATTTTGATAGTTATTTAATTAATGAATTTTGATTATTCATGAATTTTCTCCATTCTAGAAAAATTAATATTTTTATAGGAAAAAATGGTTTGATAATAAATTTTAACTTATAAGTATCAGTTCTGTTATGTTGTTCTTAATGATTTAAAACTAAATTAATTAAGTCCTAATTAGTAATAACCAAAAATTTTATTGTTATTTATTAGTTAAATTTGGTTAGTTGTTTTGATGTTGTTATTATTATTAGACAATCGATATTAGCTTGTAATTACTAGATAGGAAAGGATTAGTACAGATTATTCTAATTAACATGTTAATTGTTACTAATCGTGTAATTAGGTAGGCAGTTATCATATAGTTATTTGAAATAACAGAATTTGTTACAAAATTGAATCCTTGCCTCCAGATCTATCATTATTTACTGTTGCTGCCACTATTCAGAGAACACCCCCAGATTTATATTTAATTATAAATTTGCCACTCAAATACTTCACTATAAATAATATAATATTATTGCACGGTTCCCAATATATTCTGACACATCACATCAGTTAATACACTCATTCTCTCTCTACACAGTCTCTCTCTATTCTTTTTTCTCTACTGGCCAATATTCGTCGCGATCCTCGCCGGAGGTCCGCCGTTCTAACCACCACCACCAGTGCCATCACTTTGACATCACCACCAGCGCCGCCGAGTCGCTGACGTCGCCACTGACGAGAACACTTATCGAAGTTACCACGATGAGGCTGCCAAACTCGGAGACGTCTCATATCTGGAGAGGCCACCGTTCCACTGCCTACCGTGTCATCCGATCCTGTCAGATCTTGACTGCGGGAGTCTGATCTAGAGCTATTCGAGCTCGCCGCTGCAGTCAGTCGACTATGCTGCTTGCAACTGCTCGGGTGAGCTTCTCGAAGTTCGAGACTCGCTGGAGACGTCTTCCTCCACTTCGACAAGGCGATCATTACCGTGTCACCGCTTCCTCGTGAGACGAGGCCGCCATCTTGACTACCATGCCAACTTTCGAAGACAGTGCCCCTCCTAGGCTCTCGCATGCTACCGCCTCGTGGATGCGTCTGACCCTTTGATCTTTGAGCCTAAGCGCCTCGCAGTTCGAGCCACCACCGTAGGTGCTGGAAACTGTCGCCACGACACGCCAACAGCGCCTGGAGCCGGATTTCGCCGTCCAAGCATCTGGATCTACTTGGAGCCATCACCAGATCTGCCGTGGTCGGATCTTCTCCGCGGACGTCGGCTGGGTAAGCTTCCTCTCGATCTATCGAATCTCTTTCTTCAAGCTCTTGGCTTAGGGTTTTGTGGGTTGCGTGTGGAGGCTGAGGCCATAGGAGTATTGTATTTGAAGGATAGGGTCTGAAGTGCGGTTTTAAGGAAGAAGATGAAGTTGTGGAGTAATGGAATGTTAGGGTTAGGGTTTTCCGATGGGTTTGGGGAAGAAGACATTGAGAAGAGATGAAGAGGGAAACATAGGTTAGAGCTTCGTATGACTGGAGGAGGAAGATGAGGAATGGGAGGGGGGTTTGCTCGTTGTATGAAGGAAGAAGAGGATGGATGTGAAGGAATGAAAGAGTCTCATCTATTATTGCTAATTCCTTTCTTTTGTTCATGTCATGTGACTCTTCGAATACAGAGCCGAAGAATTGACTGGTGTGAAACCAGGTGACTCTTCGAATTCCAAAGAGCCACATGACGTGGCTTGAATTGGTAATTTCGAAGAGTAGGATGAGTATATGTTAAAGCTGTGAGTTGATTTATGGACCTGGGTTGCTTGCTATTCAAAATTTAAAGAGTGAATTGTGAACTAGGTCTGTGTACTTGGGTCGTTCTGATCCCCCTTGGGCCCAGTTTATCTTTGGACCAGGCTTAGGAAGTTTAAGGGAATGGCAGTATATATATGTGGGTTATTTGATTGGGCCAGGTCTGTAGGCTGCGTGTTTGGGCTAGACAAAATTAAAGTTTTAATTGTTGGATTTAATAGTGAGCATGGGCCAGTCAATGGATTAGGGTGTCTAGGTTGATATGTATGGGCTGGGTTGGTTTAAGTGTAGAATTGGGCTCGTTTTAATAATGATCCTATTTAATTATTATTGTTTATATTTTCTTATTGAAATTGTAATATTATTTCTAAAAATGTTATATTATTTAGCTAGTTTATATATGTATATGTATATGTATATATATATATATATATATATATATATATATATATATATATATATATATATATATATATATATATTCTCTTGCATTGTATTTAATAACTGTCAAATATTTCTAAAACATTATGTGTTAAATATTTCTAATTACTATTGCAACAATGACATTTCCAAATTGTAGATTCTGGTATTTTTAAAATTTAGTAATAAGTTAATATAGATATTTTACCTTGTTTTAGAATAAAATTGTTAACAACTATTTAAGTAAATTTTTATCTACTAGTAAATTGGCTCCTGCTTATAATAATTAATTATTTAGCTAAGTGACTACTTTTAAGCTATATTATATTTTCCAAAATATTATTAACTAGGTCTTGCATATAATAATTACTAGAGATAGTTAGTTATCAGGTTAATAAATGATGATTATTTAAACCCTAACAAATTGTACAAAAATACCAGGTGATACTTTACGTCCATGCAGTATTACTCCCGTGCTTCCAAGGCGAGACAAGTACACCGACTCGACTTTTACTTTGTTTCTGTCTTACATTCATGTGCCATATTCTCATATCAGACACGAGATACACACGATTGTCTTGTACCTTGTTCATTGCATTGTGAGTCATTGTTTATTGCAAGAATTGGAGGAAATATTTACTTTTGTGTGGCCACACCCCAACATAGGTATTGGGGATAGCCTAATCGTACACTTCACGTACGATTAAGTCGGATCTTGTAGAATTGATTGTGCATTGATTGATTGTGGTCCTTAGCCGGTCACACATTAGTTTAATATTTCAAAATATCACACTTGCATTGATTGTTGTGTTCATCATATTGTTCATTGATTGTCGTGTTTATTGTCTTTGCATATTGATTATCGCATCCATTGCCTGCAATTTTATATTTCATTTCTGGTACCATAGTTTTATTTTTTAGTTCTGGTATTCTGGTTTCACCTTGCATATTGTTCTTGTCGGGGTTGTACTTTGCTCTTTTTCTGACAGGATACGTTGCAGGTGGGCTTGGGGTCACATGGAGTTTGATGGTATTACTGGAATTGCAAGATTAGTTTATTGTTTAGATTTCATTTCTGGAGATTGTATTTTTATGATTTCGTTATTGAATATTTTATTTGACCGAATTTGTCTTCGGATAACATTGTATAATGACTTGATGGATATTGGTGATCTTTTTGGGACGTCTATAGATTCTGTGATTGTTTACATTATATTGTGACTTGGAGTTTTCTTTAGTATTATACAACTTACTTTGTCGTGTCCATTGACGAAGGCTGGGCGTGTCCGACTCGTATCCGATTATTCGGGAGTGGGTCATGACAGTTGACCCCATATTAGCCTATAATAGCTGTTTAAAGACTTCTCCAAGACTACTATCTGAATCCCAGACTGAAGAAATAGAGGAATGAAATTGTGTCTCACTATCTTTTTTTGAACATTCAGGGGTTTTATGGGGAGTTATGTAACCTAATCCACAACGGTTACGATGATAGTAATCTTCATGTTTCCCTTTTGGAGAAATAAGCCATAATAGCAAATGCTGACCTTTGCCAAAGTTAAGGCCTGCTGACTGTTTATGTCATAGCCCATTCTTTGAATGATATTCTGAGCTTGAGGAGTACAAAGGTAAGGTTGTATTTTATCGTTATCAGGTTCTAGGCCTTCAGCTAAAGACTCTTTATGAACTTTAGCCTGGCCAAATATAATTGGTGTGTCACCGATTTTCTTTGTTGGAACTTCAAAATATGAATCCTTGTACGATGACATGGAGTATTATTTCAAGAAGAAACTGTCATGACCCGCACCCAGTATAAGGGCACGAGACCGTGGGTACGTCCAGCCTACGCCGCAGTGTCGGCGATAGAACGCTGTCCTAGGTCACAACAACACCTAACAATATAGTGTGCCTGTACAGAATATACACTATAAATGTAGGACAACTCAGAAGATATAACTTAATTACAATCTAGAGATGGATAATCAGCACGATAAGATAGATAGGAAAATCATAGAATACGATACAAAATCCAGAATGACAATGAGTTAATTGTTGTCAACACCTCAAAGAAAGTATAAATCAAATACAACTCAAGTAGTTAAATAAAGAGATAATCGTCCTAGCAATCTAGCCTAGGAACTATGGTAGTCTCCTCTAAGCTAACTGGATCCTATCGCTGTTCCAGATCACATGTGTCATCTACGCCAGCTCCATAATATGTGGTACAAAAGTCCTCCATCTTCTCTGTAAAATTTATCAACATATCTGTAACGCCCCAGTCCCAAAATACTTAGGACTAAGTACGTAGACATACCAGCTGCATACATACGAAGTATACTCCAATATATAGATTCCTCGTATGTATACATAAGCTGTAAATGCAGTAAAACCAAGGCTAACTAATCTCATCCAAAAAAATAAAGGAATAAAAGATACCATATAATCAACTATGAAATATCTTTATACAAGATGTTGGACGGAGACAAATCCACTACCAACTATTAGAAGAAAGAGAATACATAACAAAAGAAAGAGTTTTGCGAGCGAAGCGAAGACGATCCAAGTGCAATCATCCTCGAAGAAATAGAGATGATCACGGCCATGGCTAGAACACTTGTGAAAGACAAGAGCATACACCTGGAGAGATAACCATGTCTTCAGAGGGACGTAACAAGACACAATATTATGCCATATAAACTGAATATAAATTGCTTAATAAATAAGTCAATTGGATTATAATATGGTCCAATATACACCATTAAATTAGCATAATATCCTCCAACCAAACAAGGACAGGAGATGGCACACCAACCCACGATGAAGTATCTGTCCAAGTCCTGAATCCTATATGGTATCCGGACCCCAACAAGGTTCAGTACCTTCTTATCGGAGTAGTAAGCTACACCTACAACCAAATAAAGACAAGATGTGGCGAACTAATCCGCGACAAGTTACTGTTCTAAGCCACGGTCAGATACAAGTACCCAAATCAAGAGTCCTCATACCTAACGGATAAGGGTGCCTACCCAATCTAAGAGAATGCAGTTTTAAGAACACCCTCCAACGCATGGGCCCTAGCAAAAATGGGGCGGCATGGTCCCCCCTTGGGGCACCAGGAGCCTCAGGCATAACCATTCCATGAATGTCAGTGGCCAGCAGTAAATAAGGGGTCGTCAACCCGCATCTCTGGTGGAGCATACAGTCACAAGGGAAATATGTAAAGTAGCCCGTACGCTAAGGATATGTCCTCTCCGCCCAATGCCTACTATGGTATCCACAACACGTATAACCTCTATTAACCGCTAAGTCAAACTAAGCATGCAAACTCTATTAGCGGTTAATCCTATCGCACGGCTTATACGAACTGGTGGCCAGCTAATTACGCATGTCCAAGTCCTATATGTGACTCACAACAACGTGGTACAAATGTGTCAAGGCCTATGAATGCAACACCCAAAGGGTGGTCCTTTAAATCTAAGCCCAATGTGTTTGAAAATAGTACATAGTAGGAAAAATAACTAAGCAATAAAATTCTATCTAATTATGCCATGTATCACAATTTATTTTGCAGAAAATAAATAATGAATTAATGCATGAATATGAGCTAAAGTAAAATAAATAGCTAATGGAAAGGTATCTTGCCTGGTGTGACGCCTGGTGTGATAATCATGTTGGCAAAGAGTACGACTTCGGTGTTACGACTACACAAAACGACCTCCGATTGTGGCACAGACTATTCTATTGGATCCAGAAGAATCAATTTTGTTAGGAATGACATAAAGAGGTACAAAATTGGCGAGGAAATAGGAATAGTGGGATGAGTTCCGACAAGATGATAATCGAAGGGATTTGAGTAATTAATACATATATTATTTTAGGTAAGATATTTATAATATTCTAAAAATATGTTATGGTGCATAAAATAGTTTTAGAATAATACTTAAAATAAAAAAATTGTTTCAGGCTAAAAATAATCTAAGGTTGTCCAGGAAATTTTAGATAGAAGCTATATATTATTTTATTTTACTTTTAACCAAAAAAAACTATATTTTATAGAATATAATATTTTGTCAAATATTTTTCTTTAGATAGATAGGAAATTTCAGCAGCAGTGCTGCCCTCTTCTTAGTGTAAAGCAACATGAGTGCTAAAAGTAAAGCAAACTTAAATGTCTCTTTGAGACATAAAAGCAATTTATAGGAAGGAAGCAGTAGAATAGGAGGTGAGAGAGTGTATACCAAAAATAAAAACAAAGAAGGAGCTGGGGAAGAAGAGGTTGAGCGGAGGAGCGGGGAGACTCACCGGGCTGTATAAACCTTGGCCGGCAGCACTGCTGATGGGGCCGTAGCGCTCGACGGTGGAGGTCAAGATGGGCGAGCGCCGGCGACAAAGGTGCTGGCTCGAGCTCTGAGGCATCGCTCGGCGCGGCTAAGGCGCAGGCTGGCAGAACGCGGTGAGTCACCGGTGAACGCCAGAGAGGAGAGACGGCCTTTCGGCACTCGGGGCTGCACGATGCCGGTATTGCCTACTTAGGAGGCGACATGAGGAAAACATAGGCGAGTGGTGGGGATGTGCGGCTGCTAAACGGTGAAGGGCACACGGAGAGTCGGCGGTGGGTTCGACAGGTCCCGTCGTGGTGGACGCGATGGATGCCAGGGTTCAGGTGAGTCTCCTAGTTGTTTTGGGTTTTTGGTGTTGGTATTGGTGGTGTGCTATTTTGAGGGTTGGCCGGTGTTGGGTTTTCCGGTGGGGTTTGGCCGGTGGCGGCAATGGTGGTGGTGTCGCTGCCCTGGCGGAGGTGATAGGTGTTTTAGTGGTCTGGTGTAGGTCGAGGCCAGGGATCTTATGGAATTGCTAGTATCTTTTG
The DNA here is from genome assembly GCA_029216955.1 of Iris pallida. Classification (NCBI taxonomy): domain Eukaryota; kingdom Viridiplantae; phylum Streptophyta; class Magnoliopsida; order Asparagales; family Iridaceae; genus Iris; species Iris pallida. Next base: position 9,981,342 of record JANAVB010039017.1, read on the forward strand.
TCGGGGATGCGGGGATCTTTGGTCGGGGATGTTGGGAAGGTAGCTGTCACGCCCCAAAACCAGAATACTGGAGAGCGGGGGCGTGCATAGCCAGCTACGTATATTGAAATAGAATACATCTCAACTACACGGTCACGGCTGTCAAGATATGATGGTTTACTACAAGCCAACGGTCTCTTATGTCAAGCCTATTGTCTCAATCTCAAGCAAGTAATATGATCACAAGATGTTTGACCACCAAATATACAATAAAAGGCGTCCCAAATATTACATTTCAGCTGATCATGAAGCTAGTCGTACAAAATGCTAGGACTAGCAAGAGTTAAGTCATACATGATCAACCCTAGGATTTGTCAATCATGTTTACAGCCCATAGGCAGACAATAAGTAAAGAGCATCGAGCTAACAGGTGCTCGTCGGCTAAACGCCTCAAAAGAATAATTTTACAATAGAGTGAGCAAAACAAAATAGAAAACCCACTCGTAGCCCGGGTTCCTTCTAGTCGCCACCATCGGGCTGGAGGTTCGGAAGATCCTCGGGAGCTGCTCCAAAATCTGGCCACACAAAAGCAGCTGGGTCAAACCCCAGAAAGAGCGAGTGCCACAAAGGCGGCCATGAAATAAGAACAAAAGCCATCATATCAGAACATAAAAAAAGAAATAGAAGAAGGTACAAGTAATAAAGAGTGCAACAGGACAATAAACGACTAGTGATGTGGGACCATTCCGGGAGCCAAGTTACAACACTTAAACCAGACAAGGACCAAGGTTGTAACCCTTCGCCTGAATAGCACTCTGTCTCCACCTATTTATTGTTTAATAATAAGTAAAACAGTCAAGTTCAAGAGTAGTCAGGTACTGGTACTAGACAAGACTTAGACAAGGCTGGACTCCATCCATTCACAAGCGGCCAAGCAATTACTACGGCTTACTACTTAACTAACTAGGGTTACCACAAGCCTTAATTACTAACAAGATGCAATGAGAATTTTCCAGTCCCAAGCCCTGTAGACCATCCAGTTATCCTTCCGCGGGTTGAGAGTATTGTTGGGTACATCGCCCCGGAGACGATATACCCTTAGGTGACTTAGAGGGTACAACACAAGACAGTGCACTGGAAATGTGCTCTACTCGTCGGCAAGCTACAAGTCCAATTAAGAGTGCCCAGATAACGAGATTGCCTGTGATTGGAAATTCTCCATGAACTATAGTTTGATCTAGTCATTAGCCTAATCCATATTCAGTATGAATCCCTGACTGTGGGAACCAGAGAGTCACGTCCTAGACATGATACAAGACAAGACAAGTGGATTACACAAGCAAGCAAGCAGGAACACCCACGGTGTCAAGTTGATTATACGAGTCAAGTTAGCCGTCGCAACAGCATCAAGATAAATCATGTCAGGGTACTTGTTAGGAGTACGCCACGACGGGTCATTATCATGTCAGGTTGGTCATGTCAGGAGTGCACCACTTCGGGTCACTGTCGTGTTATGCTAGTTCCTTGTCATACCATACCATGTACAATAGTCATTCCAAACATATTAAGTAAAATCAAGTTCATAACAAAAGACGTAAGGATATAAAATGGGCGTAAAATATCTAATAAAATATCAATATACAGGACTATAGAAGAGCCAAGCTTAAGGAAAAATAAAACCAATCTCCATGGTTGGACAGATTGCGCAAGGGGTCAGGGGGTTGGATTGTGCAGGGTGCCGAGTGCACAGGGACAGAGGGCGCAGGGTTGGGGTAGCACAGGAATGGTTGGCGCAGGCTGCGAAGTGTGCAGACTTAGACTGCGCATGCAATGGATGGTGCAGGATGCAGACTACGCAGGCTTAGACTGCACAGACAATGGATGGCGCAGGATGCAGACTGCGCATGCTTAGACTGCGCAGGCAATGGATGGCGCAGGATGCAGACTGCGTAGGCAATGGATGGCGCAGGATATAGATTGCACAGGGGTCAAGCGCGCAGGAGCCGATAGTGCAGGGTTGGTTGCACAATCGGGCAGCGGCCAGGCTGCGCAGTCAGCGACCAACGCTAAAGAGCGCGGCACGGAGAGGCTGCACGGTTTAGTGCTGCGCTAAAGAGCGCAGACTGTAGATCTTCTTCTCCAGGCCGAGAGGAACATCAAGAACACTCAAAATTCAATCTTTTATATCTTGGTCAAATCAAGGCCAAATCTAGATTTCACTACAAAAAAGTGACCTTTTGGGACGACATTATTTGATACACAATTTTTATGAGTCCTAAATAATATTATTTGGGACACAAAGTAACATCATTTAGGACGCATTGTTTTTCGACCCTGATAATATTTACTTATTATGGACTGAACTTTCTGTCCGTCCCAAATAGAATTTCAGCCTGTCCCAAATAGTTTGGCGGGAAATGAAAAAACACCCGGGTAATTTTTTGGTCAAAATTTGAATTTAGGATTAACTATTGGATTATAAGTCAATATTTGGATTTTTAGTTTAGTATTTTACTTGGCATAAATTATAATACAAATATTATAGTTAATTTATTATTTAATTATTGGTTGGTTGTATTTATTGGATGGTGCATTTGTATGTATTTAATTAGATCCTTGTACTATTAAATTTAACCCACTTAAATTGAACTTAGCTATTGGGCCAAGCCCTTAGTATTAAACCAACCCACATCCTGTGACATAGAAAGCAAAGAAATATTATTTCCCAACTCTCCCGTACTCATTTTCATTTTCCCTCTCCTTCCCTTCTCGCTCGATTTCATTTTCCCTCCATGGAGCTTCCTCCAGCCCTCTCTCTTACCTCGATTTCATTTTCCCTCCATGGAGCTTCCTCCAGCCCTCTCTCTTACCTCGATTTCATTCGAGCTTCTCCAGCCTCAAAGCTCTACTGATTTTCCCAATTCCTCTCATTTTTAGGTCAGCTTCTAAACTCATTTTCTTATTCTTTAATTACTTCTCAATTGTGAGATCTATTTTCTGAAGGTTTTTCGCGTTTGTAATTCCCAATTCCTCAAAGTTTTACTGAAGATTTTCCTTTGTGAAATTTCCTATTAATTTGTTAGGGTTTTGTAAAATTTTATATTTTGGACATTTATTGTTAAATATTTATTGGAGGAGAATGAGGAGTTCGAGACACTGAGGTACCAGTCACCTGATCCGATTGTCGAGGAGGAGGAGGAACAGATCGACCCCGAGGTCACACTGACGAGGTCCCTGAGGAGGAGGTTTTCATGGTCGAAAATCTGGTACGTGCGGAAGGAATTGTTTGATTCTATTGTTGTATTATTTTCAATCTAAATTTGGAAGAGAGAAGAATAAATTTGGCACGTCCTACTTTTAAGTAGAAGTTTAGTTGATGAAGAAAAGGATTACGAAACCATTCATTTTCTAGAATAAAATTTTTTAGGGGAGTTTCAGTAGGGTTTACATGGTGGATTATAGGATTTATCTACTGGAATACGATATCTAGTTATTATACTTATTTCTGTAAAAGCAGTTAACATTCAAAATCAAAAGCTTTGCTAGATAATGTAGAAAAATATGGCTACTTTCAACCTTTATTCTACCTTCATAACATAACATGATTATTGGTAGATTCTGTTAGGAGTTTGGCAAGTTTATTAATGTGAATAAAGATGATTTCCTGGAAAAAAAAAGTGTTGTCTGTAGGAGAATTTTCCAACTGATGGTCTATACCATAATTGTCAACATCTTGAAATCCTTTGTCTGTGGGGGAAATCAATTTGCTATTATTGATGTATGGTACTCGATGACCACAGTGAGTTATTATCTTTATTACATTAGGACTTCCTTGCAAACATGAGGTTACTTTGTTAATGTAGCGATTAGACATGCAAAATTTGCTAATATTGTTATACTGTATAACTTTTAAGTTTTAATGTCCAGTCAGCTTCTTATGGTCAAGATCGATCATCATCAGTTATTAAACGGAGCACGACTTCAAAAGAGAGGGCATTCTAAGTTGTTGGAAGCTTGTGTCGAGGCCATTGCTTGTGGGGGACACCACATTGTTGTTGTCATTGGTTAGAACTTAACCGCCTTTCATAAAATATATGCTCTGTTATGATAAAGAAATTTACCATGTAGAGGTTGTTTGTTATTATCTTACCCCCAAAATAATGACGTGTTTTAAACAATTAATATTAACTATTAAATTTCATTCCTTGTTTACAACTTCAACGAGTTTTGTTGGATATTGGTTTGGTATCTTGTTCCCAAAATTTTTTACTTCTATCAATGTTCAACACATTGGCATCAAAAAGTGTTAGTAAAACCTTTCAGAATGTTTATGTCTATGACTCTTTCTCAACTATTCTCTGATCAAATAATAAAATTTATCGTCTATGGTGAAAGCCACACCACGATTTTTTCATTATCAACCTAGTATTTTAACTTTTTGTTGGAAAATTTTACTTGGGAGAAGTTGACCAAGGTTTTGTTTTCATTCTTTTCATAGTTCAATTTTTAGCGGAACTAGTCATTGTGATTTTTAAAAATTCTACTTCTCTTTAGTTTTTGAGTTATATGGTACTAGATATCCCTTTTGCCAAATAGAATTATGTAGTTACAAAAGAAACGAGTTGTTTTGGCTATATTGATGATTTTATTTGTATGAGATGGTGGATTTCATATTTGCTCTACCTGGCATCTTCTATTCATTTTTGTGTTTTTTTATTTTATATATAAAATACTAGCCAGCATCATGACATAATTCTTATCACTTCTTCATGACCTTCATATTATATGTGCAGTTACTCTTCTTTTTCTTTTATTACCATCTTAGCTTTGGCATGACCCCGAGAGTTGCCATGATGAATGTTTGTTGTTATTTACAGGCACATTGTGATTAAATTTTTTAATTACATTTTTTCAGAAAAATCATCGCAAGGTGCTACTTGCTTTATACAGTTTTATAGCTGAAACCATGCTTTGAATGATGGCCTTATTCATTTTCAAACTTCTCATGAGTTTTTTAGGTTCTGGATCTTATGGTTCGCATGTTGGGCTTTTCTGAAGAAGACGGATAGAGGATTGGGTCTACTCAGGGTGCTATTGGAAAAGGTGTTGTCTGAAGCGTGTTACGGGTACCAGGCTGCCTTGTTGGAGGCATCTTGGGAGGAAGTTCACCCTTGGCAGGCATCCTGAATTTCGCTACAAAACAGAGTTTCAGAGCCATGAACCTGAGGTAGTCTACTTTTTGTTATCACTCAATAACTATACTGCTTTTTGTTCGTCCTTGTAATTTGTTCTTTCTAAAATGTCTGCAGTTTGACTACCTTAAAAGTTTGGAAATAGAAGAGAAGATTAATAAGATCAGATGGTGCCAAACAGGAAATGGTGCCCTCTTTCTTCTGTCCACTAATGACAAGACAATCAAATATTGGAAGGTAGTTTGGTAGTCTTCTTTATAGTGCATTCTTCTTCCTAAACCAGTAACTGTGGATATTTGATGTCTGTTGATTCTCGTTGCATACTTTTGTTTCCACCTTCTTGTCATACTTACATACTTCTGTTTGATACTTATTCTTTTTCACTATTTTGTGGAAACATTCTTCAGTATAGTGACCTTTATGCATGGGTTGTTGGAAATCTGACAGCGAGATAGAAGGGAAATCTCCTCTTTTTTTCTTGCCAAGCGATTTATCCTCTTATTCATTACTCTATTAATCACTGGTATACTGCTTTATTTGATCATGTAAGGCTCATGAAAAAACCTTTGAACATGGAAGGTATAAGTAAACTCTTTTGTAAAGCTAACTTGCCCTGTACTTCTTGTCTATCTAACTAGAACCCGTGTCTTAAGTCTTTTATTGGTACCTAACTTATTTGAAAGTTATAAGATACCAAATGCCCTCAAGTATGTTGCTTTATATTTTTATTTTAGCTTTCTTACTATGGTATGTTTCTGTTGTTTGGGTTAGGTTTATACATGTTGGTCAAATTGATTTTTTCTTAAACTTTCCCGATTAATTTTTTTCCTTCAAAAGCAGCTGCATTTATCCTGTGTCTACTGTGTTACTGAGTGATAAATTCTTGAGCACCAGCACCATCATAAACACACACACCCACAGAGGACAACCATGTGTACATCTCTTTTTATATGCCTTCACCTGTCAATTATATATTAAATAACATAATAGATATTGAGATTGGACCTATTTAATTTTCCTAAAGGTACTTGATAATTTCAGTAAATTGTCTCTATCGTTTATCTTCAAGACACCTTCCGACAGCTATCAGGTTTTCATTTATTCATATTCTGTACAGGTGCTAGAGAAGAAAGTTAAAAAAGTTTGTGAGGTGAATGTTGATCCTTCACAAGGTGCAGGAAATGGTAGCATTGCTAGCCCAAGTATATCTAGTCCTGGAGCATATCTTGCAAATGGTGGATGTTCAGAAAAGCCATACAGTTCTTTGAGCAACGACCTATCATTTCCTCCTGGAGGGTTTCCTTCACTGCGTTTGCCTGTGGTAGTTGTGCTCAATCCATGCTGATATGTTACATGCATAGGATATAGATCTTAAGTTCAGACCCATAATTTACATGTGGCACGTGTTCTCTCACTTCGTTTGCCTGTGGTTTCTTAACTCAGGTTTTCTTAAGAATGTGCCTATCATATGTGGACACACATCTTAGAAACATGTGATGTACAAATATGTAACTGGAGAAGGTAGGAAGGCACAATGCAGTCTTGTACTGTATTTTATTTTATCGCACACACTAGAAGTTTTAAGGCTCTTCTTTGCATGGAATGGGCAGATTGGCATGCAAGTTTACATGACTCTGTATTTGGTGGAATATCATAACCATTAAAACTTTTTTTTTTTGACTCCTTTGGTCACATCTTTAATTGGGGTTCCTAATACCTTTTCCTTACCTTTTTCTCCTTCTTTTTTAGGTAGCAAGTCAAGAGACAAGCCTTCTTGCTAGATGTCGTAGAGTATATGCTCATGCTCATGATTATCACATAAATTCTATTTCCAATAACAGGTTCATCCAAACATTTTACCTTCTATATAGCGTTCTAATTGACATGTTATTATGTGCACACACAGACACAGTACGTGGTATCTTTATGTGTTTACTTGCGGTGGTGTGGGTCCTTGTGCGTGCCTGCATGCTTGTGTATGTGGTGTTAGGGACTGAGATTAATATGTTTTTCTTCCTTTTTCCTATTGGATAAACCCAAATTTCTTCATGTATCAGGTATTATTTCTTTGTCAGTTACCTTGACTCCATTTTTCTTAACATTTTTAGCCTTATCATTGATTTTTCTTCGTATTTAAAGAAGGAAACATTGTGTAGTTTTAAGTTAAAACTACACATACATGCATCTGAAGAGGCACATGGTTTGACCTTGTAGCGTTGATGTTGGACTTCCTTTTCCTGTTACATCCCGGGGAAAGGAGATATTTAGCTTGTATATGACGAAGCCAAAACTTGGGATTCAAACAGTTGACTCCGAAAATTTGGGGATAAAGTCTTTGTTGTTGTTGTTGTTGTTGTTGTTGTTGTTGTATGATGAAGTCATAATAATTGCTGTTAACGACGTATGTGTTGGTTTTGGATTGTAATTTCTTCTCTAAGAATGCAACACTTTGCTAGAAGTGAACGGTAGTCCCATAATGGGATTAGTAAATGCTATTAATGTGGAGCTTGTGACTTGGATATGGTAGCTCCTGAGGCTGAGTTGCAACCCGTATCATATCCCACGATTAATGTTGATTGTTCCAATCACCATCATATTGATGCTCATATTGAGTGCATTAAATATTGAATTTAATTGCCATCTTATTCACTGATTTTACTACAGGATGTCAATAGATAATCCAACCACTTTGTTGACCTGGATATATGGAACATTGTGGTCACGTGACCAACCTTGTTGTAGCATATTTAAAGTATTCTGTGTCATTTTTATTCTGTACGAGTGTAATTTCATTATCGAACGAATAGAAAGCTCCTATGATGTCTTAGGGTGTTTTCCCAGTCATTTCGGTCCAATCTTACCAGTTGTGTAGACCAAAAAATTATGTAAATCAACTCAAATCTTGTTTGTCCTAAATGGAGATACACCGAACCAACCAGTTGTAGGAATTTCGTTGGTTGGTATTCAATATGGTACGTTGGAGTACGTTTGAGATTTCCATTGAAGACAATGGACTAGTCATGATCCTGACATGCACAATGCGGTAAAATTATGATCTATCCCAGCAGCAAAAGTCCTCTTTTCCTTGCCTTGTTTTCTTTCTCACTGTTGAATCTTAGTCCCTCACCATCCTCAGCGCTGCTATTTAAAGAGAGAAGGATAGGACTGAAGATGGAGACGGTGACAGAGAGATTGGTAGGTATATATTTAACAGGTTTATCGGGTCGATTCAGTTTTTGGTTCGTGTTTTCCAAAACCATCAACCAAAAACAAACCATAATTATACTAGTGTCTCAACTGAAAGGAACTGAATCAGATCAAAGGAGAACCAAATAGGGAATTGGTTGATTGGGTCGGTATTTGGTCTAAACTAATAATATACAACCCTGAAGTCTTTAAATACTCTAGAAGTATTCTCCTTATGATTATAACAGTATGGATATTGGATGCTTTATGGAGTGCCAATGCTTCTTTTCACTTCTTTACATTTTACCAAAGGCCAAATTTGTAGATGGTGATCTGAAAGCAAAAGCTCTCAGGAATATTGTTGAGGTGCTTCTGGTAACTCATACAACTACTAAACCAATTAGGGAAGAAATCGACTTACACTGTCTGTCTTGAGAATATTTGTCTTCTTGAAAATACCTTATGAGTTATGACCAGACTGGTGGGACTTTAACTTGATTTTATTGAGAACTAATCATGAGAAAGGTGCCTTGCTGTATCCAAACTAATCCTTATACTTTAGTCTAGTAAGTGTTGACAACATTAACAGTTGGACACCCCTTGGGTGTTCAAGTACTAGTAGTTTTGTTAAAGTCTTGAAACCTCTGCAGCATACATAGGGCTTATGTGTTTTAAATTCTTCGTTTCACTAAATATCTAATAAATCATATTTGCTAAATGATAATTAAAATTTTCACTTGATTTTCTCAATTAATGCAATTGAATCATTGTTGTATTTTTACACACACTGTCTGGTCAAAGGGAGGTTAACCCTTTTAGAAAAGGAAGATGAAGAGTTAGACAACTCATTTCTGTGTCAGGGGCTTAGTTTTATGGAGTAGGAGGAATGCTGAAATATGCAGAAGGGACGATAAAGTCTTAACTTAAACGTGTGAAGGGATAAAACTTTTTCTGTCCTGTAGAAGGTGAGTTGCTGGCTATAATGTTACTTCACCATGATCTATTATGGTATCTTCTAAAGGTTATCTGAAACTATGCTGTGTTTCAGTATGCTTTTTTCCTTCTTCTGGAGACTTGGAAATGCTACACATTCTTTTTCCAAATACCGAAGTTGGTGAAGCAGAAGTTTCTGGTATAGAAATATCTAATTATGCTTTAATACTATGAGGAGAACGTCTGTCTCTTGCAAATGACCTTTTTCACAATACCTTGAGTATCTTGTTATATCTCTCTTTTCCTGACATTATCACTTCTGTACATCTTGTTATATTTCATACTACAAGTAGCTTGGTTGAAGCCATTGTCGCTCTCTATATCCCCAAGCCCTTCCAGTTATATTTATCTACAATGCCTTCCTGATTTATTTTTTTGGTGGTATTGTTTCTGTTAAGTTTAGTTTTGGTAAAAAGAGTCTTAAGTATCCTATAGGTTTGTCTTGTGCTTATACATGCTTTATCTGTTTGGGTCTGCTTGGGATCCCTTCTGCTGACCTAGTTCAATAATCAAACCTATGTGTTTTTTTTCTTTCTGTTTTGATAGTGATGGTGAGACTTTCATATCGGCGGATGATTTACGAATCAATCTCTGGAATTTGGAAATTAGCAACCAGAGTTTCAACATTGTTGACGTGAAGCCCTCAAATATGGAGGATCTGACTGGTATTAGTTCTTGTCACTATTATGATAATATAGCCTTCTCAAATTCTTTGGTGCCAATTTGGTCCTATTGTCATGAATCATTTTGTTTTATCGGTTCCAGTTCTCAATTATTTTATGTAAAGTGTACACCTAAGCCAACAAACTATCCCTCGTTGTGTTCTCCGATATTTGTGTCCAACAGAAAATTTGAGTTACAGCCTTATAGTTTTTGTATAACAAAAACCATATCCTTCTTTAAAACTTCAAACCATGTTTGTCTAGACTGGTAACTCGCCACGTGTTCCACACATAACCACACCAAGGATTTAACTAGAACGCAGTTTCATCCTGATGGGTGTATCTGTATGCATGCAAAGTATCGTTCTCAAATGAAACCTCAAGTTTGTGTTGCAGACTGTTATTTGTTTCTTCCCTTTTCTTATGGCTCTGAATAAAATTTAATGCTTTCATTTTATAGGTTATAATTTGAATGTTTGGTTTGTGGCGCAACTTGATCAAAGTCTATTCTGAATTTACTTTTTCTGTTACTTGCAAAGGTGATAACATCTGCGAAATTCCACCCTACACATTGTAACACATTAGCATATAGTAGCTCTAAGGGCTCAATACGACTTATTGATTTGCGTCAATCGGCCTTATGTGATAACCATTCCAAATTGTAAGTTATTCGTATCCTTTGGGTGTTGCTTTTACATAAAACTATTTAAAATGTGCATGACAAATATGACAAATTCGTATCCAGGATAATTTATACTTAAGGAGGCTTTCACTGAATTGGCGATTCTCTCGAGGACAGCCATCTGCTGTCGTGTAACTCCTTTACAGAAGGCTGCTCCAAAGAAGGCTGCAGATGGTGCGTTTGACATGCACATGCGGCTATCGACGTGATGTAAACTTTCATTTTGTAAACAATAGGATATGAATTTTATGTTATGGGGAAAGATTCGACGTGATGTAAACTTTTGTTTCATTTTGTAAACAGTTGGATATGACTTTTAAATGTTTTATAAAAATTTCTTGTCTTAATGTTGCAGCTACCATAATGCATTTGCGATTAAATAGTTCTGTGTGATTTTTGTTCTATATAAAATTTAATTGTATATTTCATATACAAATAGGAAGAGGATTAAGTTTTTGGGATATTTTTTGGGACAGATTTATAAACTGTCCTGCAGAATTTGTAATTTTGAAATCTTTTGGGACGGGAGTTTAACAGTCCTTTATAAGTATTTGGGACGGCACATATCCGTCATTTAACTTTTTGCCACGCCACCCTAATAAGACCACCCATTGCCGTCCTAAAGACCGTCCCAAATAGTAGTTGGGACGGTAAACCTATTTATTATGACATTTTTTTGTTGTCCCAAAAGGTCACTTTTTTTGTAGTGTTTTCAAAGTTCTAACTTGAGTAAAATTGAATTCTCTTCCACATGGAAGCATCAAAACCCACAAAAATCCAACCAAAATAGATCAAAACCATGTAATTCCAAAAATAGTTAAAACCTAGATCTAGAACAATGGAGACTCCAAATCACAAAATATCAAGCACTAATATTGATCACCATGGCCTAATCTAGCTAATGAACAAATAAAATGTGGTTCTCATGTGGTGGCAAGGTGCACTTGCCTATGGGTGTTGGTATTGTGTAGAGGAAGGAAGAAGAAGGAGATGGAGAAAATAAATGAAAGAGTTATGAGGAGAGAGAAAAGGTTGGTAGGGTTTTAATGAGGGTGGTTGTGTTGTGTTGAGGGTGGAGCATAGGCTAAGGTGTTCCAATGCATGTTAAACCAAACCAAACCAAATCAAACCAATTCTCCTCCACAAAATAAACCAAGCCAGGTAAAACCCAATTACGAGAACCAAAATCTGCAAGTCAAGCCAATTACAAGTACATGCCAAAATCTGAGAAAATAAATACAGGTCTGAAATACATGCAAGCTTGACAAAATAGGTATTCAAAATATGGGTGTTACAGTAGCGGTGATGGAAAGGTGGTTGTGACGGTGTTGGTTGTTACTAGGGATGATCGGCGTGATGGTTTGTGGCGGTAGATGTGGGATAGGGTGGTGATGTCGAAGACCATGTTGTGGCGACGATGCTGTTGGTAGGGGCGATAGTAGCGTGGTGATGATAATGGTGGTGGTGGCATATTTTTCGGGGACAACAAGGACTATTGTCGGGGCCGTGCAGATAGGAGGAGGATGAACAGGGGTTCTGCTAGGGTGATTTGGGAAGGTCGACATTGGGGGTGACGGTGATCGGGGTTGCCGTCGATGGTGGTCAGATTTAGGGATTAATTGTGTCGAGGGTGTGTCCGACACGGGAGAATAATGTATACGTATAAACATGGAATAAGATATTGGACACCGACACGATGCACTTATATTGTGGAGAGAAATTGGACTTATGGAGTTTATTTGGAGTCTATGGAAAAGTGCACAGAGGAGCTCTCCTTATATAGGAGACAAACTCCTAGATGGATAATAACTATGATGGTTATAAATCTCCACATAGATAATTACATATTTATTCGAATTAATTTAAAATAATTTATTGAATCCAAATAAATCTAGCTAAAATGCTTTTTTTAAAAAGCTATTTTAAAAATAATGCTAATACAATCCTTCCTAATTTAACTCATCAAAATTAATTAAATTTTACATTAAAACATTTCCAAATTACTGTTTATAAATAATAAAAATATATTAATAAATAATTTCAAAATACACAATAAACTTTATATATTTGAAGTACATCTTTTTATAAATAAACAACACAATAAAACTAGTTTTCAGAAATCAAAGTGGACAATGAAATAAATTTTATGCCACTCTCACACAGATAGTATATATTGACCTAAAACAGTAGTTTTCTATATTACCACTTATATTTGTACTATAAAATAAAATTGCCTTCTTTGTAAATAAACAATCAAATAAATTCTCGACGCGACAAATAAATACTTATTTTCTATGTGAAGGAATCTTTTAGAAAAATGACTGTATTTAAAAATATATACCGTCTCGCAATTTCGCATGCTACGTACAAATACGAAACTCGCAAACTCGTATGTGACGTATAATTTAGAAAACAAAAGTTGATACCAAATTTATTTAAATAAAAAAATCGTAGCAAAAAATTAGGGGTTTAAAATATCCAGTCAGGATTAGATCGAATACATAACTCAGAAAGCAGTTCCAAAACATGGTAGAAAATATAGAGCAGACAATAGAATAAGATACATGACGTGTTGTATATGAAAGTACAAGAAAACATAAATGACAGAAAATCTGAGTACATGAATAAGATAGGGAAACTATGAACTGTAAGTAACTATAAGTGTTTTAGAGCACAAGATGGTTATGTGATTGGTCTAGGTTGCACACGAGTAATCTATGGTAACTCCATTATACGTGAGTGTATAATCGACATGTACACGAGTATACTAAGGGATGTAATCACATAACCACTACTACTCCCCCGCCCTGATCAATACACAAGGATCCGACCATGATATGTTATGTATACGAATATTATTTCATACGAAGCACATGAATAGACACGAATACAAGGAGTACACGATGCACACAATGAGATACATGAACATATGATACCCGATAAGGGGATAACATCGTACGACAAGATCCATATAGTACCAATCTATGTTAATAATGTGTCAGCATCAAGTAAAGTATTCTAGAGCAGGCAATATAGATACCATCATGAATGAAAACTACAGAGAATGTACTCTCCTGATACCCTGAGCAACATATGTGAATATATGTCTGAACTGGAGTCACAATGTCCTATTTAGAGAAAACAGGTTATGATGTGTCAAAATTAAATAATTGAATTATACAATGCAATCTACATGATGCTAGGCCTCTCTAGGTCAAATTCAACTCTTGGTCAACTCTGGTCCAATTCGAGGGTGGTCAACTGTCTAGTCAAATAAGGTCAAATAGTCAATATTGGTCAATTTGGTCTAAAAGTCCATGTCTAGGGTATTGGTTAACTAGGCTTCAAGGCTAATCTCATAATCCTAACCAAACCATAATATTTATCCTAGACATCCTCTACTAGGATATATATATATATATATATATATATATATATATATATAAATAAAAGAAAAAAAAATATATATATATTTGTGTGTGGGTTTGGTTAGAGTTCTCATATTATATATATATATATATATATAAATATATATATATATATATATATATATATATATATATATAAATAATATGAGAACTCTAACTAAACCCACACACAAAAATATATATATATGTATAAATAGAGTATACTATCATAGCGTAACATATTTATACAACCACATATATGTAACTGAACTTAAACAAGGACTGAACATAAAATTCAAGAACCAAAAGAGGGCTAAACCTGGTATGAAACCTCTACACTAAAGCTAACACCACAAAACTGTGAACCCCCAATAGGGCAGATGGTTAATGAACCCAAGCAGGATAATGCTGCAAGGGGGGTCTGTTGTAGGCTAAATTGCAGGCAAAAAAGGCTAATACGATGGATTCATGAAATTGAAATGCAGGGTAGTGTCTTATGTATAGGCAGTGAGCTATGGGCAGATGTATGTGATGCATCTAATGTCATGCAGGAAATTAATGAATGACTAAGCTACTGAATGCAGGACACATCGATAAGGAAAATAGATGAATGAATGGAATGCAGGGTAGAGAATACAAGTGTGCAGTGAACATATCCATGTACTGATACATGAGTATCAGAGTGTATTCTTACAGAGCAGATGCAACGAACAGAGTGAAGTGCATGTTGTAACTCAGGTATGTAGGACATAGAATGAGAGGGTCTGAACAAGAGGTCACTACTGAACAATAGTGGTACAGGGGATCTTCAAGATATAGGCCAATATCCTAAATAACTAAACACTAAAACCCAAAGCTGATACAATGAAATAGTGACTGAATCCTATATGAGTACAGATAATTAACTAAGGGTAGATAGGTACTGAACAGTTAAGATGCAGAACATGCAAGTGCAGTAAAGCAAAGTGTGTGCAGTGATATATGACAGGCGTATAGTGGTTATATTCTGGTATTGCTATGGGTTTGTAGTAGATAAATGTAAGATATCAACATGCAGTGGATCAAGTGGTGTATAGGGCAATATTGCACACTGCTCGACCAATCAATGAAGGATCTGTGCAATGAGGGCAGTGATAGTATTTGCAGGGAATAAATACAAGAGGATAAAGCAGTAAATATGAGTGTAGTGGTTATATGTATGTAGCAGTAGAGTGTAAAGGAAAAGAGTGCGGTGATATATGCAGCATGCTCGACTGCACAGTGGTGGATATGCAGTAGCCACCATGGCTCGAATTGGCCATTGCTCACAGCCCAGAGCCCAAGGTCAATGCTCAGTCACTAGGCAAAGCTCTATGAATTATTAAAATGTGAACTTATATGCTACAGACCCAGATTAATGCTCTGTGCAGCAGGACAAAACCCAAAACAGTGAGCTAATCACATGCCAAACGTCCCCATGGCCAAAATCCCACATCAAAGCACTACCAATTTCCCATAGAATAGTACTCACATAATCCACAGTGTATTAGCAACCAATACATATAATTACTTCTAAAATTAAAGCAAGAAAAGTCCTAAGAGGCATTTCACCAAACACTTGACGTGCGTATCCTACACTCTTGCGATACACACCTCAAATGGATCCAAAATCGAACCAAACTCTACCTAATAATGTAGGGTGCCTAAATAGATGTATCTATGGAGAGAAAATAGAAATTAGAAAGTGTTTAGGGGTTCTTACCACTTAAGAGATGGATTCTCAAGGAAAACTTCCTAGATCTAGATACTTCACTTCCAATGGTCAAATTGTCTCAATATGCTCCTTTCTAGCAATTAGAGGCCTCCTCTCTCCAAGGGAAAGAGATTGCAACTTGTTTAGATAAATTTGGACTTGATTTGGGAGATGGAGGAATTTGGAAAAGAACACCAAATTAGGGTTAGGGTTCTAATGAAAAGGGGAAGAAGGGGCTAGTGATACTATATATAGTAAGGGTTAGCCTTGCTTGGTCGGCCACAAGGGGTGGGATAGGTTTAGGTCAAGTTGCATTGGCTACAAGTCTTCATATTTCTATTTTAAGGCCTTTTAGAAGAAGGGCCAAGTGGCTTACCAATTAATTAAATTCCTAGCCTTTACTAACCATTCTAGATTAATTAGAGTCCAACTAACTAATCTAAGTCCATTAGCTAGGTCTCAAAGATCATGGATAGTCTCTAGGCAAGTAGTTCTAAGGTTTCACTAGTCAATAATACAATCATAATATATTTAATAAAATAATATTAAAATAATATAAAATTCTACAATCACCCAAATACCCTTATTTTAGAAAGTGGTAGTGATGGAAATAGATACGGACATCGATAGTTTCATATCTTTTATAATGAACATATATAATCCACAGACTATTGAATAGGCCTAGGAACACCAGAATAATCAAAAGCAAAACCTCTTTCATTAGGTATATACAAGATTTCTTCTTCTAGGATAGCATCATTAGGAAGTTTGATACTAGGAGGTTCATTTAAAATATCTACTCTCGCTGCTATAACAGCACGAGTTAGATTGGTCACCAAGAGCTCCTCATGCTGGACTGGACGTTTGCCACGACATAGATCAATCACAATGGATCATCTTTCTTTGTTGACCGCAGATCAATCCCCAAAGGTAGCTCTTTTTCGGTTGACCATGGGTCAATCACCAAAAGCGGTTCTGATTTTGCCTCAACTGTCCTTTTGCGGAGGTCAATGACGAGAGGTTTAGTACTCCTTTTCTAAAGCTTCTTGTGATGGTCGGACGAACTTGCCTTTGTTAGGGCGCTTGGGAAGATTGATGACCAACGACTGTTCCTCAGGCTTCTTCCGTAGAGGACCCTTTAAATATATAGCCGATGCATGGTTCTTCCGTAGTGAGCTCAGTAGTTGCTTCCTTCTGCTCGTCGCTAATATCATTCCCTTTATCAACGATAAGGTAAGATGATGTTTCATCAGATTGCCTCTGATCCAAAGGTTTGTATAAGTTTGCATCAGAGTCGTAGATTTTAACTCCTTTGAAAGGATCTACCTCTGCGAATTCGGTACAGACTACCCCCTCGTCGTTCACATACTTGAAGCATTGATAAAAAGTAGACAGTACAAGGATATTGTCATGTATCCATGATTGTCCCTACCAGACGTTGTAGGGCACATTAACATCAATAACATAACAAGTGACTGCCTTTTGGAGATTACCAATCTGACATTTAAGGCCAGTCTTCCCCAAAGGATGGCTTTGTCAAGCATTAAGCCAGTGATAACAGTTGAAGTGACCAATAACTTGTGAATTGGGATCCCCAGTATTTGAAGTAGACTTATGGGAATAATGCTAATTGAGGAACTGGGACCAATATAAATTCGATCCACTTAGCAAGCCCCAATGTACCCCATGTAATAAAAGGTATCATGCCGATTATTCGTCAGCAACATTTCTTCTTGTGTGAAAGTGATGCTAGGAATCTTCTCAGTCACGCTATGGCATTATGGACAAGTCACATGATCATCATCAGGCTTTACTATGTGGAATAGATATGAGTCTGCATGTTGCAACGCCTCACTCAATGCATCTTATGTCTCTTTGGAGAGACAGAGTACCTCGAAGATGGATAACCGAGCTGGAGTATTGGCAAGCTATGCCAATATGTTAAAATTAGAAGGCTTGTTAAGCCTAAGAAGATTGGATTTCTTCAAGGACTTGTCAAACCTTACTTTTTTTTGTTTTCCCTTGTTCCCCGCGGGCTATTTCGATAGACCCGATTCAGATGTAATCAGAGCAGCAGATGGATTAGAAGTGGAGGCAGTAGGAAGGCGATTATCTTCTTGCTATTGGTCATAGGTCCGTAAGTATGTTTTTCGGACCTAGTCTCCCCGGCTAGAGCTTCACTAACCATATTGCATGGCTTGCTCTTTTTTTTCTTCTTCTGGAGTTTGAAAGTAGACGAGGTAGTTTTTGAATCTATATCTCGAAGAACAAGCAACCCAAGGAAGTACGCAACCAGAGCCACATGTTGTGCATTTACAAGCATAGGCTCCCCAATGTAGTATCAGGCAGTATGCCAACTCGAGCCACATAGACTGAAACTTTTTAACCAAAGGCTAAGACACATAGCTAGCCCGAGCCACATCTTGAGCTACTTTGTGGTAGATTTTGGTCCGTAAGTATGTTTCCCCCATCAGAGTCACCATTTTTGTTCAGATACAAAAAGTCTGTGCACTGGAACTTTTTTGTATTAAAGAATAGAAAAAGTACAAACATGAATCCCTAATAGAAATTTTGAGTAGAAATAAATATGGGGATTGAGGCGCTGGAAGTTAAATCCATGTCAACTTTTTTACTCTGTTGACGATCCGATGTGAGGATTGTTGAAGCTTGCTAACTCTAACTTACTAGCAAATTCTTGACAACAAAGGGGCTGTATCACTGAAAGCTCACTCTAGAAGTTCTTAGAAAATGCAGCATATATAGCATTTGTCGCTTGCGAGGAAGATATTGTCCTCTATTTATGGCTTTTCATTATTGGAACAGCTATGCTTGCATAGGCATAAAATACACAACCTTCTATCATAGAAGCGCATGAAGATAGGTAGGCGCAGAGGCACATATAGTTAGTGGGGAATGAACGTGCACAAAAAATTACGTATAGCTGGCTATGTGGCTTGAGACGTGTTGCACGAAATGCTCCCATGTCAGCACACGATCTCTTCATGAGAATGGCTATGCGTCTGACTGCATTAGAGACATAAGCTATTATTTTGCATAATGCAAACTGGAAGCCGCATAGGAACGATCTTCTACAGTTGTAAAGTGGAATGATTATGATGATGTAATTATTGACATCTCCTCATAATCTGTCCCATGGATACTGTCCAAGAATTAACTTCATGTCAGACAAGATAGCTATGTGCTCTTGCTGTATATGCCTTAGGTGTTATGCGTCTTTCACTTAGAAGTTCACTGCTTTGAGATATAACTTTATAAGTAGTATGTTGATCAAGTCATGAAATCTGGCACCTAGGCGCATATCACTTCTACAATACCTTATCAGATTGCATTACCTCTAACGTTGGCTGAAGTGCACAATGTGTTTTACGTTTCCAACTTTAAAAATATGTGCCTGAACCAAGTTATGTAATAAGTTTTGATCAGCTGGAACTACACATTGTAGAAGCACAAAAAATACAACATCCATAGGTGCAGGCGGGTACCCTTATTACCCCCCCAGCTTCACACAGGCGCAGGCGATCAAATGCACAGACTAGCCAAAGACAGAGACATTCTCAGAATGAAGTTCAAAAAAGACTCTTTTTTATTAATCATCAGACTTGTCGCAATTACATAAGAGAGAAACTTCTTGAATCCTAATTATAGGGATCAATTGCAAAGTCTTTGCTACATAAGTGAGAATAGAAACTCCTATAGATCCACAAGAAGGTTCATTTTCACCGGATAGCCTCCACAGCATGATCATCATTGGCAGAAAGACTAGAGGAGATGTATATAGTCTCCATCAAAGTCTTCTTCCCGCTGACTCATAACATTGTCAGAGCAAATCATCTCGCCGCCTAGAGAAGCTTTGGCTCCAATAAATACAGAAGAAGTGGAAGACCCAGAACACAGCACGGCGAAGTCCCACAGCTCTTAATGAGTGGGGCAGAGCACGGCCGGTTGCTCATCGGATGAGCAACCAATCCTAACCCCATAGCTTGGACCTCCAAGATGCCGCCCGAAGTCAAACTCCTTAGGGTGGATACTTGGATACTTCTCAAGAGCGGTGACGTTTCCTTCTACAAAGCATCTTCTACAAGGACATGGCCTCTTCGAACGAGAGAAGCCCCAACCAACAGCCGACTTATGTAAGGCTAACGGCCGTTTGAATCTAAGTTTGGATCAAACATGGTGATGAAGGGTGCCAGGAAGAAGATAGTGACTCTTCAGAGGAGCACTTTCCCTTTTATAGGACCGGGAGTGGTCCAAACTATAGGCTACTTGGCCGACGGTCAAAATTCTCTCATTAATGGGATGAGCCTAGGACTCGGCACAATCGGTCTAAATTAATAAGCTCATTCAAGTGAGTCTCCAAACTGTTCAAATTCTCCTTAGAATTTCCCAATTAACAGTGGCAACTAAGAAGGAGTCTGCATTCAAGGGTAGTCATTTACTTCCCCTGAAAAGAAGACTTAAAAGCCAAGCTGTCTCCAACCAGAGGCGTAGGCACCCCACTGTGTTCCTTTGCCTCCAAGGCACAGATAGTATGTAGTGCCCCGCTCCTTGCAGTCCACTATGTAATACCTACGGCTTTTTGACTCAGTCATGAACTGAGTCTTTGGTGAAACCTTTGCCGGTATCGATTGATCACGGATGAAATACAATGAACCTTTCCAATTGATGGATTGGCTTCTATTGAAATGAATCCAAGAGTTTTACTGAATGTTTTCTCTTCGCTGCTTGGTTTTGATGAATGCGTTTTCGTGTCGGTTTTCGATGATTGGTTTTTATTGTTCGCTTTCATCGCATTTCGTATTCATTTCGAATCTTTAGAGAAAGAGACGAAGTATGCTAATCAACTGTTGGTGCCATTATAGGCCGCATGAATTATTCGTGAAAGGCGTGTGAAGTCCCTCCTTCTCTCTATTAAGATTCATCTCGGTGAGTTGCTTCAACCGAACAAACATTGATCTGTACGCCTAAGAAAAATGATCTCTAGTCTACTCTGTTGCCTTGTCCCAATGATCAACGATACCACATCCACAAAAGATAATAGAAGATAATTGAATTGAATCAAATACAAGAATATGTGTTGCTACTCTATCTGCTCGATAAGAATGATCATCTGCTTGTCATCAGTATGCTTGAAAATATAGACATGTACAGACGAACTTGTACGTGTTGAGATAAACCTGAAGGCACGAAACAAACGTGTCGTATACCTGTGCATAAGTCCAAGTGTGTCTTATCTGATAGAACGGCTAGAGCATGCATTTGGTCTCGGACAACTTGTATACAAGGAATTATTTGTCTCTCGGGTGGTATCTGGGGGCACCTGGAACCGCTCGGCCTAGGAGAGATTATGAGCACACTGGGTGCAAGGACCCATGTTAAAAGTGTAGCCGATATCTGAGTCCTTAGCGACGAGCTGAACCAAAGAGTCACAACGGCTAATCATGGGGAAAACCCATGGACCAATATGTAGAATAGTCCACCTGCATGACCCGAATGACAACTTCAATATCTGCAAGAATAAATCATGAATTACTCATTATGCAAATTGTGCTAACGTGGTTTTGTGCAGGGATGACTGCCGGCGAGGGTAAGTTGCTTATGATATATTCTACTGTCATGTTCTTATGAATTGTTAAAAAGAACCTAGACAAGTAAAAAGATCACTAGTAAATGTTAGCTCAACATATTGATTTAGTGCAGAGATTTGCGAGTTCGGCCAAAAGCCGCTCGCCAGTACATGATGTGTGCTGACCCACTTTGTGGGCATCCTTTTCAGAAAGCAAAGGAGACAGGGAGATTTTAAGGAGGCACTAAAGCTCGTCTAGCCCAGTAGAGCTGTGGACTGCCTCGAAGCTTTCTTTTATTTCAAGTCAAGTTCAAGTTTCTTTTCCTTCTGAAGGTGTCTTTCAATTCCAGCTTGTAATAAAGGGATATCATGTATGGGCATCGTGGCTAATTTCAAAAGAGTATTTCAAAGAGTATCATGTAGCCAAATTATAAGACAAATCTGAGTTCGCAAAGCTTTGTACTTGTATTCCAATCAAGCTATCAATAAAATGAGTATTTCCATTTCAAATCTCTGTGTTCAATATTTGGTTTTCTGCAATGGGTGTGTGCGTGTGTTTTGCTTAACTAATGGGTGCGTGCGTTTGTTTTTGCTTGACTAGTTATTTTGTGCAGGTACATGGCCTTGTGCAAGCGCAACTTAGGCTTGCACGGCATCACGCCTTAGCGAGGACGATCGATCCCGCAGGGATCCAGGCAAGACGGACGACCCTAGCGGGATCGGGGCGTGACAAAGTGGTATCAGAGCACAGTTTTACGTCCTTGGCCTCTTACAAATATCAATTTTGAAAAAGTATATAAAGTACTTTGACGGCTTTCAAAAGTGTCCCAATTTTTGAGTTATGAAAACCAATGTCCCATACAATAAGTCCATAATATTTTATGAGACTGACAGAAGTTATACTATTTTGTAGAGAAATGGCACCTCCTCGTCCATCTGGCTCGACCGATCCGGTTGAACGGATCATGAGAATGTTGGAGCTGCAGAGGCAGGATAATGAGGAAAACAACCAAATACATCAGGCCCGAGCGGCTGCCCAACAAAAACAGTTGGATGCCTTGACCCAGCTTGTCACGGCGCTTGCGACAAATTAAGATACCGCCGCAGCGACAAGACCAACAGAAATGCCCAAAATCGAGCCCGTAGAGGGTGATGAGCCCCAGCCAGCGCAAAGGCACACTGTCTTTAGGCCAAAGGACTTCTTAGACGCAAAACCTCCAAAATTTGAAGGCAGGGCATCACCCGATAAGGTGATGGACTGGATTGATAAAGTGGAGAGCCTGTTCGCGTTCATAGGAGTTTCCAGCGGCAAGAAGGTAGTTTGTGCCGTTATGCTTCTACGGCTGCGGGCAAAGGATTGGTGGAAGACAAAGAAGCCGGCACTGCTCGCAACGGCTAAGAATGGGAAGATCTCATGGGCCTTATTCAAGAAGGCATTTTTGGATCAATATCTGCCTCCAGCCATGAGCAAGAAGATGGAGGATGACTTCATCACACTGAAACAGGGAGATATGTCCGTGGAGGACTATGAGTCTGAATTTGCTAAGTTGGCAAATTTTGCCGCTGCTTTGCTCCCCACGGAACAGACTCGTATAAATCGATTCGTTGATGGTCTGAATTACGACATCCAGTTAAGTGTGCTGAATTGAGAATGCGGGTCCTATTCTCAAGCCTTTGAGGCGGTACTACAGGTGGAATAGTTCCAGCAGAAGAAAGCGTCCAACAAAGTGCAGAACAGTCGAAATCAGCCCGCCAAGAGAAATCATGACGGAGAGAAAAAGACCGATGGGGAACCACGAAATAAAATAATCTGTACCCACTGCGGTCGACGAGGGCATGCAAATGAAGAATGTCGCTTTGCGAAAGGTTTGGTATGCAGTCACTGTGGGAAGCATGGACACACCAAGGAGGACTGTCGTTCCGCAAACCATGCTTGTTTTCGTTGTGGCCAACAGGGTCATGCCATCAGAAATTGTCCGAAAAGAAATCGGAATAAAGATGATAATGAAGAGCGTGGGCAGTTGCCAGGCCCACCGCCCCTTCGAGACCATCCGCAGAACCAGCCGCAGCGGACTAATGCGCGCGTCTACAATCTCTCCACGTTGCTTGACCCAGAATACAACACTAGTGGAGGTGAGTTTTGTTTCTTAAGTTTTGAGGACAAAACTTTTTCTCGGTGGGTTATTATGTAGTGCCCCGCTCCTTGCAGTCCACTATGTAATACCTACGGCTTGTTGACTCAGTCATGAACTGAGTCTTTGGTGAAACCTTTGTCGGTATCGATTGATCACGGATGAAATGCAATGAACCTTTCCAATTGATGGATTGGCTTCTATTGAAAAGAATCTAAGAGTTTTACTTAATGTTTTCTCTTCGCTGCTTGGTTTTGATAAATGCGTTTTTGTGTTGGTTTTCGATGATTGGTTTTCATTGTTCGCTTTCATCGCATTTTGCATTCATTCCGAATCTTGAGAGAAAGAGACGAAGTATGCTAATCAACTGTTGGTGCCATTGTAGGCCGCATGAATTGTTCATGAAAGGCACGTGAAGTCCCTCCTTCTCTCTACTAAGATTCATCTCGGTGAGTTGCTTCAACCGAACAAACATTGATCTATACGCCTAAGAAAAATGGTCTCTAGTCTACTCTATTGCCTTGTCCCAATGATCAACGATACCACATCCACAAAAGATAATAGAAGATAATTAAATTGAATCAAATGCAAGAATATATGTTTCTACTCTATCTGCTCGATAAGAATGATCATCTACTTGTCATCAGTATGCTTGAAAATATAGACATGTACAGACGAACTTGTACGTGTTGAGATAAACCTGAAGGCACGAAACAAATGTGTCGTATACCTGTGCATAAGTCCAAGTGTGTCTCATCTGATAGAACGGCTAGAGCATGCATTTGGTCTCGGACAACTTGTATACAAGGAATTATTTGTCACTCGGGTGGTATCTGGGGGTACCTGGAACCGCTCGGCCTAGGAGAGATTATGAGCACACTGGGTGCAAGGACCCATGTTAAAAGTGTAGCCGATATCTGAGTCCTTAGCGACGAGCTGAACCAAAGAGTCACAGCGGCTAATCATAGGGAAAACCCATGGACCAACATGTAGAATAGTCCACCTGCATGACCCGAATGATAACTTCAATATCTGCAAGAATAAATCATGAATTACTTATTATGCAAATTGTGCTAACGTGGTTTTGTGCAGGGATGACTGCCGGCGAGGGTAAGTTGCTTATGATATATTCTACTGTCATGTTCTTATGAATTGTTAAAAAGAACCTAGACAAGTAGAAAGATCACTAGTAAATGTTAGCTCAACATATTGATTTAGTGCAGAGATTTGCGAGTTCGGCCAAAAGCCGCTTGCCAGTACATGATGTGTGCTGACCCACGTTGTGGGCATCCTTTTCAGAAATCAAAGGAGATAGGGGGATTTCAAGGAGGCACTAAAGCTCGTCTAGCCCAGTAGAGCTGCGGACTGCCTCGAAGCTTTCTTTTATTTCAAGTCAAGTTCAAGTTTCTTTTCCTTCTGAATGTGTCTTTTAATTCCAGCTTGTAATAAAGGGATATCATGTATGGGCATTGTGGCTAATTTCAAAAGAGTATTTCAAAGAGTATCATATAGCCAAATTATAAGGCAAATCTGAGTTCGCAAAGCTTTGTACTAGTATTCCAATCAAGCTATCAATAAAATGAGTATTTCCATTTCAAATCTCTGTGTTCAATATTTGGTTTTCTGCAATGGGTGCGTGCGTGTGTTTTTCTTAACTAATGGGTGCATGCGTGTGTTTTTGCTTGACTAGTTGTTTTGTGCAGGTACATGGCCTTGTGCAAGCGCAACTTAGGCTTGCACGGCATCACGCCTTAGCGAGGACGATCGATCCTGCAGGGATCCAGGCAAGACGGACGACCCTAGCGGGATTGGGGCGTGACACAGTACATCCCCCTCTCAGAAGCGCAGACAGCTGCTTCGATCCAACTACCCAGCCCGTTCAATTGTAACCCAACCTCCCAAATTTTAATAATTTTTTATAACTTCCTTGAATTATCTTTTCTAAATTAAGTAGCTTATTTTACCGTGATATTTTCTTAGGCCTTTACTGTTGGGCTTCCTGGCCCAAAACTTTGAGCCTGTTAGTGAGGCTCAGAGCCATGTCTTTCTTTTCTCAATCTGCTGCTTTATTAAGAGGAAAGAGTACAAATCGTTCCTTCTTAAGTCGTTCATTGATCAGTTGAAATTTTGATTTAAACTTTTGAATTTCTGTTGTAACTTCCAAGAGAACTCCACAAATTCTCAAACCTTTCCCGTCCTTTTCATTCTTTCATTCTAAAGATCCAACTCTCTACATCATTATAAATCAGAGCAGCCTTGATCGATCATTCCAATAAAGAGTTGCTGCCAAAGTTGTTCTTCCCTCTTCTTCCTTAAATTCGAGCTTCCTGAACCCTAAATTGGAGAGATCGTTCATGGCAAGACGACAACAAGTCCCTCAGCTATAGCAGATCCTTCTCCGATCATTCATCAATTGATTCGCACTTTTAAATCAGGTAATTCCGATCAAGAATCTCTAATTCGATCAATTTCTCTTGATAACTCTTCTTTCTGAATTCAAATTCATCTTCGAATTGATCTTCGTTTGATCTTCAAGGGATCAATTCCTTTCCTGATGACTTATAGAGGATCGATCGGTCGAAGTACGTTTTTTATTTGATTGTTGGCAATTTGTAAGTCGCGACTCTTCTTAACTCAGATCGAGAACCTGAGATGTTCATAACTGCACTTTGATTTTCTGTTCCTTGTTTGAATTGCATTAATAACAGCTGAGGAATCAAGTTTTGTTCGAAGTTTAATTGGTTGAGTTGATCTATCTGAGGTGAGTTTGAATCTATGCCTGATCTCAGGGTTTTGGATCTCTTCTTTGATTACTGATATCGCGTTTATCGGATGTTTGTTGTTGTAGGATTGTTCGTAGATACTGGTTTATTATTGGGATTGTGAGAACTTAAACATGTAATTCTAGAGTTGTTCTTTTCAAGTTAAATTCTATTTTATTCGATCCACTATTCCATAGCAACTGTCGGTTTGTGTCGACCTTGGTTGTAGAGTCACAGTTCCTTTGGATACAAAAATTGTGTAGGATTCTTGAAGTGATACTGATCCTCACTTCTCATATCCTTTTGTGGCAAGTAACTTTTCATCCTCTTTTTTCTTATTACCTGAATTAGGGACACTTTGTTGTAGCCTATATTTAGAAGGATCTGTAGAATTTGAACTGTTAGGAGTTTAGCTTTGTTTGGACTCCTAACTTGGTGAATATTTGGAAGGTTCCCAACTGAAATAACTTGTACTGAAACTGGGATCATTCACTTGAACATTTTAGTTTGATCCAAATTTATTTATTACAGTTATCTTTAATTCATCTAAGTAACTTGGTGTGTTCAGGCCTATGATTTAGGACTGGGCTATCAGTAGATTTATTTTGAGAGTGGACTCTAGTTTAGGCTTAACTGATTTGGGTTTCACAATACTCTTTAATTGCTTGAATTGTAGACTCTTCGATGAGGTTGGGTTTAGAGTTTTGATAATTGGTTTAACTAGTTGTGAGACTTATCATGTTGAATCTGGGACCAGATATTTAGAACTAAGAAGTTCTTTGCACCTTACCTGGGCTTGAAGAATTGTCAATTTGGATATGTTGTAGTCAGTCATGTTAACATTTGCCTTCAAACCTTTTACCATTTCCTTAGATTCTATTCCATCCTAAACCTTGTCATGAAAATCAGTTTAATGTTCTCTCTTAAACAGGTATATCTTTGATCAGAGTATCTCGTTTAATGAACAGAATAACCTGTTAAATTGTAATGCTATTTCACTTCGGTTTTGTCTAGTGTAACTCAGTACTCTGGTTAGGAAGGTTTTGTAGTATAGTTTTCTATTGATTCACGGGTTGATCAATGTTAACATGATAGCTAAGGTTTGGAATGACAGGTCTGAAAGATTAAGAATGGTTAGTGGATTGAGAATAACCTATAACTGGGGGTTAGGTGTAAGCCTTATCTGCTCTTAAGGGAACTGATAGGAAGGCTGAGAGTTGGAGTGAAGGTTAATACTAGATAATATCTAGTTGGACCTTGATTTTGATGATTAGAATTCTAGTTATATGATTGCTACTGTATGAAGTAAGGGTTTTGCTTAGAGATAGCTTTATTTGGGTCTTAGCCTCTTACCTTCTTGTTCAGCAAGAAGGTTCTGTAAAGATATTACATTTTAACCTTGTTATAATGACTCTGTCCACATCAGTTAAACAACTATACCAACTTCATACTATGTATACTAGTAATCACTCTTTTAACTGATGTTATTCTATCAAGGTTGTAATGGTCCTGGTCTTTCAAAGCTTAAATGGAACTTGGGTTAGGAAGAACTTGGAATTTACTATAGAAAGGTTGACTGCTGTGGTGCTACTTTAAGCTGATGGCATCTAGGAGTGATAAGTAGCTTTTTTCTTTAGATAAGCTTGCTAATGGAACAATGTTAATTACAGATGTGAACCAAATAATTGAACCTTGGTATTTATTAAACTATGGTTAGTTAGTCTAGAGTATAGTTTTTAATAATCAATGTAGTTAGTAACCAGTTAATTAATCAAATTGTACCTATGATCAGGAGGACATCCAGCATTACTACCTACCCTCGATCACCCTAAGCAAGGCAAGTATACTCCTCGGATTTGCTCATTTATTTCATGTCTTGTGCTTCTATTTCATGCTTGTAGCTTCCTGTTGGACACGATATTACACGGTCTTGTCTTGTGTCTTGTTCCATGAGTTTGCTTGTGTTTGGAAGGGAAAATGCTATAGGTGTGTAATCAAACCCGAGTTATAATTCATGTTAATAGCTTAGTCCTTGCACTGTGCACGCGGGCTCTAAGCCGTACCTTCATGCCTGTGCCATGTTCACCCAAGCCGATCACACCCTCTGGAAGTATTTCAAATATATCACACATGTCAGGCTCCTTGTATATTCATGCTTAGGTACCAGGTTACAGTTCAGGTTTATTTCATTATACTCTTGTGATTCATTTCTGCAAGCTTTGTCACGACCCGTACCCTAGAGTAAGGGCACAAGACGTGGGTACGTCCAGCCTACGCCGCAGTGTCGGCGGTAGAACGCTGTCCTAGGTCAACATACATCTAACAATATATATCTAAACAGTTTATACTCTCCGAATGGGGGTGACATAGTAGTAATAAACTCAATCACAACTAAGGAAGAGATAGCACGATATGAAATATAACTCTAGGAAACAAATAGATGAAAAGTAGTCTAAGATAATCCCAACAAATATCCAGAAGTACATGGTCTCAGATACAGAATGAAAGAATATATACAACTCAGAATTCAGAATAAAGTCTAGCTAAAACATGTCTTAAGACTACATAAAGTAAGATAAGCCTAACTAATCTAGTCTAGGCAATGGGGGTGATATCCTCAGCTAGAGCTGGGTCCTCCTGAGGGTCCATCTCGCAGGTGTCATCTAAGGCTGCCCCGTAGAAAGTTTCCAGACAGGCCTCCTCCTCGTCCTCTGTAATATTTCAACAGGTCCAGTCAGGACAGGAGCGAGCACAGTACATCTCAACAGTTCATAGCAGGTTAGAAAATATAATCATGTGATGTAACTGGGGATTCCCAGGACCCTTCCTTTGGTGTGCGTATTGATCGATAGAAAGTTAAACAGATCAAATACGTATTCTAACCATTCATAGGCGGAAACTAGGGTTCACGAATTATACCTGCGGCAGAAAGGAGACAAGTAATTCCTGGCAATCTCGAGCGGACGACCCCAAGATCATCTGCATGTATTCCTTCCTCGAGTTGGACGTCGTGTGGGCGACGATCTCCTAACCTTTTCTTCTCCTTGGCAACACTCTCTTTCTCTCCTTACGTGAATCACGAATTTAGAGAAAATTTCAGATTTCTAATCATTAATCTGGCGGCCAGAGAATAGAGGATATATATAGGCTACGGCAGGGACCATGAGGAGAAATTAGGGTTAGGCCTCCTAACGGATCTGGATATCCCGTGTTCAGCCCGAACACACAATCCAGGCCCATTAACAATAGCTCGGTCCACTAATGAGCTATTGTTGCACTACCTCCCTAATCCCAAATTATGTTTATGGGCTCCTTTTATTATATGCTCGTTTGGTTCCCCATGTTAAGATATCGTATATCCGTTGATCAAATTAAGTTACTGACAACTATATTGATTCGACATCTTTTATCCTTAAGTAGTACCGCTCAACTTTATTTGTCATGTCGGATATAATCCACCTGCAGGGTTTACATGACAATCCTTATGAGCTCCTTAAGAGAACATCATCAACCCGATGTATCGGGACATGGATTCTATTTATAATCAACAGCCCATCATACATACAATATTATTACCCAATTCATAGAGGTTGTTGATCCATAATGAATCTCACTCTTTTATGAGTCAAAGTAATGCACATTTCATATACATGTCCGTTATTATATCCGGATTAAGAGTACAAGCATCCATAATAATAGAGGTGTTTGTTCTCTTATGTAGTCAGTACAAAGAGAACAACCTCAAGTGGTCCTGTTCAATACACACAAAGTGTACTAGTGTAAACCTATAGTCAAGATAGACTAATACCAGATTACACTACAACCTTTTCCAATAGATTGTCCAAGTCCATCTAGGTTGTGAACTATTTATATACTCCATAGGAAACTGATAATATGATCTTCTGTGTGACACCACACACCATATTATCTACAATATAGAATATCAGACATTTGCATTAACACTTGTAACAAATATAATATGCAAACATTTGCCCATATGATTCTCATTCAAAATTTAAGGAAATAAGGTTACTACAAAAGTGATGCTTTTAGTATATAACCCTAACAATCTCCCACTTATAGTCAAAGCATTGCTTTTCAGTATACTGTTACAAATCTCCCACTTATACTTAAAGCCATGCTGCTATACATCTAACTCCCATTCCCTCAACATGACTGTCAAAAGCCTTAGCTGGTAAGCTCTTTGTAAAGGGATCGGCTAGGTTGTCGGCTGATGCTATCTTGATCACAGCAACTTTTCATTTCTTTACGAAATCTCGTATCAGGTGGTACTTGCGCTCAATGTGTTTGCCTGTCTTATGGGCTCGTGGTTCCTTCGAGTTTGCAACTGCACCACTATTATCACAATAAAGTGTAATAGACTTAGGCAAACTAGGTACCACATCCAAGTCCAATAGAAAGTTTCTGAGCCAAATCGCTTCTTTGGCTGCCTCAGAGGCTGCCACATACTCGGCTTCCATGGTGGAATCAGCAATACATTTTTGCTTGATACTCCTCCACACAATGGCTCCACCTCCCAAAGTAAACACATAACCTGAGGTAGATTTCCTGGAATCCCTATCTGACTGAAAATCTGAGTCTGTATACCCCAAGGGAACTAAACTATCTGCCTGGTAAACTAGCATATACTCTTTAGTCCGTTTCAGGTACTTCAAAATATGCTTTACGGCAGTCCAGTGCTCTTGTCCTGGGTTAGACTGATATTTGCTGACCATGCCTACGGCAAAGCAAATGTCTGGTCTCGTACATAGCATTGTATGCATTAAGCTTCCTAATGCTGAAGCATAAGGAACTGCCTTCATGTTCTCTATCTCTTTAGGTGTCCTCGGACACTGCTCCTTTAATAGAGCAATTCCATGTCTAAAAGGTAAGAAACCTTTCTTAGAATTTTGCATACTAAAACGAGTTAGTACAGTATCGATATAGGAAGCTTGGGATAAGCCCAACATCCTTTTCTTGCGATCTCGTAGAACTTTGATCCCAAGGATGTGACCTACTTCTCCCAAGTCCTTCATATCAAACTGTTTGGATAACCATACCCTTACATCAGATAATACCTTAACATTGTTTCCAATAAGCAAGATGTCATCCACATAAAGTACTAGGAACACCACCACGTTTTCGTCACACTTTCTGTATACACATGATTCATACTGACATTGATCAAATCCATAGGATTTTATCACCTGATCAAAACAGATGTTCCAAGATCTGGAAGCTTGCTTAAGTCCATAAATAGACTTTTTGAGCTTACAAACAAGATGCTCCTGGCCCTTTTCAATGAACCCGTCTGGTTGCTTCATATAGATGTCTTCCTCAAGACTTCCATTAAGGAAAGCTGTCTTGACATCCATTTGCCAAATCTCATAATCGAGATGAGCTACAATAGATAAAAGAATCCGAATAGACTTAAGCATGGCTACAGGAGAAAAGGTTTCCTCATAATCGATACCTTCTCTTTGAGTAAAACCTTTTGCTACAAGCCGAGCTTTAAAGGTTTCAACCTTACCGTCTGATCCTCTTTTTCTCTTATAGACCCACTTGCATCCAATGGCTTTTACACCAACGGGTGGTTCTACAAGCTCCCAGACCTGATTAGAATCTATAGATTCTATTTCAGATATCATTTCTTTTTGCCAAGACTCTGCATCTTTATCTTGGAGTGCTTCATTGTAGGTACAGGAATCATAATCTTGTTCCTCAAGGACGAAGTCTGACGACTCTCCCAAGAACATATATCTATCAGGTTGTATCACAACCCTCCCACTACGACGAGGCACTATCAGTTGTGGTGTAACATTTGTGACACGTTGTGTAGTTATTTGTGGTTCATCCTCTTGTACTATTGGTACTGAAGTACTTGGTGTCTCACGTCTCAGTTCTTCTAGAACAACTCTACTTGTGGGTTTATGGTTCATCACATAGTCTTCCTCTAAGAATCGTGCATTGGTGCTAACAATGACCTTCTGATCCTTAGGACTATAAAATAAACCTCCTTTCGTTCCTCTTGGATAGCCTACAAACAAGCATACTTCTGTACGAGATTCCAACTTATCTGCTTTCCCATTCAGCACATGTGCTGGACTACCCCAAATGCGAACATGTTTCAGACTAGGCTTACGCCCAATCCACAGCTCTGTGGGAGTAAGAGGTACTGACTTAGAAGGAACCAAGTTCAAAATATAAGCTGCAGTCTCTAAGGCATATCCCCAAAACGAATCTGGCAAATCCGAATAACTCATCATTGATCTAACCATCTCCATAAGAGTTCTATTCCTTCTTTCGGCTACACCATTCTGTTGGGGCGTTCCAGGTGCAGTCAATTGGGATGCAATCCCAGCCTCTAATAAATAATCCCTAAACTCTCCAAAGAGGTACTCGCCACCACGATCTGATCGTAATGACTTGATACATTTTCTATGACGTTTCTCCGTTTCAGCCTTGTACTCTTTGAATTTCTCAAAGCACTCAGACTTACGGCGCATCAAATAAATGTATCCGTACCTTGAATAATCGTCAATAAATGTGACAAAATATTCAAAGCCACCTCTAGCTTGGATAGTCATGGGTCCACACAAATCAGAATGAACTAATTCCAACACATCTTTGGCCCTATACCCCTTTGCCGTAAAAAGCCTTTTGGTCATTTTACCTTCCAAGCAGGATTCACAGACTGGTAGTGCCTCCATTTCCAATAAACTCATAGGTCCATCTTCAACCAGTCTTTGAATCCTTCTTAGGTTAATATGCCCCAATCGTAAGTGCCAAAGATATGTTTGGTTCATACAAGAAGGTTCTTTTCTCTTATTTAAGTTAGATGACATATTATTTATTTCCATAAGTTGTATTATGGGCGAAATAGGATTAATGACATACAAATTATCAACCAATGCACCAGAACAGATAAAATGTTTATTCTTTCTAATAACAATATTGTCATTAAAATAAACTGAATATCCATCCTTAACTAACATAGAAACAGAAACTAAATTCCTTCTAAGTGAAGGTGCATAAAGACAATCTCTCAATGTCAAAGACTTATTTCTACCAAAAGATAAAGTAACACCTCCTAATGCAACGACCGATACTTTTGTAGCATCACCCATAAACAAGCATATCTCTCCATCACTGAGCCGACTGGTTTCCTGGAACCCCTGCAATGTATTGCAGACATGATTAGTGGCTCCTGTATCTACACACCAGGTGCCGGTAGATAACATCGCTAAACATGTTTTAACTACTAGTAAATGGGATATACCTTCTTTGTTTCCTTGTTTGAGAAGTGGACAATCAGTCTTCTAATGTCCTAACCCTTTGCACTTGAAACATTTGCCTTTCGGCTTTTTCACCGCGCCTTGAGGTCCCATGCCCTTCTTTGCTAAGTTTGCCTATTTCTGAATGTTATTCTTCTTCTTACCGCCTTTTGGCTTAGAAGTAGAATCTTTTCAGAAACAAAAACATGACCACTCTACCTAAAGAGAGATTCAGCATCCTGTAGCTCTTTTGCAAGTTCTGCCAAACTATACAACCTTTTGTTCATGTTGTAATTAAGGCAGAAATTGTCAAAACTTTTAGGCAGAGTCCCGAGAATGATATCGACCTAGGTTTCTCCATCGATTTCAGCTCCAAGGATCTCCATCTCATTCAGATGACCCATCATCTTGAGAACATGATCCCTTACTAGTGTGTCCTCAGCCATTTTTGTATTCATCAAACATTTCATAGCAAACTGCCTAGCTGCTCTACTCTGATGTCCGAAGAGTTCCTTGAGGTTATACATCATGTCATAAGCTGTGGCCATGGCCTGATACTGATGTTGTAGTACATTTGACATAGATGCCAGAATGTAACACCGTGCCATCTCATCTGCCTTTTTCCACTTCTTATAAGCCTCTTTGACCTCTTTATCAGAGTTAGCATCAGGCTTAGGTGGGCATTCCTCAACAAGTACATATTTGTACTCCTCAGCAGTCAGAACAATGTCCAAATTACGTTTCCATTCAATATAATTAGGTCTAGTAAGTTTGTTTTCTTTAAGAATCACCATAAGTGGACTGAAAGAACCCATTTTTTTGAAATCCTGAGAATCACATAAATAAAATTATGTAGGGAAAAAAAAACTTTTTGAATTAACTAAATATTGATTCTCTTAAAACAATAATAAGAAATTCACCAACACCTTGAACACCATGAATTTAGCATGCCACGATAGTGTGGACGTATACAAATTCAACTTTGTTCAAGTAGATTTTTCTTATTAATTTTACTATCATGTCAATATAACTTTATGACAAATAAAATTAATATGCTGGTCTTGCTCTGGTCATACAAATAATAGCAGTGACTCCGATGGGGAGGATACCATTATTTGTATCTAAGTGTATACCATTACTTAATACTAAGTCCATTACCTTGTAATGAGTTCCTTCAGATGGAGAAGTGAACACATACTAGGTAACTTTCTACAATTATCCCTAAGGAAGTTTGTACTGGTGATCCATAATTATACTCATCCGATATGGAGGAAAGTACTAAAGCCAACACGCAAGTATAATTACATCACCTACAAACCAGTAATGGAGACCATAGAATTTATACTAAATAAAAATCATCTCCCACTTAGTTATTTAATAATGAGGGTTTTTTACTAGTTGATATTATGTACATGTTGTCCATTATTAATGTAGGCTTGGTTTTTCAAAAAAAACAACCACACAATAATAAACATGCATAATTAAAAAAAGCAAAATGACAAAAATAAGAAAAAATATCCAACTATTATGGTCATCTTTGCTGCTCCGTTCTCAACTATCTGAATCTAAAATCGCCTCTGGATTGCTCAAAACCAGCATCTCGTCCGGCGTCAGAAACAGCCACCACCGCCATCACGATTGATAAAAAATAATTAAAATTACATCAATCTTATGCCTCCCGAAGGAGTTCACACATAATCTAGATTGAAAAATTAAATTAATAAGCACGATCAACCCTCGTGATTTTAATTACATCCCTAGCAACAACAACATCCACGACATGTCCGTGGTTTAAACAACACAATCAAAAACATGCATTGGACCATAATAGTTGGATCTAAGATGCCTGCAAAACCGAGTTAGAACAGATCTACATCTACCGACTATTACATAGCGCAAGTTTTATTGGACAACATGGACATATCAATCAATACGTAGATCCAAAGTGGCTCTGATACCAATTGATGGAACTGGGGATTCCCAGGACCCTTCCTTTGGTGTGCGTATTGATCGATAGAAAGTTAAACAGATCAAATACGTGTTCTAACCCTTCATAGGCGGAAACTAGGGTTCACGAATTATACCTGCGGCAGAAAGGAGACAAGTAATTCCTGGCAATCTCGAGCGGACGACCCCAAGATCTTCTGCACGTATTTCTTTCTCGAGTTGGACGTCGTGTGGGCGACGATCTCCCAACCTTTTCTTCTCCTTGGCAGCACTCTCTTTCTCTCCTTACGTGAATCACGAATTTAAAGAAAATTTCAGATTTCTAATCATTAATCTGGCGGCCAGAGAATAGAGGATATATATAGGCTACGGCAGGGACCATGAGGAGAAATTAGGGTTAGGCCTCCTAACGGATCTGGATATCCCGTGTTCAGCCCGAACACACAATCCAGGCCCATTAACAATAGCTCGATCCACTAATGAGCTATTGTTGCACTACCTCCCTAATCCCAAATTATGTTTATGGGCTCCTTTTATTATATGCTCGTTTGGCTCCCCAGGTTCAGATATCGTATGTCCGGTGATCAAATTAAGTTACTGACAACTATATTGATTCGACATCTTTTATCCTTAAGTAGTACCGCTCAACTTTATTTGTCATGTCGGATATAATCCACCTGTAGGATTTACATGACAATCCTTATGAGCTCCTCAAGAGGACATCATCAACCCGATGTATCGGGACATGGATTCCATTTATAATCAACAGCCCATCATACATACAATGTTATTACCCAATTCATAGAGGTTGTTTATTCATAATGAATCTCACTCTTTTATGAGTCAAAGTAATGCACATTGCATATACATGTCCATTATTATATCCGGATTAAGAGTACAAGCATCCATAATAACAGAGGTGTTTGTTCTCTTATGTAGTCAGTACAAAGAGAACAACCTCAAGTGGTCCTGTTCAATACACACAAAGTGTACTAGTGTAAACCTTTAGTCAAGATAGACTAATACCAGATTACACTACAACCTTTCCAATAGATTGTCCAAGTCCATCTAGGTTGTGAACTATTTATATACTCCATAGGAAACTGATAATATGATCTTCTGTGTGACACCACACACCATATTATCTACAATATATAGAATATCAGACATTTGCATTAACACTTGCAACAAATACAATATGCAAACATTTGCCCATATGATTCTCATTCAAAATTTAAGGAAATAAGGTTACTACAAAAGTGATGCTTTTAGTATATAACCCTAAATCATGCAGTAAAGTAAGATACAAGTACTGAAAGAAGTGCAGTATGTAAACAGAGAGATAAAGATGTAATAGAAATATGTATTATAAATAGAGAACTAACATGTGGCTAGTGAGTCAGAGTACAACATGAACATGTAAATGGCATGGGATGATTCTGATAAGACACTACGGAATGATTCTGATAAGATACTACTGGTGTATTATTCACATGTCCACTTCTACTCCCCCGTACCCCCAATCAATACACAAGGATCCAACCAGGTTATGTTATGATTCCATGCAAGGCCCACGAAGGGTGATACATGGATGTCCCATAAATAGGGATTCTAGGAAACCCAATGTATGGGATAAGGATTCAAGGAAGACTCTGTGATCATAAGAGTATATGTCACAAGTAATCAGTGAACCAATGAAGCATAATGATACGCCATGTAAGTGAAACGCACAGAACATGTAGTACCCGATGCTCTCTAAGGATAACATCTCAAGAAGGGATCCATATAGTACCAATCCGTGTGACCAACGTGACAGTTATAAGTAAAGTAATTTAATGCAGGAAATAATTCTAAGCAGGATATGAAATGATCAGAGAATGTACTCGCCTGGTATCTGAGTGTCCAATATGAAAGTACTGTCCGAGGAGTGGTGTCTGGCTCCTAATCAAAACAGCACAAGTCACAACAAGTCCAAAATGGTATAATAAAGTCCTACTATGCATTCTACATGATTCTAGGTCAATCTAGGCCAAAGTCAACTCTTGGTCAACTCTGGTCAACCCTAGAAGTCAAACTAGGTCAACCAAGTCTAAAATAGATCAAACTAGTCTATACTAGTCTAACAAGGCTATACTAGGTCCAAATAAACTGTACAAGCCCAATCTAGGCTCACCAGGCTATACCACATTACTTAGGCCTATTCTTTAACACATGAACATATATTACCTAGGTATAATACATACACAAGTTGTATATATATGTGACATACACATACACTTGTGTAACCCACACATCCCCTGTAGGTATCTAGACTAGATACCCAAATATACCACTACCATATGTATAATACTTACATTACCTTATTTTTTTTTACATTACCTATATATATATATATATATTTTTTTTTTTTACCTATATATATATATATATATATATATATATATATATATATATATATATATATATATAATCACATAGAAGAGAAATAGGATTCATAAAGAGAGGGAAATATTACATTACAATATGCTACATTAGATAGGCCTATAGATAGGGCATGTGTAAACTGTGTGTGTGTGAAGAGACATACATGAGTGGCTTTGTATGTGTGAGATGAGTGATGTGTGATGTGAAACTGGAAATCAGAATAAGTGGAGTGTGTGTGTGTGTGTGTTACTCTAAACAGGCACAGGAAAACAGTGAAGGTCAGTCCCCTTTTTTTCCAGTTTTTGCCCAACTTCTATCTCAGTCCTGTCATAAATAAATTCTCAGACTTAATCTACATTTCCAACATTCTCAGGTCTTCAAAAATTCAGTGAAGAGCACCCATTTCCAGGTTATCAATAATTCAATTTCAATCAAGAACTAACACCCCTTCCCAAAATCCAAAAGCCCATATTTGAATCTAACTTAGTTAACATGGGTTATAACATGTAGGGATCAAAAATAATTAGAAAACATATACAAAATAGTAGCTTAAACACTAGTTCAGGTTTTAAGAATCAACAGTAAAAATCGAATTCAGTTGGTAGTCCATTTGAATCAACACAATGGCCAAAAAGCCCATTCACAAACAAAAGCTGAATTCAAAATGACAAACCTCGACAATGTGGATCAACACAAATATGGGCAATGATTTCAGTGAAGAACATCAGGTAATCAGGAAATTTTAAGTGTTCAAAAAATGTGAAAACACACAGTATCAGGGAAATGGTTTCAGTGAACTATGGTTAAAACAGAAATTGAAATTTAAACATTCATTCAACTAATCAAATGAATCCTTTACTCCCTAACCAGGATATTGAAGAGTAGTAAGTAAGCATAACATATACATGCTATAATCATCCAACTAAATCGAACAAGGAAAAATAACAGTGAGCAAATCACTAATACTTGACAATTTCAAACAGTATCAGTCCAGTCTGCTCAAACATTCGAAACCCCGAATTCACATAAAACATAACTCAAACACGAAACTAATATTAACAGAGATTAACAACACATATTGGATCTATCTAATCAAATTAAAACAGAATTTAAAGCATTAAAATAAATAACACAGGTACACATATTTAGGAACACTGAAAACACAATGTGCACGACACATGCACATTCGATTCCTCCCTCGACACGATACGGTGACACATGGGACTTGACACACGGGATGTCAGTCATTGCCCCATGCCACGTGTCAAGTGGTTTTTGTCCTCGTGTCCTACAGAGGGAGAAAATGACCCCGAGTAGCAGGGGATCGAATCCACCGTACGCGCGCGTGTGCACCCATGTGTGCATGCATCGATTCCGACACGACACGACACAGAGATCGACTCAGAAGAACAGGAATACCTAAGCAATAATAAAACCTAATTTTCTATTTAAAAATAATGCACAAAAGAAATTGAAATACCCTTTGTGGCATTTCGACAAACACCTAGGGACTACCCCTGATACGTGTCCAAATGGACACAAAAATTAAGAAACCCGACACGATACCAAAGCAGACACTTAGGGGACTCCTAGGGCTTCCTGAATGTGAAAACAAATCAAAATTTCATGGAGAAATGGAGGAGTTACCTATGGATAAACTTTCAAGAAAAAAATCCCTTTCGTTGAGCTCCTCTCTTGATGTCCTAGTCCACTCAAATCACATCAAACTGAAATGGAACCTCAACGATAGCAAGAATAGGTATATTAGAACCTAATGGAAGAGATTAGAATGAAAAAGAAAGAGGAATGGAATTCTAGGGATTAAAATACAATAGGAAACTAACCTTCTTAAACTTTGAGCTTTCCTAAGAAAGAGGCAACCCTAAATTTTAGGAGGGTATTTATAGGGTGATGATCCTAATAAGGATAGGGTGGCCGGCCAACATTTCCTAGGGATTAGGGTTTGGTAATTGTTTTGTGCTTTGGGCCAACTTACAAGGCTATGTGTTAAATGATTAATCGAGGCTCTAAATCATAAGCCATGACTTATGACTTTCTAATTCCTATTGCTAACTAGAGTCTAATGACCAAACCAATGACTAGGCTAGGTTAGACTAGAGTCATATGACCTAACCAAGTCCATACTAACTAGGGTTAGCTCATAGGTTGGTCTACAAGGGTCAACACTAGTCAAAGTCAACCAAGTCCAAACAATTCCAAAATAAATCCCAAAAATTCCCATAAATTCAAATAAATTCTAATAAATTTAAATTACCCCAAAAATGACAAAAATAACCTCACACTAGAAATGTGGTAGTGACAAATCTACCCTCCTTAAAAGAATTTTGTCCTCAAAATTGAAAGGTGAAATACAACTGATGAGAAGGATAGAAGGTATACCTCACGGTCCAAAAAGATAAGGGTTGCGCTCGCGCATCTCATCCTCCCGCTCCCAGGTAGACTCTCCTGGAGAATGATGTCTCCATGCGACGCATACCAAGGGTATCACCTGGTTCCTCAGAACCTTCTCCTGTCGATCCAGAATCTCCACTGGCTGCTCTGGATAGCTGAGAGAAGGCCCAACCTCAATCTCTGAATGATCGAGCACATGGCTAGGGTAAGCCACGTACCATCTCAACTGTGATACATGAAATACGTTGTGGACCCCCACTAGCACAGGCGGCAAGTCTAGCCTGTATGCAACATCACCGACTCTCCAGCTGATAACGAAAGGGCCGATGAAGCACGGGCTAAGCTTCCCGCCTCCACCAAAACGTATCGTACCACAAGTCGGAGATATCCTCAAGAAAACCTGGTCTCCGACCTAATCACAAGCAAGGTCTCAATTAATTATAAAAAAACAAACATGATCAAAAATCACTAACAAACAAACTTAAATCTAATCCTACTCTAATCTGTACCTCAAACTCCAATGGCCTCCGGTGGCTATCGGTCCAGTGCCGATGTCTGTCCTGCGCCACGCGAAGTCTGTCCCTGATGAGCTTCACCTTCTCGACTGCATCAACAACTATCTCTGGCTCCAGTAATGATCGCTCACCAATATCATCCCAAGATAAGGGTGTACGACACCTACGCCCGTACAGAGCCTCAAAAGGTGACATCTCAATGCTGGCCTGGAAACTATTATTGTAAGTAAACTCTACCAAATGAAGATGATCCTCCCAGGAACCTCCAAAGTCTAGGACGTACGTCCGTAGCATATCCTCAAGTGTCTGAATAGTCCGCTCTGACTGTCCGTCCGTTTGGGGGTGGTATGCAGTACTAAACTTGAGCTGAGTGCCCAAGCTGGTCTGCAGACTCCTCCAGAAAT
Source organism: Iris pallida (assembly GCA_029216955.1). Lineage (NCBI taxonomy): Eukaryota > Viridiplantae > Streptophyta > Magnoliopsida > Asparagales > Iridaceae > Iris > Iris pallida. The sequence continues at coordinate 10,022,629 of JANAVB010039017.1, forward strand.
GGAAAGTAAAACGACTATCCCTATCTGAGACGATGCTGACCGAAACTCCGTGAATCCTGACTATCTGCCGCATATACATCTCCGCCAGCCTCTCTGTAGACGTACCTACCTTGAATGGCAAAAAGTGGGCCAATTTGGTCAACCTGTCAATGGTGACCCAAATCGCGTCTTTCCTTCCTAGAGTACGCCGGAATCCTGAAACGAAGTCCATAGTGATATGCTCCCATTTCCACTCAGAATGGGCAGCGGCTGTAACAATCCACCGGGCCTCTGTCTCTCTGTCTTGACCTGCTGACAGACCAAGCACCTAGCCACAAAGCGAGCCACCTCCCGTTTCATTCTTGACCACCAAATATGCTCCCGCAGATCTCGGTACATCTTGTTGGCACCCGGGTGTATAGAGTACTCAGATCTGCGGGCCTCCTACATAACCTGCTCCCCGAGCTCTCCGCTGAGCACACATAATCTGGAACCGTGCCTCAAGGCACCATCCTCTGCAAAAGAAAACTCGCCCTCCAGTAATCCTGCTCGAACCTGCTCTCGGATACACCGCAGAGCAACGTCCACAAACTGTACCGACTTGATCCTCTCCACCAAGTCTGACTGAATCTGTATCCTCCATAACTGCATCTGCACTCCGGGCACGATCACCTCAATCCCAAGGCTCTCCAAGTCTGCAAGCAAATGTCGATCCATGGTCAAACACATGGCCGTCGGATACCTACTCAAGGCATCGGCAACCACGTTGGCCTTCCCTGGGTGATACTGAAGTAGGATGTCAAAATCCATCATCAACTCTAGCCATCTACGCTGTCTCATGTTCAACTCCTTCTGAGTGAACACATACTATAAGCTCTTGTGATCTGTGAAGATCTCCACCCTCTCACCATACAGATAATGCTTCTACAGCTTCAGAGCAAATATCACTGCTGCCAGCTCCAGGTCGTAGGTAAGGTAGTTCTTCTCATGGGGACGTAATTGACTGGAAGCATAGGCAATCACCTTCCCATGCTGCTGTAAGACGCAACCCAGCCCCTTCCCTGAAGCATCACTATAAATAGTGAAACCACCCGATCCTGAAGGCAATGTCAGAATCGGAGCTATCGTCAGCTGCTTCTTCAACTCATCAAAAGTTGCCTGACACTCCTCTGACCAAACATACTCAGCATCCTTCCGGGTCAACCGAGTCAACGGCTCTACAACCCAGGAGAAATCCTGTACGAATCTCCAATAGTATCCTGCCAGCCCCAGAAAACTCCTGATCTCTACAACTGAAGTCGGTGCTGCCCATGCCTCAACTGCTAGAATCTTCTTGGGGTCAACTGAGATACCATCTCCAGTCACTACATGCCCCAAGAAGTCCACCCGATCTAAGAAGAACTCACACTTGGAGAGCTTCCCGTAAAGCTGCTCCTTTCTGAGAATCTCCAGCACTATCCTCAAATTCTCCTCGTGCTCCTCTTCTGTCTTGGAATATATCAAGATATCGTCAATAAATACCACCACAAACTGATCCAGATACTGGTGGAACACCTTGTTCATAAGGTTTATAAATACTGCTGGTGCATTGGCTAGCCCAAACGACATAACCAAAAACTCGAACTGCCCGTACCGCGTCCTGAAAGCGGTCTTGGGAATATCCTTCCCCTTCACCTTCACCTGGTAATATCCCGACCTCAGATCAATCTTGGAAAATACCCGAGCTCCGCTCAACTGGTCAAATAGATCGTCGATCCGCGGCAGTGGGTATTTGTTCTTGATCGTGAGGTTGTTGAGTGCCCTATAGTCAATACACATGCGTACTAACCCATCCTTCTTCGGCACGAACAATACTGGTGCATCCCTAGGCGACAAACTCGAGCGGATGAAGCCCTTGTCCTGTAGCTCATCCACCTGCTTCTTCAGCTCCACCAGCTCGCTGTTGTTCACCCGATAGACATGCTGAGAGATGGGTTCCGCTCCTGGAACCAAGTCTATCGAGAACTCTATGTCTTTGTCTGGTGGCAATCCCGGCATCACCTCTGGGAAAACATCCATATAATCTGCTATAAAGGGGTGTAGAATCGTCTGCTCCTCGACCGAGACTCCACAGAAGACTCCGCTGCTCTGCTCTGCCTGACGTCTGGAGTACTCAAACTCTGGCTCCCCCGGCGCTCTGAAGAGAACTCTACCCCCTCTGAAATCAATGCTGGCATGGTGCCTGCTCAACCAATCCAAGCCTAGTACTATATCGTAGTTCGGCAATGGCATTACGAGCAGGCTCACCTCCAACTCACGGCCTCCAAAAACTACTCTCCGACCCTTACAAACATCACTCACGAGGATAATGCCACCCCCGGTCGTGATCTTGTAAGTCCTAGGCAATAATTCAGCTATGATACCGTGTCTAATCGCAAAAGATACTTACACGAAGCTATGCGAAGCACCGAAATCGAATAATACAAATGATGGACTGGAGTCGAGAAGAATCGAACCTGCAATCAGCTGTCCGATGGCCTCCGCATCCTCTGCTGCCATGGCGAATCCTCGTCCCTGCTGGCCTCCCCTGGCCTGCTGCTGGTGCTGGACGAACCTCTACTACTGCGTCTACAGGGCTGGTCCCCTCCGCTGGCCTGCTGGAGCCCTGGCCCCTCCTTCCGGGCCTGTTCGTGCTATGCGGCACTCCCTCATCTGGTGGTCTGCTGAACGACAAACCAGGCACTGGCCCAGCCTCTTCCGGCACTCATTGGCGACATGCCCGGGCTTCTTGCAGTAGGCACAAGTAACACCCTGCCTCTGACCCTGCTGGTGCTGCCTCGGCTGCTGCTGCTGATGGACTGGCCTCTGCTGAATCGGCTGCGGCTGAAACTGCCTCAGCTGCTGATGCTAAAAGTGGGGCCTCTTGGCCTGGCCTCCGGTGCTGCTGCTGCCCCCAACTGGGTCTCTCCACCTCTTGAGCCTAAGCTCAAGATCATCCTCTGCCAACAAGGCTCCCGTCAAGATCTCCTCGAACGTGGCATCCCGGTTGCCCTTGGTCAAGGACTTGACCTCCTTGACTAGACCCTTCCGGAACCTCTGGGCCTTCGCTGTCTCACTCAAGCCCTCTATAAACCTGCCAAGGCGGCCGAACTCCACGACGTACTCCTCCACCGAAAGACTCCCCTGGACCAGGCTCTCAAACAGCGACTCTAAGGCTCTGAGTGTTGAATCTGGGAAGAACTTCTTGAAGAAGCCTTTGAACTGCTCCCAAGTCTGCCCAGCTACCCCCACCCTGGGGTCTGACTGATACCAGGTGAGAGCAAGATCTCGCATCCGGCTAGCTGCGGCCTCGATCTGAAGATTTGCTGGTATCCTGGCCAAGCGAAAGATCTCCTCTATATGCTCGATCCACTCATCGGCATATAGGATCCCCTCTGTCCCCAGAAAGTCTCTGGGGCTCATCTTCTAAAACTGCTCGATCCCCAGTGTCCTCGGCTGATGGACCACTGGTCGGGCTGCGACCGTCGTAAGGGCCAGCTCCATGCCTCTGTCCTGTCGGGCCTGCTGTCGGTCCATGAACTGCTGGAAATATGCGAACATCTGTGCTGCGTCCACGTACCCTGGAGGCGGCTGCTGGAAGGGATCCTCTGGAATGACCGGGTCCTGCCTCCGAGTCGGTGGATGCATACCTCCTGCTGCGGCTGCCGAGATCTCAATACGAGCAGAGATGGCAGGAGCTGCAGTCCCCTAGCCTCGCTGTACTGGCTGGGAGGTAGCAGTCCCCTCCATAGCATCCCCATGGATGGTACGCTGCGATCTAGTCTCTACCATCCTGAAGATAGACAAACAAGAGTATCAATTTCTGAGAAAGAAGCGAAATAACAAAGGCGGACAGTTAAAAATTCAAAGGATCAGCTGACAATAAGGATTTAGATGGCAAATAAAAGAATTTTTCCTAAAGTGATTGAGTATCTTAAAATTAATGTCCTATACCTTACTGCATGCTGTAGTGATACTATTGTTCGAATACCACTACACTTCTAGTCTAGACCTGCATGGGCCACCACTAAAAGTGTGTCACGACCCGTACCCTAGAGTAAGGGCACGATACGTGGGTACGTCTAGCCTACGCCGCAGTGTCGGCGGTAGAAAGCTGTCCTAGGTCAACATACATCTAACAATATATATATCTAAACAGTTTATACTCCCCGAATGGGGGTGACATAGCAGTAATAAACTCAATCACAACTAAGGAAGAGATAGCACGATATGAAATAGAACTCAAGAAAACAAATAGATGAAAAGTAGTCTAAGATAATCCCAGCAAATATCCAGAAGTACATGGTCTCAGATACATAATAAAAGAATATATACAACTCAGAACTCAGAATAATGTCTAGCTAAAACATGTCTCAAGACTACAAAAAGTAAGATAAGCCTAACTAATCTAGTCTAGGCAATGGGGGTGATATCCTCAGCTAGAGCGGGGTCCTCCTGAGGGTCCAGATCGCAGGTGTCATCTAAGGCTGTCCCGTAGAAAGTGTCCAGGCAGGCCTTCTCCTCGTCCTCTGTAATATTTCAACAGGTCCAGTCAGGACAGGAGCGAGCACAGTACATCTCAACAGTTCATAGCAGGTTAGAAAATATAATCATGCAGTAAAGTAAGATACAAGTACTGAAAGAAGTGCAGTATGTAAACAGAGAGAGAAAGCTGTAATAGAAATATCTACTATGAATAGAGAACTAACATGTGGCTAGTGAGTCAGAGTACAACATGAACATGTAAATGGCATAGGATGATTCTGATAAGACACTACGGAATGATTCTGATAAGATACTACTGGTGTATTATTCACATGTCCACTTCTACTCCCCCGTACCCCCAATCAATACACAAGGATCCAACCAGGTTATGTTATGATTCCATGCAAGGCCCCCGAAGGGTGGTACATAGATGTCCCTTAAATGGGGATTCTAGGAAACCCAATATATGGGATAAGGATTCAAGGAAGACTCTGTGATCATAAGAGTATATGTCACAAGTAATCAGTGAACCAATGAAGCATAGTGATACGCCATGTAAGTGAAACGCACAGAACATGTAGTACCCAATGCTCCCTAAGGATAACATCTCAAGAAGGGATCCATATAGTACCAATCCGTGTGACCAACGTGACAGTAACAAGTAAAGTAATTTAATGCAGGAAATAATTCTAAGCAGGATATGAAATGATCAGAGAATGTACGCGCCTGGTATCTGAGTGTCCAATATGAAAGTATTGTCCGAGGAGTGGTGTCTGGCTCCTTATCAGAACAGCACAAGTCACAATAAGTAATGGTACAATGAAGTCCTACTATGCATTCTACATGATTCTAGGTCAATCTAGGCCAAAGTCAACTCTTGGTCAACTCTGGTCAACCCTAGAAGTCAAACTAGGTCAACCAAGTCTAAAATAGATCAAACTAGTCTATACTAGTCTAACAAGGCTATACTAGGTCCAAATAAACTGTACAAGCCCAATCTAGGCTCACCAGGCTATACACATTACTTAGGCCTATTCTTTAACACATGAACATATATTACCTAGGTATAATACATACACAAGTTGTATATATATGTGACATACACATACACTTGTGTAACCCACACATCCCCTGTAGGTATCTAGACTAGATACCCAAATATACTACTACCATATGTATAATACTCACATTACCTATATATATATATATATATATATATATATATATATATATTTTATATATATATATATATATATATATATATATATATATATATACCTATAGCATATAATCACATAGAAGAGAAATAGGATTCATAAAGAGAGGGAAATGTTACATTACAATATGCTACATTAGATAGGCCTATAGATAGGGCATGTGTAAACTGTGTTTGTGTGAAGAGACATACATGAGTGGCTTTGTGTGTGTGTGGGATGAGTGATGTGTGACGTAAAACTGGTAATCAGAATCAGTGGAGTGTGTGTGTGTGTTACTCTAAACAGGGTGTCAAGACTGGACTGAAAAGAAGTGAACTAGGCACAGGAAAACAGTGAAGGTCAGTCCCCTTTTTTCCAGTTTTAACCCAACTTCAATCTCAGTCTTGTCTTGCATAAATTCTCAGATTTAATCTATATTTCCAACATTCTCAGGTCTTCAAAAATTCAGTGAAGAGCACCCATTTACAGGTTATCAACAATTCGATTTCAATCAAGAACTAACACCCCTTCCCAAAATCCAAAAGCCCATATTTTAATCTAACTTAGTTAACATGGGTTATAACATGTAGGGATCAAAAATCATTAGAAAACATATACAAAATAGTAGCTTAAACACTAGTTCAGGTTTTAAGAATCAACAGTAAAATCGAATTCAGTTGGTAGTCCATTTGAATCAACCCAATGGCCAAAAAGGCCATTCACAAACAAAAGCTGAATTCGAAATGACATACCTCAACAATGTGGATCAACATAAATGTGGGGGATGATTTCAGTAAAGAACATCAGGTAATCAGGAAATTTTGTGTTCAGGAAATGTGAAAACACACAGTATCAGGGAAATGGTTTCAGTGAACTATGGTTAAAACTGAAATCAAAATTTAAACATTCATTCAACTAATCAAATGAATCCTTTACTCCCTAACCTGGATATTGAAGAGTAGTAAGTAAGCATAACATATACATGCTATAATCATCCAACTAAATCGAACAAGGAAAAATAACAGTGAGCAAATCACTGATACTTGACAATTTCAAACAGTATCAGTCCAGTCTGCTCAAACATTCGAAACCCCAAATCCACATAAAACTTAACTCAAACACGAAACTAATATTAACAGAGATTAACAACACATATTGGATCTATCTAATCAAATTAAAACAGAATTTAAAGCATTAAAACAAATAACACAGGTACACATATTTAGGAACACTGAAAACACACAGTGTACGACACGTGCACAATCGATTCCTCCCTCGACACGACACGGGGACACATGGGACTTGACACACGGGATATCAGTCATTGCCCCATGCCACGTGTCAAGTGGTTCGTGTCCTCATGTCCTAGAGAGGGAAAAAATGACCCTGAGTAGCAGGGGATCGAATCCACCGTTCGCGCGCGTGTGCACCCGTGTGTGCACGCGTCGATTTCGATACGACACGACACAGAGATCAACTAAGAAGAACAGGAATGCCTAAGCAATAATAAAACCTAATTTTCTATTTAAAAACAATGCACAAAAGAAATCAAAATGCCCTTTGTGGCATTTCGACAAACACCTAGGGACTACCTCTGATACGTGTCCAAATGGACATGAAACTTACGAAACCCGACACGACACCAATGCAGACACTTAGGGGAATCCTAGGGCTTCCTGAATATGAAAACAAATTGAAATTTTATGGAGAAATGGAGGAGTTACCTATGGATGAACTTTCAAGAAAAAATCCCCTTTGTTAAGCTCTCCTCTTGATGTCCCAATCCACTAAAATCACATCAAACTGAAATGGAACCTTAATGACAGCAAGAATAGGTATATTAGAACCTAATGGAAGAGATTAGAATGAAAAAGGAAGAGGAATGGAATTCTAGGGATTAAAATACAATAGGAAACTAACCTTCTTAAACTTTGAGCTTTCCTAAGAAAGAGGCAACCCAAAATTTTAGGAGGGTATTTATAGGGTGATGATCCCAATAAGGATAGGGTGGCCGGCCAATATTTCCTAGGGATTAGGGTTTGTTAATTATTTTGGGCTTTGTGCCAACTTATAAGGCTATGTGTTAAATTATTAATCAAGGCTCTAAATCATAAGCCATGACTTATGACTTTCTAATTCCTATTGCTAACTAGAGTCTAATGACCAAACCAATGATTAGGCTAGGTTAGATTAGAGTCATATAACCTAACCAAGTCCATACTAACTAGGGTTAGCTCCTAGGTTGGTCTACAAGGGTCAACACTAGTCAAAGTCAACCTAGTCCAAACAATTCCAAAATAAATCCCAAAAATTCCCATAAATTCAAATAAATTCTAATAAATTTAAATTACCCCAAAAATAACAAAAATACCCTCATACTAGAAATGTGGTAGTGACAAGCTTGTTCTAGTTTCCTATTTTGAGATTCATTGCCTGTTCATATGTTATCTTCTTGTTGTTCTTGTTCATTTCCTTGGTATACTTAGCTCCGCTCTTGACTGGATATGTTGCAGGTGAGATGGAGCCATTTGTGATACTTACTATGGACAGGAGCCTGGAGTTACCTTGGAGCTAGCTGGTGCTGCTCTGGACCTAGAGGCCGAGGTGGCATAGTACTTCCCTTTAGTTTTTATTTTGACATTGTATTAGAGACATCAGATACTTTCATTGTTGGATAAATATAATAATTCATAGTTGTATATTGATTCTGGGATTCGTTTATATAGATGTTGTGGTTTATATACATTCATATCTGGATTTGTAGTTTCCCTAGAGATTGGTACAACTTACTTTATCGTGTCTAACGACGAAGGCTGGGCGTGTCCGACTCGTGTCCGATTATTCGGGAGCGGGTCATGACATCAACGGCCCTTTTTCTCAGCAAAGACTTGGAAGACACCATTTTCCTTCAGCACAAGCCCGACTGCTACTTTAAAGCCCAATAAAATGGTCTATCTGAAGGCGCGGCCTACTTGTCGCCCTAAAGCATAGTGACTTTACCCGAAACACTGCCTACTCGTTGCCCCTAAAGCACAAAGGCCCCGTTATCTTCAAAACATAGTCCACTTGTCGCCCTAAAGCATAGAGGCTCCATCATCTCTAGAAGCACAACCTACTCGTCGCCCCATAAGTGCAGCCAGCCTTGCTTGAAGCACAGACGACATGGTCCTACCCAATCGATTTTTTAAACTGTCTCTCTCGAAGATAGGATTGGGATTGATCAAGTTGATAAATGCGAATATCTTACTAGATTAATTTAAATCTCGGACGAAGATTACACAGAATCCAAATATGAGATAAAATTCCAAGATTTCCTCAGCTACATTCGAACAAGGAAATCAGCACACGCCACTGTAGAAGCATGGAAAAGAATAAAGAAAGATCTATGCGGCCAAAGAGCCCCATGCGGCTCAGAGAGTTCATGCGGCTCGGGTATCCATACGGCTCGAGCGTCTATGCGGCTCAAATAAGTTCTATGCGGCTCAGAGAGAAGCCACGTGGCCTGCATGCAAACAGCTCTCTCGTTTGTCCTTTACTACATTAAATGCCTTGACGGCTGACGGCTCTGACAAGGAGACAGTTCTGACACAAAGATATCATTATGACTCCCCCATAATGACGGACTCCTTGGGAAGCGAAGAAAATCTCTGACACGATCTCCCGAGAGTCAGAAACTGTCAAGCGACCTTGACACGTGGACAGTTGTATGAGGCCCAAGCGGAGACTCCCCCATGCGGCCCAAGCGGAGGCTCCCCCATGCGGCTTACGAAGATTAGCAGCATGCGGCTCACAAAGACTATCTTCATGCGGCTCACGAAGACTAGCCCCATGCGGCTCACGAAGACTATCTCCATGCGGCTCACGAGGACTATCTCCATGCGGTTCACTCATGCGGTCATCCACACTCATGCGGCTCAAATCATTACCATGCGGTCCAAATGTTCAGGGGGCCACTCTCAAGCAGCCTGGACACGTGGCCAGCCTTATGCGGCTCAATGAGGAGTAACTTCCCTACAGCTCAGATTTCTGCAATGGCTCGACACGTAGCATGATAGCGGGACACGTGGCATCAGATTGATCGAGATCTCTCAACGAATCCCAATAAAATATTGGGATCAAATCAGATCATTTGTAAATAAACAAATTAAAGACACGTGTCGAGAAATCCGGGGTTGGCATGATAAATCAAGAAGATTTATGTCAATCAGCATTGATTACCCACAAAAGATTTGATGCAATTATATTTATTGCTCAAATCTCGATGAACGGCTCAGATCCAATGATCCTTAGGCACCGACTTTCAAAAATAGGCAATCATTGTAAACCCTAATGTGGCCCTCCACTTTTATAAATAGCAGGGTGCTATTCCCTTGTAAACGCACACACAGAGAGATACGGAAAGAGAGATAGAGACATACACAAAGACAAAGAGAGATATACAGAGAGAGACATAGAGAGCCAGAGAGCCTGAAGAGAGAGCATTTCTTCATCAACGCCCAGCAGTTCTTCTACAGAGCCAAGGCTACACCCGATCGTCCAAGGAGTAAGGCAGAGCTGTCGTAGCTTTCCCGAGCCTCTACCGTCACCCCTAAAATCTAAAATAAACAATTGTACTTAGATTGTTGTACCTAGGTTTTCGTCCCTAGGATTTCTTTGTACAAGCGAGTTTGTATTGTGAAGTAAAAGTCCAGTCCTCCGATAATTGTTCTATTCTTTTATATTTCATGGCAAACACGATGGCGACTCTGCTGGGGACAAACTTCTCTACGGCTGAGGAGTTGGTGACGCAATCGGATGCAGCCAAACTTGGCACCACGCAACAGAAGATGGTCGTCCGCTTCGACCAACAGGCGTTTGAAGAAATGCTCTTTGAAGGAAGTGCTGGCCCGATCAAGAAGCGAAGCCGCACAAAGAAAGCTCACTGCGGATGGAGGACAAAATCATTTGCTCCTCCACAAGCTCTGGACGGGGTACTCTCTGCTACCCAAGACGATGAGGGCGACTCTCATACGTCTCCACTTCGAGCCGTAGAGAACTCTGTTGTCCCCAAGTCTGACAGAGGAAAGCACTACGATGCTGGGCTGGCAGGGACAAAGAGTGATTCTACGCACCCCAAGAAGAAGTCGAACGCTCATGTGGCCAAGTCTGCCAGCCGCATGAAGGAGGTCTATATGGCCAGATCATCCAGTCGCATGAAGAAAACTCATGCGGCCGAGACACCCAGCCGCATGAAGAAAGTCTATACGGCTACGCCTGCCAGCCGCATGAAGATTACTAATGACAGCCGCATGACACCTACTCCACGTGGCTCTGTCTTCGATCGCCTCTTCTATGGTCCTGATCTCTTGTGTTGCCAAGAAGATATGTCTGATTCTCTCCAGCATCACCTAGACTCTTCCTATTATGTGTCCTTACGCACTAGAGTGAAGAAGTCTAAGGCAGCGCGAGCTTGGCAAGTTCGGTCCGCTGATCCGGTCTCTGACCATCCGAGCATCCCGCATACTATTATGCGGGCCTCAGATGATGTCACGCCCCAGAACCAGAATACTGGAGAGCGAAGGAATGACTCAGCCAGCTACGTATTGTGGGTAGATGAATACCGTATAATACTATCAAAGCTGTCCAAAAGACGAGGGGGTGCATACTACATGAAAGTCTCACTATGGTCACTTCACATCTATTGTTTCAATCATTCAAATAAGAAACAGAAATAGAGAACATGTAAGATAAAGCAGTAAGGCGTCCCAAACGCTCAGTCAAAATGTTCTCGATATCTGGCTTTACAAAACAAAGTCAGATGATGTAGCAAAGTATACACAATTGTTATCATCTGCAGTATGACTTAATTACAATTATGTGAAAGTAAGTACAAGACAATCCGACTAACATGTCGGTGCCAAACGACAAAATATAAAGTAAGTAACAAAACGAACAGGAAAGTAAGGAACCCACTCGAGTCCACCTGCGAACATCCCTCTAGTATAGACCATCTTGGCGGTGGAACTAAGCTGAGTCCTCGAAAACTGGCTGTAGATCTGGCCATACAAAACCAGAGAGGTTAGACCTCTAATAGCAAGTACCGCAAGGAAGCACGATATGAGGAATTTAAACCAGTAACTAAGAGAATATAATAATAGGTCTCTGCTTGCTACTGGGATTCACATAACATCACAATACTTCGAACCAACCTCCCAACCAAACAAGGACTGAAGTTGGCCCGTCATGTCTTGACACTCTGATCATCTCAGTTAGTCAACAGAGTAGGTACAGTACACAACCAAATCAATTTAAACGGCCATACAACTACTACGGCTTGCTATTGTGGGTTCCAAGTTATCTTGGAATTATGCGATAAAGGATTCCTCAGTTCTTACTATGTACAAGCAAGGCTAGTCTACCCAGTCAATCAATTGTGCCAATCATGAATTAGACGAGTCCCAGCGGGACGCCCGTCATCAATATATAATAAATAATTTAAGCAGATACCGCTCCCTGCCCGTGTGACAGATTTGCAGTATCTGTGGGAACGAGCCGACCTGTCGGACACTAATAGTCCCAAAGAGGACTGCCATGTAAGAACTCGAGAATCTATTCTCTCTATGCAATCATTATTTTATTTAACTTAGTAGCCTCTATGTTAAGTGAAATCACATGCCGTGGATCATGGTCATTCAGAATGAGTACTTCCGTACAAAGTACGATATGCCCAACTCTACAACGATACCTGTGCGGTTAGGTTGTAGGTCTTATATAGCGTAATGCAACAATTAAAACTAACTACAGAATAAATCATGCCTTGACCATAAAGTACAAATGCTGCTTTTGTAGAAAAATAAATAAATTAAAGCCTGCATATGCCTGTATGCCAATATTCGGGATCGGCCAATCGATTACAATAGTTCATAATTAATATAAACGTGTCTTATTCATTCAATTCAATAAGACGACTAGCCAGTCTCTTAGTTCCAACTAGGAACGCATGTTCAATTTATTAGTCAAGATAACAATCAATGTCAATTCGAGACAAGAACCAGCCAAAAAGGCATTATGGGCTATAGATGGATACCAATCTACTGGGAAATAAAATCTTATGTGGCTGGAAAATAAAATCTCATGCGGCTGGGAAATAAAATCTCATGAGACTGGAAAATAAGGATCTCATACGGCTGGAAAATAAAGATTTCATGCGGCTGGGAAATAAAAATATCATGCGGCTGAGAGATAAAGATTTTATGCGGCTGAGAAATAAAGATTTCATGCGACTGAGAATAAAATTTTCATGCGACTGGAAAATAAAGATTTCATGCGGCTGAGAAATAAAGATTTCATGCGGCTGGAAAATAAAGATTTCATACGACTGAGAAATAAAGATTTCATGCGGCTGGGAATAAAGATTTCATGCGGCTGGGAAATAAAGATTTCATGCGGCTGAAAAATAAAGATTTCATGCGGCTGGAAAATAAAGATTTCATGCGACTGGGAAATAAAGATTTCATGCGGCTGGGAAATAAATGTTTGATGCGGCTGAGAAATAAAGATTTCATGCGGCTGGGAAATAAAGATTTCATGCGGCTGAGACTGTTCTTCTTCTCCGAATTTTATGAGAATAGAACCATGGAAGTCATTGCTTCCAAGCTCTCTAAATCCGTCATTCCAAGCCCAAATCTGGACTTCCATAGGTCGAAATGGGGTAAAACGAAATTCTCTACAATATGGAACCATCAAAACTTGAGAATAACAAGGTTAGCTAGATCAAAATCCGAGAATCCAAAAATACAACAAGTTTAGATCTACACAAAATAAGCCATGGAAATTCAAAATGGTAAGTGCTAAAGTATCTAAGAATCCTGTGAGAGAGACAATAGAACAACAAAAATGGAGATCCGTCAAGAAGCAAGTTGTACTTGTCTAGTTCTCTAGGTTGGTGGGAGAGTTATGAGGAAGAAGATGAGTAATAAGAAGAAGTAAATGAAGAGAGAGAAAGGGTTTTGGGGTTTTAAATGGGGGTGGTGGTAGGTGGGTTCATGTTGAACTATCCAAGGCCGAAAAATAAACCAACTCGGGCCGAACCCAAAAGCAAAGTAGAAAGTAAAATACAGAAAAATAATTAGCAAAAAATTAAAGGAATTTAAATACAGAACAATACGTGATAAATATTAAATAAATACGTATTCAGGGAACGGGAAGTGACATATCTACCCTCCTTAGAAATATTCCGTCCTCGAAATTTCAAATCCAAGCAGGATGAGAACATCAAAGCTAAACTAATCTAAGCATAAGCAATTGAGTAAGCAATCATTCTACAATGCCAATAGCAAGTAACATATCTATGTTTAACTATCGACGACACCAAGCAATTCTACTCATAAGGTGACAAGCATGAGGAGTTAAGACACTCAAGGTATATAGAAAGAAATATACCATGTGAGTCAAATATGTGCGGACACCGTGATCGGATGTCATCCTCACGTTCCCACATTGACTCCGCTAAAGAGTGATGACCCCAAGCAACCCGGACAAGGTTAATTGTTCGGTTCTTGAGTATCTTCTCTCTTCGGTCCAAGATGGACACAGGATGCTCCTCGTAAGACAGGTTGGTACCAACAACTAGTTCAGAATGATCAAGGATATGGCTTGGGTCCGATACATACCTTCGGAACTGAGATACATGAAATACGTCATGTACCTCTCGTAACGAATTCTGTAAACTCGATCTGATATCGGTTTAGTTCCAGGTGCCAATTCTATGCTGAACTCAATATCCCTAACCGGTGGTAGACCTGGAAGTTCTTCGGGAAATACATCCAGAAACTCTTCAACTATCTTCGGAACTTGAACTTCTTCTATTGCTGTCACTACTCCCTGCTCTTGTTGAGTTGCCACTGATCTGACTAAGGTGAACCGCTTCATGCCTGGAATATCAAAAGATACACTCCCTCTATGACAATCTATTGTCGTATGACTGTCTTTTAGCCAGTCCATGCCTAAGATAACGTCAAAATTTCCAACAGGAAATTCTATCAACCGGGCGGGTAATGAATGCCCGCAAACTACATCGCTACATGCTAGAATAACTCTACTAACTCCATCGAGCCCATTACCAGTGAATATATTTAACCTCCCTGGCAATGCCTTGAATTCCATTCCTAGCCGTGTTACAAATTGTGCAGATATAAATGAGTGCGATGCTCCCGAATCAAACAATGCTTCTGCGAGATATGAGACGACGAGAATGTTACCTGCCACAACATCTCCCGATGCCAATACCTCTTCCAAAGACAAAGTGAATGCCTGCCCTCGACCTCCTTATTGGTTCCCATGTTGTGGCCTAGCTTGGTGCTGCTGCCTGCCCCTGCCTTGATGATGCTGGGGTGGTCTATGCTGGTATTGCTGCATCGGCGGTCCCTGCTGCAGAAACATCTGAGCCTGTGTCATGAACGGGCGCTGTGCCAACGGTCTCACTGCTACCGCTGGTCCTCGATACTTTCCTGCCCCTGGTGCTGGCAGAACAGGAAATTATTGTACTAGTTCTCCTGACCTCGAATTTATGGGACAGGTGGTAACCCGATGATATGGATTTCCACATATCAAATACTGTCCGTTCAATATCCGACACACATCTCTAGTGTGCCCTACCTTCCTACAATAAGTACAGCCGGTTGGGGGTTGCTGGTTCTTCCTCTGTTGCTGTTGTTGTTGCCTTGGTGGTGGTGCTGGCCCTCGCCATGCCACATCGTGAATGTGAATGCCAAGGGATGGTGCTGTTGTTCGGGGCGCTGCTCCCCCTCCTCCTTCAATCTGATTGTGGGATCTCTTCTGACCTCTAGTCCTTGTCGTGATCCTTTGAATGGTTATCTCATGCCTTCGGGTTGCCGTCAATACTTCATCAAAAGTCTGGTAATTGTGCCCCTCTATCAATTGTAAGAGCTCAAGATGAAACCCTTGCTGGAACCTTATAGCCCTCTGGCTCTTTGTCGCTACCATCTCCGGGACGAACCTACTCAATCTGCAGAACTCCGCTGCATAAGCATCTACCGTCTTGCCAGCCTGCTTGAGGTTGATAAATTTCTGTTGTAGCTCGAACTGTGCCACAAATCTATAGTACTTGGTCTTGAATTTTGCTGTAAAATCATCCTAAGCCACAGGACGTCTGATGCCTATCTCCTCTGATTCCCACCAATCACGTGCGAGATCCTGAAGTAACAACTTCACTAGATCCATACGTTCTTCTGCCGGCACCTTAGCTGCTGTCAAAATAGCCTCAATATGCTTAAGCCATGCATCTGCTGAGATAGCATCCTGCGTGCCTTCGAAACGGCGGGGGTTATACTTGTAAAACCTGGCTGACGCTTCTGAATCTGTCATTGCCCCTCTTTCCAATGCCGTCTACAACACTTGGTGGAGTAGTATATTCTGCTCTTGCAACTGAGCGTGCATGCGCTGCTGGGTTAATATCTAATGTTACTGAGTGGCCATCATCTCTCTCATGATCTCCAGAAGGACTGGTGTGTCCACTTCCACAGGGGTATTTGGAACTGTTGGTGGTGGTGGAACCTTCAGATACTGCGATCCAGCTGCTGCTTCCACTATTACTTCTTCTTGGATAGTCTCTTGAGTTAGTACCGGTCCTTGTTGCTGACCAACATGGTCAGGTTGTCCGTGTTGCCCTTGTTGTTGTTGTCCAGTCCTGGCAGATACGGATGAAGTGCCCCTAAGAAAAGGGATAAAAGAACAATTAAACGATCGGACATGAAAGATCAATGAAGTCAAAGGATACTGGAATGTCAAGCTAGAGTCGAGAGTAACGAATTATGAGATCAAGGGGGAACATGTGTGATTGAGAGATCCTATAAATTAAAATACCCCACAAGTCTGAAATCAGACCTGCATGGGCCACCACTAAAACCTTGTCACGCCCTAGAATCAGAATACTAGAGAGCGGGGGAATGACTCAGCCAGCTACGTATTGCGGGTAGATAAATATCGTATAATACGATCAATGCTGTCTAAAAGACGAGGGGGTGCATACTATATGAAAGTCTTACTATGGTCACTTCACATCTGTTGTCTCAATCATTCAAATAAGAAACAGAAATAGAGAACATGTAAGATAAAGCAGTAAGGCGTCCCAAACGCTCAGTCAAAATGTTCTCGATATCTGGCTTTATAAAACATAGCCAGATGATGTAGCAAAGTATACACAATTGTTATCAGCTGCAGTCTGTCTTAATTACAATTATGTAAAAGTAAGTACAAGACAATCCGACTAACATGTCGGTGCCAAACGACAAAATATAAAGTAAGTAACAAAATGAGCGGGAAAGTAAGGAACCCACTCGAGTCCTCCTGCGATCATCCTTCTAGTATTGACCATCTTGGAGGTGGAAGTAAGCTGAGTCCTCGAGAACTGGCTCTAGATCTGGCCATGCAAAACCGGAGAGGTTAGACCTCTAATAGCAAGTATCGCAAGGAAGCACGATTTGAGGAATTTAAACCAGTAACTAAGAGAATATAATAATAGGTCTCTGCTTGCTACTGGATTCACATAACATTACGACACTTCGAACCAACCTCCCAACCAAACAATGACAGAAGTTGGCCCGTCATGTCTTGACACTCTGATCATCTCAGTTAGTCAACAGAGTAGGTACAGTACACAACCAAATCAATTTAAACGGCCATACAACTACTACGGCTTGCTATTGTGGGTTCCAAGTTATCTTAGAATTATGCGGTAAAGGATCCCTCAGTTCTTACTATGTACAAGCAAGGCTAGTCTACCCAGTCAATCAATTGCGCCAATCAAGAATTAGATGAGTCCCAGCAGGACGCCTGTCATCAATATACAATAAATAATATAAGCAGATACTGCTCCCTGCCCGTGTGACAGATTTACAGTATCTGTGGGAACCAGCCGGCCTGTCGGGCACTAATAGTCCCAAAGAAGGCTGCCATGTAAGAACTCAGGAATCCATTCTCTCCATACAATCATTATTTTATTTAACTTAGTAGCCTCTATGTTAAGTGAAATCCCATGTCGTGGATCATGGTCATTCAGAATGAGTACTTCCGTACAAAGTACAATATGCCCAACTCTATAACGATACCTGTGCGGTTAGGTTGTAGGTCTTACATAGAGTAATGCAACAATTAAAACTAACCACAGAATAAATATTGCCTTGACCATAAAGTACACATGCTACTTTTGTAGAAAAAATAAATAAATTGAAGCCTGTATATGCCTGTATGCTAATATTCGGGATCGGCCAATCGATTATAATAGTTCATAATTAATATGAATGTGTCTCATTCATTCAATTCAATAAGACGACTAGCTAGTCTCTTAGTTCCAACTAGGAACGCATGATCAATTTATTAGTCAAGATAACAATCAATGTCAATTCGGAACAAGAACCAGCCAAAAAGGCATTATGGGCGATGGATACCTATCTACTGGGAAATAAAATCTTATACGGCTGGAAAATAAAATCTTATGCGGTTGGGAAATAAAATCTCATGAGGCTAGAAAGTAAAGATCTCATACAGCTGGGAAATAAAGATTTTATGCGGCTGGGAAATAAAGATTTCATGCGGCGGAGAGATAAAGATTTCATGGGGCTGAGAAATAAAGATTTCATGCGGCTGAGAATAAAGATTTCATGCGGCTGGAAAATAAAGATTTCATGCGGCCGAAAAATAAAGATTTCATGCGCTGAGAAATAAAGATTTCATGCGGCTGGGAAATAAAGATTTCATGCGGCTGAGAAATAAAGATTTCATGCGGCCAGGAATAAAGATTTCATGCGGCTGGAAAATAAAGATTTCATGCGGCTGGGAAATAAAGATTTCATGCGGCTGGAAAATAAAGATTTCATGCGGTTGGGACTGTTCTTCTTCTTCGAATTTTCTGAGAATAGAACCATGGAAGCCATTGCTTCCAAGCTCTCTAAATCCGTCATTCCAAGCCCAAATCTGGACTTCCATAGGTCGAAATGGGGTAGAACGAAATTATCAACAACATGGAACCATCAAAACTTGAGAATAACAAGGTTAGCTAGATCAAAATTCGAGATTCCAAAAATATAACAAGTTTAGATCTACACAAATAAGCCATGGAAATTAAAAATTGTAAGTGCTAAAGTATCTAAGAATCCTGTGAGAGAGACAATGGAACAACAAAAATGGAGATCCATCAAGAAGCAAGTTGTACTTGCCTAGCTCTCCTAGGTTGGTGGAAGAGTTATGAGGAATAAGATGAGTAATGAGAAGAAGTAAATGAAGGGAGAAAAAGGGTTTTGGGGTTTTAAATGGGGGTGGTGGTAGGTGGGTTCATGTTGAACCATCCAAGGCCGAAAAATAAACCAACTCTGGCCGAACCCAAAAGTAAAGAAGAAAGTAAAATACAAAAGAATAATTAGCAGAAAATGAAAGGAATTTAAATACAGAACAATACGTGATAAATATTAAATAAATACGTATTCAGGGAACGGGAAGTGACATCTGGAAAGTTGTACAGAAACACTCGAGTCCAGCCCCCGGCGGCACACGGACAGAAAGGTTCGCAAAAGTCTTTCAGAATCCAGGGAGGGAACATGGTCGATCCAAACCCATCTGACTTACGTGAGGCCATCCTCCAGAAATACAAGAAAAGATAAGATGCATCGGGGTGCAAAGAGTCCTCCCACGGACGCCACTACACCCAAGTCATCGTCAACTGCTGCTGCAATAACGCGATGGTGCGAAAACACCGGCAGTCCGTCTTTCAAAGACTGCAACAACCATCTTCAGAAGACGAGGCACTTCCCGTCGTCTCCTGCAACTCTGCTTAGAAAGTCCCCACCGATGGGAGAGGGAAGAAGACAAATGTTCCTAGCCCGAAGATCTCAACCACTATGACTAAGAAACTGTCGTCTAAGCGGGTGCCCACCATCGGAGTTTTCCAAGGTACCCATTCTAAGACGAAATCTGCTACAGTGGGAGATTCGTCGTCTACACCACTGGGAGTTGTTGGGACTTGATGTAGCACTCTTCCGAACCTCCACGACAATCCGATGTTCCAAGAAGACGAGCCGGAGGAAACAACTCTCCCATCAGATACAGCAGACCCTAACATCCCCGAGGACGTCCACAACTCCCAAGATGAGGCAAACTCGAAGACTAGGGGTATTGTTCCTTCTGAGTCCGAACCAGAGGAGAACATTCCTACATATCCCGATGACTTCTCGCTACAATGGTATGACTCGGAGGGCGCTTCCTCCACCGCTCCGTCCATCTCTCCTCACATAAGGACGGTATTCATGACGGACAGTAACCAAGGTGGTTCTAGTGATCGCAAAAGCATCGACACTCTGGAGGCCATACTGCTTGCCTTGGACAAGTTTGTAGACTAGATCAAAGCAGCCCTTCCAACTCTGCAGGGAGGGATGCCTGGCCAAACAAGTATGGGTCCCGCGGTCAATGCGGACTCGAATTCAGCGGCACCGAACCCAAGCAATATTCCTCCTCAAGTAACGGCCCCCACCGTCGTAGATGAGGCCCGCGAAGCGAGAAGAGAGGTCCAGGAGCTCCGAGCCATGTTTCACGCTCGAAAAAATTATCAAGACCTCAGAATACGGCAACCGTACCCTACTGCATGGAGGGATATCCCCTTCCCGCCAAGATATAAGCCGTTCAATATCAATCCTTATGATGGCAAGACCTCCGCAAGTCGGTACATCACTTACTTCGAGGTCACCACCGACCATCTGCCCCATGATGATGCCATCCTCACACGATTATTCATCGGGTCATTGGAAGGAGTCGCCTTCGATTGGTATCACAACCTGCCAGACAACTGCATCTACTCCTTCGCCGGCTTCAAGCGCATGTTCTTGGAGATATTCTACAAAGAAGGACAGGACATCTCAATGTCCACCCTCATGGATGTCGTCCAAGGGAAGAAAGAGCTGACAAAGAATTACATTGAGCAATTTCGCCAAACCGCAATGAAGCTGCCTTCTGGAAATCCGGATTCCTCCCTGATTGAAATTGGCTAAAAGAGATTGCTCCCAACAATCAGTCTCTGGATGGGCGAAAGTCAATTCAAGGACTGGAAGACGTTTATCATCAGTGCTACAAGCGCCGAAGAGCGATTGAAGAAGGCTCGCCAATTAGGATTGTACATCTCTGACGGAGAAAACAAGGGCAAGCATCCTAACACCAACAACGACAATGGGGGTAGCCCCTCCTACAATCGGGACAGCAGGGGTAAACAGCTATGGTGGCCGATACAGCCCAGAAACCTGAGTCAAAACCGGCAGACAAACAATGGCCGCAAATCACATACTCCTTCGAAGACGGTCACGTCAAGCCCATCTTGGACATGCTCATACAAGGAGACAATTCAGCTTCCTCCACCAAGGTGGGAACCTCGGCCGGCAGACATGGAGAATCCAAAGTACTGCCATTACCACCGCTACATCCACCATGCTACACACGACTGCTAGCAACTAAAATGGTACATCCAAAGTCTCATCGATTCGAACGCTCTGGCCATCGACTTCGAAGAGGTAACGGTGGCAGCCATTATGGTGTCAGTACAATTTGGTAGCTTTCCTCCGACCGAAGCTCAAGACGGTGTGGTACCCATCCCTATGGCGACAATGGAGATTGCTAATCTCCCACCTCCCCGAGATCAAGCTGCTGGTCTAGTGCCCCTCACCACGTCACGAGGGGAGGTCATGTGGGTCCATCCAGACTTGGTATCAGAAGTGACTCAGCCCACACCATCTTTCATTTACAGATATCGAAGAAGTTACAGCCGTCGTCACTCGGTCTGGGACACAATCCCTACCTGTGGCGGGCAACTCGGCTGAAGATCATCAGCCCGCTACAACTGACGCTCCGGGACCGGCTCAGCCTCCGACGACCGACAAGCCTAGGCCGAGGGAGACTCGCTTTGACAAATCCCTCCAAAAAGAGGCACCACAGGGGCTGGAGAAGCTCTACAACTTCGACATCTTGGCACAATTGGCCAACACACCGGCCAAGTTGTCATTATACGAGATTCTAAGATACTCAAAGGATGTTCGTGCGGCTTTGAGCGATGCTCTCCAAAATACCGACGTGTACCTGGCTCAGGTCAACCTCACGGGAGAGAACCCACCGGCAGACAGCGCTTGCACAGGATCGATGCCCAACATTATCTTCACTCTGCAGGATATGCTCATCAAAACCAACCTGCACGATCGCCCATTATACTACACTGGATACATCGACGACGTAAAGGTGGATCGGATACACATTGATCCTGACTCTTCCATAAGCATTATCCCGTAGGGTATGTTACATCATATTCGTATCCCAATGCATCGCTGATGCCTACAAGCACTGCCATCAGCGGTTTCAATTCGGACAGGAGCTACCCAATTGGGAAGATTCGTCTGAAGTTTCAGATTGGCGATCTCCAATCAGAAGTCACCTGCTACATCATAGATGCAGACACTTCTTACAACATCCTCTTGGGGCGCCCTTGGATACACGATTATATGATTGTGCCTTCCACGCTGCACGAGTGCTTCAAATATATCGACAAATATGGCTTCGTAAGGACAGAATTTGCTGATATCGATCCCTTTAAAGGGGTTGAATCCTACTACTCAGACTCATGCCTGTATGAAAAGTCGAAGAAGCACCTTGGTGAAGGAGATGTACAAGCTCGTACCGAGACAGCCACAGGATCAGAAGAACCTCTGACGATCCACCTCCAAGCTCGCAAACCTGGCAAGTCCGTACCCCTTACAGCCACTCTGCGTAAGGACGCAATCAGCCTCTCGGCGCAAGAAGAGCAGATGATAATCCAGCTACCGAGGTCTGGCCAAGTGCCAAGACCCACAACGGAGCCACTGACAATCAGGCTGCTGAGAGTCGGCCAGCCGCAAACGGAGAAGCTCAATCCTTTCGACAAGCCAATGACGATACGCCTTTCCAAGAAGAGTCGTCACCCCGATGCAAGGTCTGGGACTTCTAGCGAACCAACCACTCCCCGCCCAGCATCGAGTACCAAGCTAGGGGTGTCTAGTCTGCCGACAACTCCACGCTCTGTTCTACCAGCTGAACCTCTGACGATCAAGCTGCCCAGCTCGTCCTCTCAGTCTTCGTTTATACAGGGGGTAGCCGAAGACGAACCGGAGCTAGCCAAGTATGTGGCTGCCCACACTGATGTTCCTTCCGTAGATGATGTAATCCCGTTAGAAAAGATACTTTACTTCATCAATAAAGGGCTATCTTTGAACTACCTCGAGCTTAATAAGCTTTGTACAATGTATGCTATGAAACACGGTATAGGAACTCACCTACATATGCAGGTGACAAATGTGTACACCGCAATCCAGCTTACTCTAGTGGAAGACGCTTACCGCATAATCGAGGGACGGGACCATCCAGTCATCTTCGGCCGGAAGGACGATCCGCAGCCTTTCACAGTAGAAGAAGTCGACCTTGAATCAGATGCCTGGAGACTGCCTCTGTATTTTTATAGCCCCCAATCCAAATATCTCATGCAAAAACAAGGGTATGATCTGGAGACTACGCCAGGCTTGAACTACGGCACCGGGCGACGATTACCTTTGAAGCCACCGGTCCCGGCTGGCAAACCACGGGACTACTATAGCAAAGCTCGATGTGGATTATGGTATGTAACACCCACGATGACCCCTGAGAGTTCAGATGAAGAATGTGACTGGCAATCACATTCAACCTGGTCACCAACTTCTGACACGGATACCAGCATCGGAGATGTATTCAGACAAGTCCTGTCAGTCAATATGGCATTCGCCGACGCTTATGAAGAAGATGAAGACATTCCGAAAATCCTTGAGCTAGAGCCATGGGCCCAACAGTTGGATACACAATGGGAAAAGCGGTTTGAACAGAGAGAACCTCCTACTGAAGATGAGGTTATACAAGTGGATCTCGGTAGTGAATCCTCTCCAAAACCAATCTTCGTCAGTAAAAGCCTAACAGACGAAGAGCGAGAATCGCTATTGGAACTTGTCAAAGAATATATTGATGTGTTCGCCTAGAGTTATGAAGACATGCTAGGACTGAACCCCGAAGTTGCCCTTCACAAGCTTAACATTCGGCCAGATGCAAAGCCAGTCAAGCAACAACAGCGACGCTTCTGTCCAGGCATCATAGATGCGATCGAAGCTGAAGTCAATAAACTAATAGCTAGCGGCTTCATTCGTGAGGAACAACATCCGGATTGGGTCGCTAACATAGTACCAGTCCTCAAAAAGAATGGGAAGATTCGAATCTGCATCGACTTCCGCAATCTGAACGAGGCATGCCCCAAAGATGAATTCCCCCTCCCTATCACAGACATCATGATCGACAACACCTGCAGCTTCGAACGTATGTCATTCATGGATGGCTTCTCGGGGTACAACCAAATCAAGATGTCTCCTGACGACGAAAAGCATACATCGTTTCGAACACCGATTGGCACATACTGTTACACAGTCATGCCTTTCTATTTGAAAAATACCGGCACCACATATCAAAGAGCCATGAGTATCATCTTCAGAGACCACTTATGCAAGACGGTGGTGTAACGCCCCAGTCCCAAAATACGTAGGACTAGGAACATAGACATGCCAGCTGTATTCATACGAAGTATACTCCAATATATGGAAGCCTCGTATAAATACATAAGCTGTAAAATGAAGTAGAACCATAACTAATCTCATCCACGCAAAATAAATGGATAAAGACATCATATAAAGATAATGAAATGTCTTGATACAATATGTTCGGCAGAGACAAATCCACTACCAACAAGTGAAAGGAAAATACATGAGTAAAGAAATAAATTTAGCGAGCGAAGCGAAGACGATCCAAGTGTAATCATACTCGAAGAATAGAGCGGATCACGGCTAGAGCTAGAGCACCTGCGAAAGACAAGAGCACACACCTGGAGAGATAACCAGGTCCTCGGAGGGACGTAACAAGACACATAATATCATGCCATATAAACTGAATAAATATTGCTCAAATAAATAAGTAAATCGAATTATAACATGTTCCAATACGCACTTACTGAACGAGCGTACCATCCCCCCAACCAAACAAGGACAGGAGATGGTAAACTAATTTACGACAACGTATCTTCCCATGCTATGAATCTAATATGGTATCCGGACCCCAACAAGGTTCAATACCTTCTCATCGGAGTAGTAAGTCACACCTACAACCAAACATGGACAAGATGTGACGAACTAATCTGCGACAAGTTATTGTTCCAAGCCACGGTCAGATACAAGTACCCAAACCAAAAGTACTCGTACCTAACGGATACGGTAGCCTACCATTCTAAGTGAAATATTGTTAAGAACAATCCTTCCTACGCATGGGCCCTGGCTGAATAGGATCGGTGTAGTCCCCTCTTGGGCACCAGAGGCCCCATCAGTAAGAGCATGACGTTCCACATAATCGTCAGTGGCCGTCAGTAATCATGGGTCAACAACCCCGTATCTCCAGCGGAGAGTCCGGGTCACAAGGGAAGTGCATCGAAGACCATACGCTAAGAAATTGTCCTCCCCGCCCAATGCCTACTGTGTTGTATCCACAACACAAACCACTATAACCGCTAAGTCAAACTAGCATGCAACTTCTATTAGCGGTTATTCCTATCGCACAACTTGTACGTACTGGTGGCTAGCCAATCACGTACTTCCGTGTCCTACATGCGACACACAACTTCGTGTTTACAATGTGTCAAGGCCAATGAATGCAACACACAAGGTGGTCCCTTAAATCTTGGTTTAATTTGTAAGAAAAATAATACACAGCAGGAAATATAAATGAACGGTAAGTTATAACAGTTATGCTATGTATCACAGTTTATTTTGTATAAAGAAAATAATACACATGCATGAAATATGAGCTAAAATAATTAAACAAGGCAAGGTGTCTTGCCTGGTAGGACGCCTGGTGTACTGCAATGATCAAGGTGGCACGATCTGCAACTTTGGAGTAACAACTACACAAGGGAACCTCTGTTGATGGCACGGACAGTTCCATTAGGTCCAGAAGGGTCAAATTAGTTAGGATGGACATAAGGTAGTACGGATTTGGCAAAGGAATAGGAAGATTGGGATTGGTCATGGACATAAGGAAAATTTAAAAGAAAATTAGATAAATGATATATATATGATTTTTGAAAACTATTTATTATACTTGAAAATTATATTACGCTAGTCAATTATGCCTTTAGA
Source organism: Iris pallida (assembly GCA_029216955.1). NCBI lineage: Eukaryota > Viridiplantae > Streptophyta > Magnoliopsida > Asparagales > Iridaceae > Iris > Iris pallida. Next base: position 10,048,562 of record JANAVB010039017.1, read on the forward strand.
TAAATACTTGAAAATATATAAAAGTCGCTTTTAGGCAAACACTCTAATTTGTAAAATACGGTCTTGAGATAGAAACTATATTTTATGGGTCAAAATATTTTAGGTAATTATGTTGAAAATTATTTTAGGCCAAAATACATAATAAGATACTATTAATATGACAATATATTTAGAAATCTTTCAATATAATGAGAACAAAATGATAATATAGGTATTAGTAGAACTAATAAAATAATAATAATAACTAATAACAAAATACTATTTTGAATAATATTAATAGCAACAAATAAAATCTGTATTTAATTTATATATCTATTTATACATAATAAAGTATAAATTTACCTATATATATAATATATAATCTTTTATCATACAAAAATATTAATAATTTATATTACTAATATTAGTACCCTACAGATGTACTGGAACAAAGAGAAGAAAAATAATAATAATAAACATAATAGTGATAATAATAATAATAATAATAATAATAATAATAATAATAATAATAATAATAATCTAAAAAATATAACAGTATTTGCTCTAAAAAAGAGCAGCAGAAGCGACAAAAGTACTGGTTGCTCTCTCTTTGAGAGAGAGAGAGTGAATGTTCAAAATAGAAGGAGCAATAACATGTCTTTGTCTCTGGGAGAGAGAGATTGGAAGAAAAAAAAGAAATAAGAAAACAGGAAGAGGAGGGAGTGATTGCGAGAAGGGGATGGGGAGAAGAAACGGCGGTGGTGGATGGTGAGCGCAGCGGCGGAGCGGCGCAAGGAGTGGCGGACGCGGCGGTTCTCAGATCCAAGCGGTGTGGCGGGCCGCTGGTCTCCAGAGGCGGAGGAAGAAAAATAAGGCGGAGGGAGAGGGTTTCGGTGGGCATTGCACCAGCGGCGGCGATCGGAGGAGTAGCTACACGGCTAGGTGGAGATCGGAGGAGTAGGTCGGCCGGTGGTGCACGGAGGGTTTCGAGATGCGGTGAGCGGGCGGCGACGGGTGCGGTGGTCCGGTGGAGGGAAGGAAAGCGGGACGGCAGACGGCTTGGCGCAAGGGGGCAGTGGTCACGACAAATGGGAGGCGTCTTCCGGAGGGCGCGGTGGTTCGACGACGAGGCGGATGCGCTGCTCGCCACAGTGTCATGCGGCGACGCAGCGAGGTGTTCTCTAGCGGACACGGTGAGGTAAGGGTGTTCCAAATTTTAGGTTTTTGTTTATTTGTGGTGGTGTTGGTGATGGGCTTCCCGATGGTGGCCACCGACCTGGCTTGGTCGAGATGGGGAGGTGGAGGTTGGATGGTAGTCTGGTAGAGCGGGGGTGATGGCGGTGACGACTTGGTGAGTTGTTGTAGTATGGCGGCGGGGGTGTGTTTGGCCGAGGTTTCTATTGAGGCTGGTCGGGCGTGTGATGGGGTTTGTGGTGGAACTGATGGCCATGGCGGCGGTGGCCGGTTTCGGTGGTGGTTCTGTTGTGGCATAGATGATGGTGGAACGGATGACGACGACGTGGTTGTTGGTGGTGGCTGGGAGTTGGCCAGGGTGGGGTGGTGATGGCAGCGGGTTGCCGAGGTGGAAGGTGAATAGTCGGCGACAAGATCGGGACTAAGAGTAGAGTTAGGAATTTGATATATATTGTCGGGTTGTCGACACAGAAAACTAAATGTATGTGTAAAAAGATAGAATAAGAAGGTCACCGGGGTCGGTCCCGAGGCCGTCACGGCCGACATGAAAAGATGTTGGACATGGACACGAGGCACGCACATTTTTTGGAAATTTTGTGGAGAAAAATAATGGAGAAGTACCTGCCTATTTATAGGATGTGGGAATTCCCAATTGGACAGGGATTAGGATTGGTTTAAAACCCAAGTAGATAATTTACTATTTAATTTAAATCATTTAAATGCAAATCTAAATATAAATCCAATTCCAACTACAAATCAAATTTAAATCTAATTAAATTCTTGGTTTAAAATCAATGAGATAATTCAAATTTCAAATATTAACTATTTAAATAAATCCATAGATTCATATCAAGATTTAAATCTCTACAATAATTTCAAAATATATTTTCCAAAAATACTAATAATAGTAATTTCAAAAATTACATTAATGTTTAAAATAAACCAATAAATAATTACAAATATATATGTATGCACAAATAATATTTTTATATTTATCTTTTTCTAGTATACAATAAAAATATTAATTAAAATGAAAGCTTTTAGTAAATAAGATAACAACTTGGTAATGATAATAAAATAGTTATTGCATATATTATTTTGAAACTATAAATTAATAAATAAAATATTTTTGTAAAATATGTACGCTCGCACATATTCGCACTCGTCGAGCAAAAATAAAATTTCGTGCGTGACGTAAAATACGACTACGCGACGTACAATACAAAATTTTAAATCCGTACAAATATTAATAAAATAAAAAATATAGTAGAAATTTAGGGGTTTTACATCCTACCCAACTTAAAAGAATTTCATCCTCGAAATTAAGAATTAGTAGGGGGGTGAGAGGACACAAGGGGGTATCGATGGGGAACAATCAATAACAAAAATCTTGCCGTAAGAAATTGCGATCTAGATCATAGGAAAATAATACGATACGGTCGGAATGAATGAGGGTCACAATTAAGAGAACAAAATAGATTCACTTAAATTAAGCGATGAGAGGGTCTTGATAGGGCCGAGTAGTTTAAGATTAAGATATAGCAACGTCGAGTGAGAATGAGCATAGGCGATAGGAAGGCTAGAAGAAGTTCTAGTATGACGCTTTCGTCCTCCTAAAATAGGCGAGGGCGAATTAATATAGAGTTCGAATGAGGCGTTATCGAATACGAATACGTGATTCAAGGACGACCAAAAATTTTAAAAAGAGTTGCCAAGGCAGTCGCGGATGGGACTCTAGAGGACAAGTTTAGCTAGTCCCCATCCACGTAGAACGATAAATAAAAGCGAACCAAAGTGCACTCGGTTGATCAGACCATTATGTACCGGTTCTGATAGACAATATGTTAGTGGGGTACCTCCATTAACATATATGTCACAAACAAGCTTGGTAAAAGGCTAAGCTTGCAAAAACTAGGCTTCATTAGCATCATTAGTCTAGATAGTAAAATATTGGCACGATAATAGATGAATAAAAACAAATATGAATGGTCTAAGAGTCATAAGGATCTAAGTCTTGTTGATTCCTATACCCTCATTCTACGGTTTTATTGACCAAGGCTTGGTTGACCAAATGGGTTAACTTCCTCTAGTCTTTATGGTATAGATAATACCATTTGTATTAATGGTCAAGGGTGTGTGGGGTATTCTACCCAACTTAAAGAATTAAACTAATGGTGTTTTGGGACAACTAACTAGTAGGATCAATCTCTAGCAAGCACGAAGGGAAGATAAGATTAGGGATGGAAGGAAACAAGCAAGATGCAATTGATGAGTCAAACGGTAGATAAAATCAAGGAAAGAGGTCAAGTATGTGGATGAGATCCTAGAATTCTAATCCTATACGCAGGCTTGCTTGGTACGGTAAAGTAACCAAACAATTTATCTTGACCTGCATGGGCCACCACAAAAATATGTAACGCCCCAGTCCCAAAATACGTAGGACTAGGAACATAGACATGCCAGCTGTATTTATACGAAGTATACTCCAATATATGGAAGCCTCGTATAAATACATAAGCTGTAAAATGCAGTAGAACCATAACGAATCTCATCCACACAAAATAAATGGATAAAGACATCATATAAAGATAATGAAATGTCTTGATACAATATGTTGGGCGGAGACAAATCTACTACCAACAAGTGAAAGGAAAATACATGAGTAAAGAAATAAATTTAGCGAGCGAAGCGAAGACGATCCAAGTGCAATCATCCTCAAAGAATAGAGCGAATCACGGCTAGAGCTAGAGCACCTGCGAAAGATAAGAGCACACACCAGGAGAGATAACCAGGTCCTCAGAGGGACGTAACAAGACACATAATATCATGCCATATAAACTGAATAAATATTGCTCAAATAAATAAGTAAATCGAATTATAACATGTTCCAATACGCACCTACTAAACGAGCGTACCATTCCCCCAACCAAACAAGGACAGGAGATGGTAAACTAATTCACGGCAACGTATCTTCCCATGCTATGAATCCAATATGGTATCCGGACCCCAACAAGGTTCAATACCTTTTTCATCGGAGTAGTAAGTCACACCTACAACCAAACAAGGACAAGATGTGACGAACTAATCCGCGACAAGTTATTGTTCCAAGCCACGGTCAGATACAAGTACCCAAACCAAAAGTACTCGTACCTAACGGATAGGGTAGCCTACCATTCTAAGTGTAATATTGTTAAGAAGAATCCTTCCTACGCATGGGCCCTGGCTGAATAAGATCGGCGTAGTCCCCTCTTGGGCACCAGAGGCCCCATCAGTAAGAGCATGACGTTCCGCAGAATCGTCAGTGGCCGTCAGTAATCATGGGTCATCAACCCCGTATCTCCAACGGAGAGTCCAGGTCACAAGAAAAGTGCATCGAAGCCCATACGCTAAGGAATTGTCCTCCCCGCCCAATGCCTACTGTGTTGTATCCACAACACAAACCACTATAACCGCTAAGTCAAACTAGCATACAACTTCTATTAGCGGTTATTCCTATCGCACGGCTTGTACGTACTGGTGGCCAGCCAATCACGCAATTTCGTGTCCTACATACGACACACAACTTCGTGTTTACAACGTGTCAAGGCCAATGAATGCAACACACAAGGTGGTCCCTTAAATCTAGGTTTAATTTGTAAGAAAAATAATACACAGCAGGAAATATAAATGAACGATAAGTTCAAACAGTTATGCTATGTATCACAGTTTATTTTGCATAACAAAAATAATAGACATGCATGAAATATGAGCTAAAATAATTAAACAGCAAATGGCAAGGTGTCTTGCCTGGTAGGACGCCTGGTGTACTGCAATGATCAAGGTGGCATGATCTGCAACTTTGGAGTAACAACTACACAAGGGGACCTCTGTTGATGGCATGGACAGTTCTATTGGGTCCAGAAGGGTCAAATTAGTTAGGGTTAACATAAGGTAGTACGGATTTGGCAAAGGAATAGGAAGATTGGGATTGGTCATAGACATAAGGAAAATTTAAAAGAAAATTAGATAAATGATATGTATATGATTTTTGAAAACTATTTATTATACTTGAAAATTATATTACGCTAGTCAATTATGCCTTTAGATAAATACTTGAAAATATATAAAAGTCGCTTTTAGGCAAACACTCTAATTTGTAAAATACGGTCTTGAGATAGAAACTATATTTTATGGGTCAAAATATTTTAGGTAATTATGTTGAAAATTATTTTAGGCCAAAATACATAATAAGATACTATTAATATGACAATATATTTAGAAATCTTTCAATATAATGAGAACAAAATGCTAATATAGGTATTAGTAGAACTAATAAAATAATAATAATAACTAATAACAAAATACAATTTTGAATAATATTAATAACAAGAAATAAAATCTGTATTTAATTTATATATATATTTATCTATTCTACTATATAATAGGAAAACTTAGATGGTGAAACTTTTAAATTCCGAAAATACCCTTACATACTTATACTAATTAAAAATAGTTCATTAATTTTAATAAGGACAACTTAGTAATTAGGAAGACTACCCTTTGGTAGTCCTAAAGAGTCTTTCTAAACTAATTAAGAAATATTAAAATACGTGCAAGGCACGTGGACATATGCTAGTTTTGTTAATATCAATTGTTAACCAGGATGTTTTTTCTTGTACATAATAAAGTATAAATTTACCTATATATATAATATATAATCTTTTATCATACAAAAATATTAATAATTTATATTTCTAATATTAGTACCCTACAGATGTACTGGAACAAAGAGAAGAAAAATAATAATGATAAACATAATAGTGATAATAATAATAATAATAATAATAATAATAATAATAATCTAAAAAATATAACAGTATTTGCTTTAAAAAAGAGCAGCAGAAGCGACAGAAGTACTGGTTGCTCTCTCTTTGAGAGAGAGAGAGAGTGAATGTTCAAAATAGATGGAGCAACAGCATGTCTTTGTCTCTGGGAGAGAGAGATTGGAAGAAAAAAAGAAATAAGAAAACAGGAAGAGGTGGGAGTGATTGCGAGAAGGGGATGGGGAGAGAAAACGGCGGTGGTGGATGGTGAGCGCAGCGGCAGAGCGGCGCAAGAAGTGGCGGACGCGGCGGTGCGGCATGCCAAAGAGGAGGCCGACGCGGCGGTTCTTAGATCCAAGTGGCGTGGCGGGCCGCTGGTCTCCAGAGGCGGAGGAAGAAGAATAAGGAGGAGGGAGAGGGTTTCGGTGGGCGCTGTGCCAGCGACGGCGATCGGAGGAGTAACTACGCGGCTAGGCGGAGATCGGAGGAGTAGGTCGGCCGGTGGTGCGAAGAGGGTTTCGGGCTGCGGTGAGCGGGCGGTTACGGGTGCGGTGGTCCGGTGGAGGGAAGGGAAGCGGGACGGCGGACGGCTTGGCGCAAGGGGGCAGCGGTCACGACAAAGGGAAGGCGTCTTCCGGAGGGCACGGTAGTTCGACCGCAAGGTGGATGTGCTGCTCGCCATAGTGTCACGCGGCAACACAACGAGGTGTTCTCTAGCGGACACGGTGAGGTAAGGGTGTTCCAAATTTTAGGTTTTTGTTTATTTGTGGTGGTGTTGGTGATGGGCTTCCCGATAGTGGCCACCGACCTGGCTTGGTCGAGACGGGGAGGTAGAGGTTAATGGTAGTCTGGTAGAGCGGGGGTAATGGCGGTGACGACTTGGTGAGTTGTCATAGTATGGTGGCGGGGGTATATTTGGCCGGGGTTTCTATCGAGACTGGTCGGGCGTGTGATGGGGTTTGTGGTGGAACTGATGGCCATGGCGGCGGTGGCCGGTTTCGGTGGTGGTTCTGTTGTGGCATAGATGATGGTGGAACGGATGACGACGATGTGGTTGTTGGTGGTGGCTGGGAGTTGGCCAGGGTAGGGTGGTGTTGGCAGCGGGTTGCCGAGGTGGAAGGTGAATAGTCGACGACAAGATCGGGACTAATAGTAGAGTTAGGAATTTGATATATATTGTCGGGTTGTCGACACAGAAAACTAAATGTATGTGTAAAAAGATAGAATAAGAAGGTCACCGGGGTCGGACCCGAGGCCGTCACGACCGACACGGAAAGATGTTGGACATGGACACGAGGCACGCACATTTTTTAGAAATTTTGTGGGAAAAAATAATGGAGGAGTACCTGCCTATTTATAGGATGTGGGAATTCCCAATTGGATAGGGATTAGGATTGGTTTAAAACCCAAGTAGATAATTTACTATTTAATTTAAATCATTTAAATCCAAATCTAAATATAAATCCAATTCCAACTACAAATCAAATTTAAATCTAATTAAATTCTTGGTTTAAAATCAATGGGATAATTCAAATTTCAAATATTAACTATTTAAATAAATCCATAGATTCAAATCAAGATTTAAATTTCTAAAATAATTTCAAAATATATTTTCCAAAAATACTAATAATAATAATTTCAAAAATTACATTAATGTTTAAAATAAACCAATAAATAATTACAAATATATATGTATGCACAAATAATGTTTTCATATTTATGTTTTTCTAGTATACAATAAAAATATTAATTAAAATGAAAGCTTTTAGTAAATAAGATAACAACTTGGTAATGATAATAAAATAGTTATTGCATATATTATTTTGAAACTATAAATTAATAAATAAAATATTTTTCTAAAATATGTACGCTCGTACATATTCGCACTCGTCGAGCAAAAATAAAATTTCGTGCGTGACGTAAAATACGACTATACGACGTACAATACAAAATTTTAAATCCGTACAAATATTAATAAAATAAAAAATATAGTAGAAATTTAGGGGTTTTACAGGTGGAGTGCTATGTTGATGACATCGCCGTCAAGAGTCGCTATAAGGGAGACCATCTACAGGATCTGAGGACGGTATTCGACCTGATGCGAGCGTACAATTTGAAAATAAACCCTACGAAGTCCTTCCTGGGCGTATCCAGCGGGAAGTTCTTGGGCTTCATCATCACCGCCCAGGGTATCCATGTAGACCCTGAAAAGACAAAGGCAATTATGGAGATGGGTCCCCCGAGAAATTTCTGCGAACTCAAATGCCTTCAAGGGAGGCTAGCTTACATCAGAAGGTTCATTTCTAACCTCTTCGGGCAAGGTCGACCATTCACCCATCTCATGAAGAAAGGCATCTCATTCGTATGGGACGAAGAATGTCAGCGGGCCTTCGACAGCATCAAAGAATATTTGTGAACCCTCCAGTCCTGGTGGCTCCGGTTGCTGGAAAACCATTCCTGCTCTACGTACGAGCAATAGAACATTCCCTCGGGGCTCTACTGGCACAAAACAACGATGCAGGCCATGAGCAAGCCATATATTACCTCAGCCGAATGATGATTGGGCCAGAGCACCGATATACCATCGTGGAAAAGGAATGCCTCGCCCTTGTGTTCGCCATTCAGAAGACGCGGCACTATGTCACTGGACAAATAATACATGTGATCTCACGAATCAACCCTCTTAGGGTCCTCATGACTAAACCAGGGGCACTCAGCTCTCGCCTCGCTACATAGGCAATATTGGTGTCCCCTTATCATATGATCTTCGTCCCGCAAAAGGCTGTTAAAGGTCAAGCTCTGGCAGACTTTTTGGCAGCACACCCGGGCTCGGAGTCGTCTAGAATATATGAAGAAATCCCAGATGAGGTCGCCGACTCGCATGCAACCTCTCAAGATAATATATAGCGAATGTTCTTGGACGGTGCTTCGAGAACTGGACCCAAGGGCATCATCATCGTTGGAGTCGGGGTGGTGCTGGTTTCTCCTTCCGGATTGGTGATCAATCGCGCTTACTCTCTCACAGAACCCTGCTCTAACAATGTGGTCGAGTAAAACGCTCTAATCATTGGCCTCCAACTTGCAAGAGAGCTGGGGGTAGAATATCTTGAAGCATACGGCGATTCTCAGTTAATCGTCAATCAGATCCGGGGCTCATACGAAGTTCGCCACGAAGACATGATCCCCTATCACCAGATAGCGATCGACATCATCTCGTCGTTCGAGGGGTTCTTCATCGAGCATGTTCCCAGACTCTGAAATAACGAAGCCGATGCCTTAGCAGGCCTGGTAGCTTCCCTAGCAGTGCCAAATCATACTCATCAATCGATAGATATGATAGGCCACGAACTGGTCTGCTCCAAAAACAACGTTCAATTTGTGGCGAGTTATTCTGCCCAGATGATCGATAATGTCCCAGATTGGAGACAACCATTCATTGACTTCGTCGTCTACGATATCCTGCCCGAGAATCCAAAGGAAGCCACCTCCATCTGACGGCATTCTCTCAGATTCTTCTACGATACAGAGACGAAAATGCTGTATCGTCGATCCTATGATGGATTATTATTTCGATGTCTGTCAAACGTAGAAGCCAAAGAAGCCGTACGAGAAGCTCATGACAGTGTCTGCGAGGCCTATCAGCCTGGCCCTAAATTGCAAGACCGTCTTCGCCGAATGGGCTCCTACTGGCCCACGATGGTAGCAGATACGATAGACTATGCGAGAAAGTACAAAGCCTGCCAAGTCCACGCGGACTTCATTCACCAGCCATCCGAATTTCTACATCCGACGGTGGCATCCTGGCCGTTCGAAGCATGGGGAATGGATATCATCGGTCTGATTACTCCACCTTCCTCCCGAGGACATCGCTTCATACTCGTAATCACAGATTACTTCTCTAAATGGACAGAAGCTGTCCCACTTGCAGAAGTAAAGACTTCAAACATTATCAGCTTTCTTAAGCATCACGTCATCTATCGCTTTGGACAGCCCCGAAGGATCATCCACGATAATGGTCCGCAGTTTACAAGCCACGCCTTCTATCGGTTCTGCGACAAGCACCGTATCCAGAATATTGCTTGGACGCCATACAATCCAGCAGCAAATGGGTTGGCAGAAGCATTCAACAAAACCATCATCAAGTTACTCAAAAAGTTCGTATCGTCCAACAAACGCGACTGGAACGAGAAGCTTGGTGAATGCTTATGGGCGTACCGTACCACAGTCCGAACAGCCACAGGGAACACACCATTCTCTCTGGTATACGGGAGTGAGGCAGTTCTCCCATTAGAGACTCAAATACCCTCATTCTGCATCGCCCTCACTTATTAATTGACGACGGATGATAACTAGCGTCGCCGGCTACAAGAGTTAGAGGCCTTAGATGAAAAGCGTCTCCTGGCTCAGCAAAGGATCAAGCTATACCAAGCACGCATCTCTGGAGCCTTCAAGAAAAAGGTCAAAATCAGAACATTCCAAGTGGGTGATCTCGTTCTGGCAGTCCGGAGGCTGATGGTCATGACTCACAAGACCGCCGGCAAATTCTAGCCAAAATGGGAAGGTCCATTTATCATCGAGGCTGTATTCTCCAACTGTGCTTACCGCCTCGCAAAGCAAAATGGAGGCTTGCTCATGTTATCCGTCAACGACAAGTTCTTGAAGAAATATTATGTCTAAACGATGTATTCCAGATCATTGAGTCATGTACCCGCTGGTACCGCTGAACTCACCTTCACAATATTCCAGATTATCGAGTCATGTACCCGCTGGTACTGCTGAACTCACATCCATAATATTCTAGATTATCGAGTTATGTACCCGCTGGTGCTACTGAACTCACTTTCAAAATATTCCAGATTATCGAGTCATGTACCCGCTGGTGCCGCTGAACTCACATCCATAATATTCCAGATTATCGAGTCATGTACCTGCTTGTGCCGCTGAGCTCACTTTCACAATATTCTAAATTATCGAGTCATGTACCCGTAGGTGCCTCTGAACTCATATTTCGGTCACTCTTTCAGATAGTAAGTCATGTATGACCATACCTCTGAACTTTTTTCTTGGAAGAGATCCTTCCTCATGATCCACTACCCGCACTCCCAGTGCACAAAAAGGGTAACCGATCCACAAATTTCCAAAACAGCCATGTCCTCATTACCTCTGAGTCGTTTCACTTCCGCCAAAAACAAATCACCCCTTTACATAGAACCTCCATGTCCTCGTTACCTCTGAGTCGTTCTATGTACCCTCCTTCATTGAGCCCACTCCTGCCATGTCCTCATTACCTCTGAGTGGGAAGGCTCCGTCGAAGAAACCTTCATGCTTGCCATGTCCTCATTACCTCTTAGTAAGTATGATGATTCCCCCTTCGACTTATTATCTGTACCCACAATCGGTGTACGCCAAGGATAATAGGTCCATAAATATTCCCCACTGAGTTCGCTCCTGCCATGTCCTCATTATCTCTGAGCAGGAAGACTCCACGGTAAAACCTCCGTACTTACCATGTCCTCATTACCTCTGAGTAAGTATGTTGGTCCTCTCTCGTATTATTACTCGTACCCTGAACCAGGGTACGCCAAGGGTAATAGGTCAACAAATGTCCTATGTTGACCACAAATATCCTCCGTTGAGTCCACTCCTGCCATGCCCTCATTACCTCTGAGTAGGAAGACTCCACGGTAAGACCCTCATACTTGCCATGTCCTCATTACCTCTAAGTAAGAGTGTTGGTTCCCCTTCCATCCTATTATCCGTATCCTAAGTCAGGGTACGTCAAGGATAATAAGCCCACAAATGTCCTTTGCTAAATCTCTTAGTACAGGCCCACCATTCCTCGTCATACCCCGGGAGCCCAGCTGCTCCATGGCATTCTATCTCCCGATACTCCGAGGACCCACGACCACCTTACCGTGGAACTGTTACAGGTATCCCCAATCTAACTTGTTATCCGTACCTAAAACCAGGGTATGCCAGGGGTAACAGGTCCACAAACAAGTCCCCCATACGGGGCAGACATCACCACAATACTACAGGCACAACAAGCAGTACAAATGAAGGGTAGAATGGAAAGTACTCTTTATTTGAAAGACGAAAAAGCATTACATATTTTGGGACCACGTCCCTCTCAAAGAAAGAAGAAAAAAAATAGAAACGAATGAAAAAAAGGCCGACTATAACTCGGCATTACACAACTCCAAGAGGCGGTTTCTCACCAAGGCAGTACCCCCCTCAAGTCTCTGTCTAGCTCGGCGCTCAGCCTCCTGGGACAACCGCTCCCCATTATCCAGGTCCATGAGTGCCCGACAGTCGTCATCCAACTTCTTCAGAGCCACTTCCAAGTCAGCCGAAGCTTGATTGACTTTGTCAGCTTCCTGGATAATTAACCCTCTGTCGATCCGGGCAGCCTCGAGCTCAGACTCAAAGAAAGTTAACTTCCTCTGAAGCTCAAGGATTTGCTCCCGCGTGTCAGCAATCCCACGAGAGACAGTTGCTTCCCGAGCCGTGACGTCTTCACTCTCATGGCTCAATTGATCATATCGATTAGACAAAGTGCGGAGATCCTTCAGTATGGCTGGCCTAGTTTTATCCTGAGCTGCCTTCGTCTTCTCTATAGCAGCTGTGAGGGAGCCGCACTCCTGATCAATAGCAGCAGACAGATCAACCTGCCGTAATACCTGAAGCTGGGCCACCAGTTGATCAGTCTGCAGCAATTTCGATTCCAGAAGTGTAGCCACCCCTGCTCCACCAGGAAGGGCCTTAAGGATATCGATTTGACCCTGGGCGCATT